>JAKLNE010000004.1:522501-1011564 GCA_022814615.1 Waltergamsia citrina | reverse complement strand
ACTCTCTGTTTCCCATTTTGTTCTTGAACATATCTTATACCCCTAACAAAAAAAAAAAAAAAAAAAAAAAAAAAAAAAAAAAAAAAAAAAAAAGGTCGAGGGAGGACTTACTCAAAGATCCGAGCTGGGTTCCACGTGGGCTGCTCAGGGAGCGACATGCTCTGCATGCCGGCGGCCTGGCCACCCTGAGTGTTCATAACCGTAGGCTGTCCACCAGGAGAGTCACCTTTGCTGTCCACGGCGCCGGCAGAGACTGGAGGTGAGATGGGAAGACCGGGAAAACTAACGTTTTGAGCATTTTGTGCGTCCAGTTGCGGACCCATGGGGCTTGCTCGTTCAGCAGGGGGCCGATAGCCTCGAGGTGCCTGTGGAGGACTGGATGAGTTAGAGGGGTGAGGGCTGCCGTAAGGGAACGATGGCTTCAGCACGAATGGCTTCCGGGTATCGGCCGAGAAAGCCTCACGGACAGCTTCAACCTGCTGACGGAGCTCCGGCATGGCCCAGACCTCCATAACCTTTTCCATAATCCTCATATGGCGGGCAAAGAACTCCGAAGCGTCTGAGTTTAGTTCGGGATCGGGCGAAACGATAGCTACCTATTCGAATCATGTTTTGATTAGGAAACCATCCTCAGTAGATAGAGTAGTCAACTTACCAGATGTAGTAGAATGCAAGAAAGACCAGCGTAAACGGTGAAACTGTAGCCTCTTTGCATGCATTGTAGCGCCTCAAGCCCACCGACATTGATGATAGCCTCCTGCAACCGGCACAAGGCCTTGGCGGAGTCGTAGCATACCATCATATGATGCTTCCATTGCTGAGCTTGGGCTCCAGGGTCCAAGAATGACAGTTGTGGTCGGTGGTAGAGGATAAGTGTTAGGTAGAAGTAGGATAAGAGATTGCCGATAAAGGGCGATGGCAGCCACGGCGCGGAGCCGTCGGGCGGGAAGCTGACGGATAGATCGGCGGGCAGTTCGGCCAAGAATGAGTCAAAACCTTGGTTCAGTTGTTGCATTTCGGGATCGATCCCCCATTCTTTTCGCTTCTTCACCTTCATGTACACCGAAGCCATTTTCCTGACATTGCGAACGACCCGAGCGAAGTAGGTGAAGTTCCGTGAAACATGATACTCTGTTTCGTCTGCGCCAGGTACTAGCTGGGGCACATCAAAGTCGACGGTATCCATATCCACAGCCAGGTCATGACGTCCTGTGATCGACTCTGTTAGTCAGTAGTTCTCTGGGGTACTAGGGGATGGCGTGACAAACCTTGCGGGGCTCCAACCATGGTTTCGCAAACAAAGACTGTTTGCCATATCCGTGTTCGGAGCTGGCAGTCCGCGGGGTTGTGTTCACAGCCTCGCCCGGCTTCATGCTCCTCATAATGCTCATCCAGACCCAGGTCAATACCCATCTGCACACATTGTACCACAGCCATCCAGGAACGGAAGTAGTACCCGCGCTTGGGTGCTGCTTCCCGCGCTTTAAGTAGTAACAACAATCCTTGAAGCGTGCTCAGTCGCGGGAAGTCCATGAATGAGTCGGCGTGTCCTGAAGGGGGTTGTCAGTGAAAGCGCTCCCTGAGGACGGATTTGGATTCTTACTGGAGGCCAAGGCGAGCCACTGGTGACCGTCTGACGGGTCATCGCGCAAGCGCCCTCCGAGGGCGAAGATGGCTTCCATAATTAGCGGGGATATCGAGTCGCGGCCAGTATGCCATTGGTGATAGAAGGTGGCGCGGTTCAAAACCGGTACGTAGGGGTGAACGTGGTTGAAAAAGGCGTCGATGTATTTTAATGAGTCGGCTTCGTCGGGCATCAGCTCGGGGGGAATGCGGACTTTGGAACCGGGTCCGGCCCGGACTGGAGGCAGCATCGCGGCGAAGTCTTCTTCGTCCTCTTCTACAACCGGCTCCTCCTCTCGCCGGAAGGATGCCTTATTGCGCAAGTAAGGCGCTAGAAATTGCTTTTGTCAGATCTGGGCTGGCGTGGGGGCGCATCAACAACATACCTGTCCCCTTTTCGTCCACTTTCAAATTTCCAAGAAGCTCAGAGAGGTCTTGCTGCTGTGCAAAGGAGTCGGGTGTCGAATAAGCTTCGGGTGATGGCCCAGGCTGGCTATTGGCTTGCATAGGAGGCGTTGGGAAAACGCCCTGAGGTTGATACGACTGGTCCATAACAGGAACGTTAGGCTGCTGCACAGCAGTATAGTCCAAGGTTTGCGGCTGCGGGCGTGAAGTGTCGTAGGCAACATTATGGTAAGAAGGGTCGATATCTGGGTAGTGACCATACATGGGCTGTGCTTGCTTCGAGCCAGAAGACATCATAGACTGCTGAGGCTGCTGCTGCATGCCCATCTGCTGGAACTGGTCAGACTGGCCTAGTGGCGCATCGAAGGAGGACGATTCGGCGCCATCGAATCCGTTTGGCCGAACGCAATGTAGCTTCAGCCTCATACAGGCAGAGCAGGGCCAAGTGTTGGTTGTCGCGGCGTCGCATTTGATTTTCCTGCGACGGCAGCCCTCACAAGCTCTCATAACTAGAACGGAACAATTAGTAAACGTGCAGCGCAGTATTTTCTGGGGATAGGAATAGCTGTATAGGCGTACCCTTCAACCGCTTATGGCGGTTATGTTCGTCAACGAAGACATAGTCTGGACATGGCGCGTTAGCAAAGCTTGGCCGATAACGTCGTGGGGCAGCTTGGCAAATGGGTGCTGACTTTTCTGTGTCTCCCGCTGGGGGTACTGCTGCGGCGCAAAGGTAAAAGAGCTCATGGCATCGGCTTGGTTGTTTTGAGGTAGAATGCGACGTGCGGCTGGGTCGTTGGACATGCTCGAGGTGTGTCGTGGTCCAGGGAGAGGTTAGGACAGCCTTGAGACGTCGGGCGTGACTCTACCAGCCGACATGAAGTCGAGGCAGCATAAGCCGGAGCGTCTCGCAAGTGTAGCGCCGGTGCGATTCGTCGATATTGCTTTCGGGTGGTGCGTGGTGAGGATAAAGAGTGAGGGTCGGGGAGAAGGTAGTGTCGCGGGACGATGATCGGCGGTCGGAGGAGCGGAGTGACGGAATGATGGAGAAGAGGGACTCAGGGCGGGCAGCGCACCCGTAGGCTAGTCGTAGCCGTACCAATGACGAAGACGGAAGCTTAGTCGAAAGCTAAAGCTCGAGCTGTTGATGATGATGGCAAAGGGGACAATGATCGCCAAGGCACTCAGGTAAAGTAAGGTATTAGGGTTCGAGATTTGTCGCCTCTGGATCGGTGCCCCTAGCTGGGAATTCGCGCCAATGTGGTTGATAAATCGTAATTGGTGGTCTGTCACTAATAAAGGACCAGAGTTAAAGGTGGTGGTGGTGGTCACTTTGTAGCAGTATAGGTACGATATGTGGACTCGACAGGCTAAGAATTGGCAGTTGGCAGGACGTCGGGGCATGAGGAGCGATGGATAATAGCGGGTATGAGGCACTAATTCCGCTATAAGAGGCACTGTAAGCGCCATCCATGGGTAGCGGGCGATAGCAGACGGTGGGTAAGGGCGTAGAGAGAGGTATACCTAGTACTAGTAGTACCTTAGCAGTAGGGATTATAGGGGTTGTACTTGTAGTGGTGGTGTTAATAGCGAATATTAGTGGTGGGCGACGATGACGGATCGGGGGTGCAGCCAGTGGAGACAGGCGACTATGTACCAAGGTAGTAGTCAACTACAGGTCAAATGTGCCTAACTTTAGTGAGGTCAGTGAGGGTCCTGAGGGGGGTCCTGAGGGGTGGGAGGGGGGAGGGGCAGCCCAACCCAACCCACAAGATTGGACCACTACCTTCAGTTAGAATGGACCAGTAGGCACACTTTTTGGACCACCTGAGGCAAGTGCTGTGGAGGAAACTGCAGGCACGACAGAAACCCGCCAGAAAGAACGAACGAACGAGCAGCATCAGCCAGCCTACCAGACGTCGCAACCCGTCCCCGTCCCCGATCCCAGTAGAAGGCCATCCGGACTTAGCTAGTCAGTACCTTAGGACACGGTATTACCCGTCAACAATGATGACAGGCTCCTGTTTTCCTTCTTTTTTCCTTCTTCTGTAACGGTACGAATACGACGGCACTCGCAACAAACTTGAAGTTGTCAAAGTCGTCAAAATCGTCACCTTGATCGCACCTGCCTCTTAACCATTGGAGCATAAATTCATTACTACTAGATTTAGTACTTAGTAGTAGTAGGAAGTAGCACTGACCGCCGAACAAGACAAAGGGAAAGAGCACGTGTGCATATTGACACTTTATGGAAGGAATCGCTTAAATTGCAGGGCAAGTGGCTCCCGAACCCTTTCGGTGTGCCTGGTTCATCATGTTACTACCTTAGTACGAGCGAGTAGCATTTACCAGCATGGCCAGCCATGGAATCCTGAGACCTTCAAATCTTCCCCTTTCGTGCCATGATGAACTTCAGGATCCGAATACAACACTGGGGGTCACATATGAACACACCTAGCACCCAGCCCATTGGAGAAGACATTATCTCACTGGACGCCTTCACCTTCTCAAGAGACATGGCTGCCGGCGCCTCATATCAAAGGGTCTCGCTCCGTGGCGTTTTCATTGCCTCGTAAATCCGCCCTAGCCAACTTATCAGCCACGGTTGAAGACCCCCAAGTCACCCTGACCAAGAGTTTCAATCAAGGTCAGCCTCCGACTACAATCTTTCCAGGTGGGGGTGGAACCTTTCTCGTATACCACGGCCAGCTGTAAGACGAGCTGTGTAACAATAGAAAGCTCACATGGCCACGGGTAGTCAGCCGTCAGTTTAATGTATTCATGCTCGAGCAAGCCGCCCGCAACTCGAGCTGATGGCTACGGTGATGTCCTCCCTATCGCTATTATCACGAATTTGATTTTGTGAGGGCCTAATGCATAAGTAGAGGGAGCTAACGACCCTGTGTAGTAAAGTTGACGATGCGGCTGTGGGCTGAAACACCACGGAGACTCCAAACCAACGATGGTGGCGCGAAGCAACCAGACCATCTCCGACCAGGGCTGAGCCAGGCCGAGACACGAGACGCCGTCCTTGAATATGGCCCAGATGGCGCCATCCTTTCGTCTCATGTCCAGCAAAACTGCGTATGAGCTACTAGCAAAGTCTTTCTAACAATCCCTCCACGCCCACCTGCCCGCCATTGCTTCAGGTAGAAGACTAAGCTAAAGAAAGCGGAGGTAATTGTCCCAGCTAGTCGGCTAATCCTGGTACTGGCAATGTTTACACAAATCAATCAACCACTAACTGGATAGTAAATATCGCCGAGACGAGTTACATCTAGGCTCTAGTCATCGTTTCAGACTTAGGCGGGTCATTGCAGCACTCGCATTTTTGACGTCGAATGATCGATAACAAGTTCAGAATCGTTGTGCGAGCCCGAGTAGTTTGCTTTACCCGGGGTGAACTAGGTGCAAGCACGCGAGCAAATCTCTGCTGCTCGTGTCAACTCCGGGGTGAACGTGAACCTAAGAGCCGAGGCTTGTGTCACCTCCGCAAGCCACAAGACAGACACCAATTTAATAATTAGGATCAGCTTGATTAGCCGCTGGATAGCTCCGGCCCAAACCCACTCCGGCGCTGTTCTGCTCTTATTAGACTCTTACACAGCCGGCTCGGCGTCTTTGCGGCGCCAGGACTACCTAACCCTAATAACTGCTAGTACATCATCTACCTTAGTAGAAAGCTCAGAATTCCGCCAGCAACTACAAAAGTCGCCGAGACTGTTCTGCTAGGCATGGCTATGACCCTATGACCAATGCATACATCGACTTCGCGCTTTCTTCCGGCAGCCCGGCATTTGGACTCCGCATGCCTCCTGTCGACGTATCCACTCCAAGGCCAAGGATACGGAACTGTCGCTACGTGCGTGTAGATCGAACATTCCAACGAAGTTTGAACCCTCCAGCCGACCGACGCCGCTTGATGGCTATGGGAAGTGAAGTCATGTAGTATTTGTCCCCCTGCTATACTGTGAGCAGCCGGTGTACGGCGAGCAACTCTTGCGCTCTCCATGGCGCCATCATACAATTTCTTTCATTGTCCATCACCTCAGGGCTCGGCGCGACAACACCGAATATATGTGTTGATCCGCAAAAATTAAAGTTGACGCCATTGGGTATCAACACCAGTTACACCTTTTTAGGGTGTATGTCAGGCCTCCCACGAAGGGGTAAAGCGCCTTAGTGAGGAAGGCTTCGAGAAAGTCACCATTACTGTGGGTGTATCTGACAGATATTCTCCCTCCCGCGCGGTAACTTCGGTTGTGGAGTGACAGGCATTACCCTTCGGGTATCTCACTATTACTTTCCAGACCGATCCTGGCTGCTCCTTTGCCCTTGAAATTACCCGTCAGGCAAGCCAGGGCCTGCTCGTACTCGTAAAATCAAAGTACTGCTGGAAACACTGGCCTTCCTATCCAAGACGTGCGTCTGCGAGCACTTATGGCTCGACACCGCCTCGTTGCATCGTGTTGCCCTGGTCAGCCTTATGAGTGCATTTTGCACTTTGATTTGCACGGTTCAGAGAGTGACCTTCCAGAAGGCGTCGAGCGTGGGGGTTATGCTATCATCATACTGCAACTCAACTATCGGACTTGACGTAGATCTATGAAGCCGTGGTGGACGTTTTGGAATTGCCAGCCGTTGAACAATCGCGTTTTTCCGGATACCTCGTTTCATTAAGCTTTGCTGGTGTTGGATCAACGTTATCCGACTGTCGAATTCCCTGGGTTAGGGTTAGGGTCATGGAAGTGGCGTCAACCCGTCCCAGAATTTCTTCCCCTCCCCCTCCATTATGAATGTGAAAATGAAAATGACGGCGGGTCATCCATACATTTGTCAACCTCACGTCAACTTTGCCTCCGAACCCGGCGCGCCAACACAACACCGACATCCTGTCTCACGATTTCTCGCTAATCTGAGACCCTATCGCTTCCCGCAGCCACTCATTACCAGCCCCTCCGAGACAACAATTCTATAATTCTTGAAAAAGACAAAAAAAGGACCATCAAGGCATCGCAGCAGCCATGGCCGCCGCCCTCGACAACGCCAACCCAACCATCCTCAACGCCTCCCAACTACCCACCCGCCAAACACGCACCGCTGTGCGGCAAGGACCCGACTCCAAGTATAGCGATCTCATATTCGAGCGCCCCTCGTATCTAGCTGCGCCTTTCTGCGACGATGGCGCCGCCGCTGCTAGTGCCTGGCCGGAACTGAGGGCCCAGAACGACCAGTTCGCCGCCGACCCTATAGACGAGCAGGAGATTTACGATCTCATAGCTACCATCTCTGATCCTGAGCATCCTGTTGCTTTAGGTCAGCTGTCTGTTATCAATCTTCAGGATATCCACATCACGCCTGCTCCGCGTCCGGGCGTCGTCCCTTCTCCGAATACCATCGTTACGGTGCTCGTGGAGATCACGCCTACTATCACACACTGCTCTCTCGCCACCGTTATTGGTCTAGGCGTTCGGGTTCGTCTGGAGCAGGCTTTACCGCCTAACTACCGTGTTGTTGTGAAGTGCAAAGAGAATAGTCACAGCCAGGATGATCAGGTGAATAAGCAACTTGGGGATAAAGAGCGTGTGGCGGCGGCGTTGGAGAATGATACGCTGAAGGGGGTGTTGGATAAGATGCTGGAGACTTGTGTTTGAGAGACCGGGAAGCTATTCTATTTGGGAGATAAGGGGTTTTATGACTCTTGATCGCTTCCTATCTGCGTTGGTACAGCGCATCCGCGCACGGGACCTTGGTACCGCCATACACACAGGAGCTATGTGGCTATGAAGTGCCCATCTAAGGCCTCATCATCCGCTGTAGCTTTTCAAACAGTACACGGAATCGCTCCTGACACTCGTTTCCAAGCACAGTCCACGGACTGCCCTGAAATGATCAGCTCGACAGACACTTCAACAGCACGCCACGTGCTTTGTCTTACACCGACTACATACCAACATGAGCACACATACTTCATCGTCACATTATACAGATATGGCGAAGATGTAGTAGGCACGCAATCAACGCCAACCTTCTCAAGGAGGTTTCTTGAGTTGTTTAGTGTAACCAGACCTGTATATACAAAACATCGACGCCAGAAAACAAAGGCACCAAGACTGGCCAAATGATAGCCTCAAAAAAAAATAGATCCAATACCTTTTATGATTATGCCGATTTTCCTCTCTTCCACTTTTTGTGACCACAGCAATACAATGCAAAATTTACATGTCCCCCAGCAGCCCACTCTCCATGAGATTTTGGTAAAACTCGGGCTCCAAAAACGTCCGCACACTCACATCCTCACTTAACCCCTTCCTCCTCCTCGTCTTGAGCACAAAGTCCCTCGCCGTAGCCTGCGCCGACGCCGGCTGCAACGGCCTAATCACTTGCTCCCTGTCCAGCGGATCCCCCGGCACGATACTCCAATTATCAAACACGAGACTCACCATACTTCCACCCTGCGTCTTGACCCTCAGATCCGTCTCGAACCCGAAACTGTCAATCACGGGAAGCAGCCCATTGACGCGGTAGAGCGGTGTACCGGCCACGGGCCCGTCGGAGAGGACGTGGCCGCGACGACGGGCGAGGACGTTGTAGACTTCCATGTACCACTCTTCGGGACCGGTGACGGAGACGGAGTAGACGGGTTCCATGAGGCGGGGGGAGGCCATGAGGAAGGAGGAGTAGCATGCGCGGCGGGAGGTGGGGATGATTTGGCCGCCGCCGCGGGAGATGGCTTCGCCGGCGAGGAGGACGTCTGTGACTTTGAATTTGGTGTTGCGGATGGCTGTGGATGGGATGTTAGTTGAAAGTGATCGCGCTGGATACTGTAAGGGGTAGTAGTGTATGGTGGAGGTATCCCTTGGTTGCTTCGTATGCTTCGGTATGTCACCAGTGGAGGCAGATTGGGTAAGGGTATGAAAGTGAGACGAGTAACCCAATAGCTAGGGTTATCCCGGTAGCATCACAAGTCCCGAAAAAAGAGAAGTAATAGCTTTCTAAAGATCCACAAGGGATGCAGCAAGAACCAAATGGGGTAAACTGGACAAAAAGGTACTTACGTTCTTCACACAAGGGGCCTTCTCGGGTTGCCCAACTGAAGCCCTGTCGGATCGACTCCTTGACGGTACCCAGGAGCTTCTTATCGACCTAAACAGTAAAAAAAAAGTGAACATTAGCCGACTGATTCAATCGCATCATCAATGACTCTCGTGTAACTCACCTCTGTGGGAAGGGTATCATCCTGCAGGATATTAGGTCCCATATCGTCAGGCCCGAACGCCCATATGCTCCTTGCCGCCAGCTTGTCCCACCCATGATGCTCCTCAAAGAACTTGGCCGTCTTGCGAATAGGATCGCGTATCTTCACGGCCCCTTTCTCAATATCGGTAGAAATCCCCTTCTCCAGCTGCTCTGCCACCATGGTGATCTTGTTCTTCTTGTTGGGGGTGATGGCGTAGCACTTTGTCGCCGACGTCTCCACCACCGTCTCGCAGAAGCGAGTAACCGGGTCTGAAATCTTAATGTCCATATCGGCGTACAGACGTCGCAGGTCATGTAACACACAGTCCATGTACAGTTCGCCGGTGCCCAGGATGATGTGCTCGCCTGATTCTTCGACCTTGGTGGTGATTAGGGGGTATGACTTGTTGATTTTTCGCAGGCCGTCCAACATCTTGGGCAGCTCTGACGGGTTGATTGGTTCCACGGCGACTTTGAGAACCGACTCGGTGAAATGTGTGACCGGGCGGAAGATGTGGGCATCCTCGTCGTCCTCCAGCTTCGGCGGCACGATTGTCGCGGACTTGACGATGGAGTTGTCAACGCCGCTGAGGAGGGCGAGGTTTCCTGCCGGCACACCATCCGTGGGGATATTATATCTTGTCTCGCCAATAAAGACCTCCGAGATGGTGGCCATGGCCATGTCTTCCTCGTCGTCCAATGAGTACCCCTCGCCCAGCACTCGCACTTGCATACCTGGACGGGCGGTGCCGCTGAGCACACGCCCGAGAGAGTAGAAGCTCTTTGCGTCGCTTGTGTTAAACAGCTTGGTGACGTGGACGATTAGAGGACCGTCCTGGTCACATGCCTTCATCGACGAAGCCACCTTTGTGTCCGTGGGCCCTGTGTAGTACCGCTCCAACATCCTCTCAGCCCCAGCTGCAGGTGATGGAATGTGGCGGACAATCATGTCGACAAACCCAGTCGATGGTCCAAAGAACTGCGCGCACACCAGCTTCAAGATGTCCTTCGCATCGGCCTTGTACTGCGAGGGCTTGAGTTCAATGCCCAAGGAGGCAAGGACGGTCCTCAGCTCCTCAGGGCTGTCGCTGATGGAGTGCGTAAAGATCTTGTAGATAGGTTCCAGTACAAAATGCACGAATGATCTGGCCGACCGGTCCTCGGCTGCCTTGCGAGTGAAATTTCGCTTCTTGGGGTTGTAGAAAACATCACCCCAGAGCCTTTTGGCGAACTCTTCAGGATCGACATCACCCCAACTGTCGGCGTACATCTTGGCGAAAGAAGGGAGTGTAAAGCACCAGCCCATGTCTGTGCATGAAAACAGGACATTGCCCTTCTCGGGGCTGATACGCTTGGAAGCAGCCGTCAAGGGAACCGTGTCGGCAATAACGCTGTTGACCTCCTCCACGACGTGCTTCAGCTTGAAATAAGCGTCCTTGGGTGGTAACTTAAGTTCCAGGATTAGACGGTCCATCTTGTTGATGATGAGCGTCAGGGGTATGTCCTCCAGCACAGCATGCTTGATAATCTGCTCCGTGTTGATCTGAACCCCTTCCACCACATCGACGACCAGACAGATACCATCAACGAGACGGAAGGACGCGGCGACCTCATCGACAAAGTTGACATGACCAGGGGTATCGATAAAGTTGACCAGGTGCGACTTGCCCTTGGAGCTCTGCAGCACCAAACTCATAGGCGAAGCCTTCACCGACAGCCCTCTCTCCCTTTCCACAATGTGAATATCGGTATACCTCAACTGCTCATCCCTCTTCCGTCCCACCCGCTTTTCTAACCTGTCGCTGATATCATGTGTCTCCAACACCAACATATCCGCAAACGCCGTCTTTCCATGATGCAGGTGGCCCGCAAAAGCAACATTTCGAATCTGCTCGGGGAAATTCGTAAGATCCGTCATAAACTCGCGATCGTAGAAGACCGGGGGTAGGTCTGCCTCTTCGACATGAAACTTCTTTTGCTGGATGGGCGCGATGATGGGTTGTGTGAGCGGCTGGGCGTCTTCCTCTTCGACGCGCGTTTCGACTTCTTCGCCGTAGACCTGCTGCAATGTTGGATAGTATTGCTTGTCCTCGTGTAGAATAACGGCGTTTGAGGGTCCATCTGGTTGCGCGCATGGGAGCGCATTCTGTTAGCTTCAATGGGTACTTATTGTAGATATTCGCAGTGAATACGCACCGTCAATTTCCATCAGCTCTTGACCTGTCACACCTCCAGCTGCGTCTGATACATCGTCATCATAAGTATAGTCACCAGCATCAACGCCGGCCTCAGACGCCTCCTCAGACTCGACATCCTCCCCGATGAAGTTACCGAACCTGCACGTCTTGTTAGCGCGCCTGCTCGCTTGCCCTGTTCAAACAGACCAAAATAAAAAGGCTTACTCGTCGTAGAGATCATCCATCTTGTCGCCAATGATATGTACTGTCTGTAAAAAATCACAATGGCGAAAGAAAAGGACGTAATTGGGGGTAATTCCAGCACAGCTTGCGATTCCGCCAAAGTCACCTAAACCTACCTTAAGCTCGTCGCCAACTTTTTTTGGTAGTAGTTCCGTTCAGCGGTCGCGAGGCTGCTGTAATCACGTGCTTCAGCTGCAAGGCTGCGTTGGCAGACACTAAATCAGACGATGCCAGACGCTGCGATTGGGCGCTAAGCTCAGTGACTGCCCCTCCCTCCAAGATCCGGCTCAGGGATCCTCGCTATAATATTATGGCCCCTCTAAAAAGATGAAGGCCTACCTAACCTTACGTTACTAGATGCGCCAGTGCCTGTTGGATTACAGGGGTTGATGCGCTGGATCCACTGACCCTGGCCAAGCGAGGTGAGCTAGTGGGGTACATTAATAAACCAGACAGAAACGCACTCAATTTGAGTCTTCATATGTCTAATTTATTTTTGTCAGGTAGAAATGCCCCTCTACCATCTACTGCGCGCTCCATCCAACAAAGTCGCAAAAAAGTGTGGGAGTACAAACCGACTTTCGGAGTGATAAGACGGTGTGTGCTCTTTTTGTTGCGCAATTCCTTTCTGTCATCTTCTTTCTTCCATCTTACTGAGTACTATCGTACCATAATCTGTGCTCCCTCTGCTTTCCAAGCGTAACGAACGTCTTCTCACATATTCTTAATTCACCTCACTTATATAAAACCTCCCTCCCCGCCACCAACCATGTCGAACCTTCCTCCCGTCTACATTGTTTCTGCTGCCAGAACCCCTGTGGGGTCGTTCCTTGGGTCAGTACTAGTATCCCCCCTTCCGAGATCACTCAATGCTCGATGTTATTGCTGTTGCTGTTGCTAACGTATCGACAGCTCTCTCTCCAGCTTGAGCGCTACTCAGCTTGGCTCCGAGGCCATCAAGGGTACGTCGACCCAGCCGGAATAGCCTCGTCCAACACCCCTCCCACCTAACCAAATCTACCAGGAGCTGTCTCCCGAGCCGGTATCAAGAACGAAGATGTTGAGGAAGTCTTCTTTGGCAATGTCCTCTCCGCTGGGTATTAAATCTCCTCGACACAGCACCGTCCCTCACAAGAGTCTAGCTAACTCCTCCCTCCAGTCTCGGCCAAGGCCCAGCTCGACAGTGCGCCATCGGCGCCGGCCTCCCCCAATCCACCATCGCCACAACCGTAAACAAAGTCTGCGCCTCCTCCCTCAAGGCCATCATCCTCGGCGCCCAGAACATCATGCTCGGCACCTCCTCCGTCGTCGTCGCCGGCGGCACCGAGTCCATGTCCAACACGCCCCACTACCTCCCCAACCTCCGCAACGGCGCCAAGTACGGCGACCAGACCCTCGTCGACGGCGTCCTCAAGGACGGCCTCACAGACGTCTACAAGAAGGAGCACATGGGTCTGGCGGCTGAGCTGTGCGCCACGGATAACACCTTCTCTCGCGAGGATCAGGATAACTATGCCGTGCAGACCTACCAGCGTGCTCAGGCTGCTACCGAGGCTGGTCTTTTCAAGGAGATTATCCCCGTCGAGGTTCCCGGCGGTCGTGGAAAGCCCCCGGTTGTCGTGGACCGCGACGACGAGGTCAAGAACCTGAACGAGTCCAAGCTCCGCGGTATGCGCCCCGCTTTCAAGTCCGACGGCACCGTCACCGCCCCCAACGCCGCCCCTATCAACGACGGCGCCGCCGCTGTCGTCCTGATGTCCGAGGCCAAGGTCAAGGAGCTCGGCGTCAAGCCCATTGCCAAGATCCTCGGTTGGGGTGATGCCGAGCGCGAGCCCGAGCGTTTCACCACCGCTCCCGCCCTCGCTGTCCCCAAGGCCATCAAGCACGCTGGTATCACCGAGGCTGAGGTTGACTTCTACGAGGTCAACGAGGCCTTCTCCGTTGTTGCGCTCGCCAACATGAAGCTCCTCGGTCTTGATGCCGACAAGGTCAACGTCTTTGGTGGCTCTGTGGCTATTGGACACCCTCTGGGTTGCTCTGGTGCTCGTATCGTGGCTACTCTGACCTCAGTCCTCAAGGAGAAGGGTGCCAAGATCGGATGCGCTGGTATCTGCAACGGCGGCGGTGGTGCTTCTGCTCTTGTCATTGAGAACCTGCAATAAGCGATAAAAAGTCAAAATCTAGATAGACAGTTCACGTTAATACGATGAAAAGATTCGGATGTCAATAAAATAGCCCCTTAAAGTTCCTTTTCCTACCTTAAAAGTAACAACAATCCTCAGGCAGGCAACATGCAATTCGAGTAACCGGGACCGGACGCAAGTCTGGGAATATAGTCAAATGAACATAAGCGATTTTTAGAAATACATAAACCCCCTGAAAGAGAAACGTGAGCGCACGCCATCTCGTCAAGAGTCTCCTCCTGGATATCCTCAACACAGCAAAATTCCTAATCTCCCGTTTTTTCCCCTTGTGTACATCAAATGTCTGTGTCGATGTGTTTGTAAGACTGACTGGCTGCCGAAACATGATTTGTGGTAAAGAACGCTGAGTGCAAAAAACCAAATGAAAATCTCTCAGAAACCTCTTCACACTTCTTTTTCTTCTATCCTTATCCATCCCCTACCTTTGGATTAAAGCCGTTATTTGACGATTCTACACGCCGTTGATTGCAGCTGGACTATGATCTGCCTTCCTTGTCGGAGGTTCAGCTCATATCAACATCGGTATTAGCGCTAGGCGGCACAGTTCCTTCATCCATCCATTTGCGGAAGTTGCTGTTCTGCTCTTGTACTTCCTCAGGGCTCATGTCTTTGGCCCACGGTGGGTTGTGAACAAACTTCTTGGTCAACTCCACTTCGCGGTGGTTACTCAGAGCCTTGGTGAACTTTTCGCGGCGCTCACGCTGCTCCTTGGTCTTAGGCGACTGGTCATAGATGAAATATTCCGACGTGCCAGGCTCCCAAATCATCTTGGAGCTCTTGAGACAGATACTAATGGTCAAGTTCTCCTCTTCAGATAGAGGCTTAGGAATACTTCCATCATCCGAATCAGTGTCACCTGAAGGTAGGTTGCGGGCGAGAACCACCTTTTGCAGTCGCGATCGGGGGATGCCTTCAGTCGGCTCGACTCGAATAAAGGACGAGATGTAGTACTGCCAGCGCTCCCTAAGTTGCATGTCATCGGTGTAGAAGGTCGTTTCGTCGCGCTGAAGCCAGCGAACCGTGGCCTTTGCGTCTTCAGGGAACTAGAATAGACGTTAGTGTGTGACTATAAAGACCATATTTCTGAAACACTTACCCAGCGAAGAGCAAAGAGCTCGCCGTCCTTGACACACTTCTCCGCAAACTTCCGTGCGCTAATCTCGGTCTGATAGCTGGTCTCCTCCTTCTCTCTGTTGGTAATGTACTGCTGGATCAGATCCGGTGTCTTCTCCTTCGCATCAGTGCTGCTGCATGTCAAGGCCAGACGGCACAGAGTCTTGAGCAGATCTTGAATAGTATAGAGTTTCCAGCCGTTGCGCAGGTAGTAGTGGCGCATGACATCTTGGTATCGGTTCTCATCGATTTCACCAGTAATGAACTCCTCAATAAGCTCCACAGTCTTGGGCCAGAAGGTGGCAGGCTCGTCGCTAGGCGAGAAGAAAGTCATGTGATTCTCGGTGAAACCGATATCACGAGCAGGCTTCTCGCGATGAAGGCGCTCGACCTCTTTTGAAACTGTCTCCTTGCTCTCCTTGATATCTTCCAGACGCTGATATAGCACTTGGAAGATGCTCAGGAAAACGAAGATGGTCTGGTTGCAGAAGAAGTGATACCACTTGCGGGGGAAAAGACCATCGGCCTTCAGCTCGCCTTGAGCGTCAAGCAAACCATTGCTATCACCAACCACGACCGGCTTGGGCACGCTAGGCATCCATCGCTCGTTGGAGACTTCAGGAGACTCCTCAGGAGCATCAGGCATGTCTTCTTCGTTTGATCCCACGTCAGGCGTCGTCTCCTTACTGCCCGAACCGCTGTCTTCCTTCTGAGTCCTTGGCTGCTTGCTGCCGTTGCGACCGGGATCAAGCACCCCTCTAAGGAGATCTCCCTTCTTCCCGTTCCGGCGGCTGCGACCATTGGTAAGCTCAGCAGGCGTCTGGTCCTCAATGTCTTCCTCGCCCGAATCCAGTGGCATCTTGGGAAGTTTGTCCTGGATCTGGTCCTCTGGGATATCGAAGAATGCTGGGATGAACATTTCAAAGAATTCGAGAATGCGCTCCTTCTCCTGGGAGCTATGCTGGCCAGCGTGAAGGCTGTACAGCATGGCAAAACGGAGCAAGTCAATCACGACATCTTTATCGCTGAAATCCCACACGAATTGGTGTTGTGGAGCTTTGCCCTTGAGGGCACGCTCACGACGCTGCTCTTCGTGTTTGGTCTTGATGACGTCGACCAGGTGTTTGGCTGTCAGGTTCTTCTTATCGTTTGCCTTGACAAGAATGCCCATATGGTCGAGACTCTTCAGGTGCATGTTTTCTGTTTGGGCGTGCCAAACCTTCTCCCATTCGCGCTGGGAGAAGCGCCATTCCTCATCCTTCTGCTTCATGCGGGCAAGCAGAACAGGGACGACATCAAATGGGTGACTGTACATGTCGTTCACAACCTCGATGCCCCTTTCACCGTAAATCTTCTTACATATCCGCTTGAAGATGGAGGTGCTTTGGCCAGCAAGCGCGTTAGGCATGTAGAAGCTTTCACGCTCTTCCGCAGACATGGCGAGCATCGACTGCGCGATGGGTTCCAGAAGCTGAATGCATTTGAGGTTCGCTTCAATGTAGAAATCATAGTCATGGCGCTCTTCCTCAATGCGATGCAGGCCCTCCTCGAACTGGTTCTTGCGATGGGCAACAAAACCTGAATCTTCGGATGCCCAGGTAGGATGTGAGGCCCATTCATCGTTGAGAACGGACTGGCAGAGTTCATCACGGCCGCTGCATCTTTTCAGACGCTCTCGCTTCGGCAGCAATCGATAGCTAGGTCCGTAGCCTCGGCAGTTGCTCAGAGAGACCTTCTCTGTCGGCGGCGCAGGGCGGTTGTCGATGACCACATCTTGCGTCTCATAGCCAACGAAAACCTTCCAGAAGCTTAGGAGGTCCGGATTAGCCCCGATGAACTGTACACCCTTGTGGAACAAAGTGTTCTTGTCAATGATGTTTTGGCTGAACAAGTTGCAGAGCTTCAAGAACTCGTTCATCGAGGAGCGGTTGCCCAAGTACTTCTTGACTCTTTCGAAAAAGGCAATCTCTTCAGAAGTCGACGTAGTTGTTGGGCGAGGCGGGTAGGGCTCTGGCATAATTGGTGTTAGGGTCGGCTCAATCGCCGCGCCGTCGGCGGTAGCACGAGCATGGCTGAGTTTCGGGCGCTTGTTGCCGTTCACAGCGCCCTGCTGGGGCAGCCTGTTCACCGCAGCAGCTTCCGTCAACAAAGCACCGGCGTTGGCGGTGCTGTTGTTTTGCTTCTCAGTGCCGCGCTGTCGCTTCTTCGTGTCCTTGCTAGCACTAGCCGGTGGCGCAAAGCTTCCCAAAGGAGGCATCTTCTGCCCATCACGACCTCCTGGCTGGGGAGTCCTGGCGCCACCAGTCTCCTCGCCACGACCTGGTGTGCCCTTGTTGGCCTGTCCCGCAGACTCTGGGAGGAACTGCTTGAATGACTCCAGCAGATCAGGTGCCTCGTGAAAGAGCGCGGTGACCTGAGCGTAGACATCCTGGATAGGCTTTTGCTCGCGTTGGTATGTTTGTAGGATCTCAAGGAATTGCTTGTAGATCTCGGGTTTGTCCTGGAAACGATTCTGTCAAAAATTATCAGCATGTGATAGAGGGCTTGACATGCGATGGCCTGTACTTACCTTGATCTTATTCACATACGAAATCGCATGGTTGAACTCCACCGGCCCCTTGGCGCTCATAATCCCTCCGCCTGCAGCAGCGTTCCCGTTGACTGCACCCTGTCCTGATGGAGTGGGCGTCTGGGCATTACGCGCGTTTGGCTGGCCTCCTGTATTGCCCGGCATGGGAGCCTGAGACGCATTGCGCTGCTGAGCAGGGCTATCGTAGGCGCTGCCTTGAGCTACAGCCAGCAGATTCGAGCCATTCTGCGCAGGAGTGCTAAAGGTAGCCTCGGGACTTTCTATGCTTCGCTGAGGTCGCTGCCACTGAGCTCCTCCGCGCTCTTGGAACAAGGACTGCCCAGCAGGAGCTGAGGAAGTCACAGGTTCAGGCTGACTGCCACGTCCAGCAATCTGCTGCATGGTAGTCCCCATGGGCGTTGTAACCCTGATCGTATTCGGGTCGTTGCCAGCGCCGCACTCTATCCTGTATCCGGGAGGCAGGAATGTGTTAAATCCCTGGATCAAGTTAGGATGTCCAGCGAAAAGTTCAGACACCCTGTTGATAACACCGGGAGTATCGATTCTAACCTCTTGTTAGCTTTGGGCCACTCGCAGGATAAGAATCCCCACGTACGATTGACTCTTGAAATCCTTCATTATATCGAGAAATCGGTTATAGACATCGGGTTGATCGTGGAATTGGACCTTGACTTGGTCCAGATATGTCAAAGCATCCTATGAACAGAGGTTAGCTTTTCTTCATACCATACTGAAAACCATATCGAGCAAGAAAGGAGGTACGAGGTAGATATGATAGTGACACCAAGGGCTGATGCCATCGCCGCAGGTGCAAAGAAGTTTCTCGCTTCCCTGTCCAAACCCATCGACAGGTCGAGCGTTAATGGGTTTAGCGGGCACAGGCCGAAACAGCCCATCCTCATCAGCGTCCAAAGCCATGATGTTGAGTAGAGGACACTGTTGGCTGCAAACCCAAGATCGTAACAGCCGCGGCAGATCTCGTGAAAATGCGAACCTTGACGGCGATATCGGGAAGCGAGAAAACAGAAGTCAAGGTGAGGTAGGAATGGTGCAAGGTGAGCACGAGGGTGGCCATTCACCTCGAGCTCAGCCGGATCACAATACACAGCTCAGATTGTGAATCATGACGGCCTGCCAACAGTGACAGCCACCAGGGTAGCTCGACCGCCCTCAAGACTTGCCTCCGCACACCAGACCATAGGAAAGAAAGGAGAATGACATTACTCACATTGAGAATGGGCTGCTGGCCCTGATTCATCGCACCACCACCAGGAGGCGCAGGAGCCTGAGGCTGATGACCTCCGGGAGTCACCCCGCGGAAAGCACCACCTCCCTGCTGCCCGCCACGGCCTTCTTGATGCTGCTGAGATTGTTGTTGCTGTGGAAGCGGTCCGCCAAAGACAGCCGCCGCCGCCGCGCTTGGTCCCGTATTGGCTTGAGAGCCGCTCGGTGGGTTCTGACCATGTGAGATAGGCGCAAACATCTGATGCTGCGACCCTGCATTCCCTTGGCTTCCAGGCTGACCTTGACGACCATGCTGCTCCGACTGCTGCATAGGACCACTATAACCACCATGAGGAGCACCACCAGCGCCGCTACTACCACCAGCTCCTCCACCACCCAAGGGGGCATTTTGCGCATTGCCATTATAATTGCTCAGAATGCCGCCAGGGCTGTGTATCGGATTGGCTCCTCTAGAGGCAACGGGCTGGTGGATAGGGATCGAGCCGGCACTGCTGTGCTGATGGGGTGTCGACTGGTAGCGCTCGTTGGAGTCGCGCTGTTCCCGATCGCGGTCGCGGTCTCGCTCTCTCTCCCGCTCGTGCTGGTCGCGGCGGGCCATCTCCTCGTGCTGTTGGATGGCGCGGTGCCGCTGCTCTTCCATTTCGCGATCCCGATCGTACGGCGCGCCGCCGCTGCCGCCATGGGGGTGTTGGCTGTTCATGCTAACCTGTGCGTGGGGGGTGGCTGGTTAGCGAGAGAAGCTCAAGAAAGGCTTGAAAAGAGTGGCAATGGGAAAATCTCATCCGCTCCTAACTCTTTAATGACGGGGAGAGGTTGTTTTCCTCCACTGTCTTGGCTGTGCGGCGCGGGAGCTCAGGAGAAGGACATGATGCCATCAGGACCTGCGACAAGAAAGGGAAAAAGGGTCTCGAAAAGCAAAAAGCGAGATCGAACGTACAGGTACATGAGCCAAAGAGATTGGCTACATGAAGAACAAGAATCCGCTTCAATAAAAAAAAAGTGAGAAGATAATGTCAAGCGACCAAAAAAAGTCGGCGATGCGGAACCCCGTCGATCAGATGGTCTTGGGTAGGGGAATTGTTGCAAAGTTGCGAAAGCTTCCCTCTCTCTTTCTGGGGGAAACTGGCTGGCTGGCTGCTGGGCGTGACGAGATCTGACCGGGAATCGCATGAGCTGGGCGCGGCGCGGAGGATTCCACAAATCACGTGGTGATAAGGAATGGGTTGGCTAGGTATGTTCCTATCTCGGCAATTCTGCTGGTCTTACGTCGCGACGCTAGCCGCTCTGCCTATTTTGGAAAATGTGGAGCCGTGGGAATGACCCGGTGATACCGTGACCGTGACGTTAATGGCCCGGGGGTCTCAGCGAGAAAAGAACTGGCTGGATACGACAGCTTCAATTCAAACTAGACGATGCCGGTAAATTTGGTGCAGGACATAGGTAAGAAAAAAGGGGCAGCAACTAGCCAGCTTCATTCGCCGCCACTGGTCGTAGTGCTCACGCAGCAAGGCTATTCTTTTCATATTTCACTTATACTTACTTATACTCTCTCATGACCTGTCATGGTTGCCATTGCAGCACCTGTGTCACCGTACT
The DNA here is from genome assembly GCA_022814615.1 of Waltergamsia citrina. Lineage (NCBI taxonomy): Eukaryota > Fungi > Ascomycota > Sordariomycetes > Hypocreales > Bionectriaceae > Waltergamsia > Waltergamsia citrina. The sequence goes on along the minus strand of JAKLNE010000004.1, from coordinate 991,129 downwards.
GTGAATGGCCGCTGTTCGACCCAAAGCAGTGCTTACATTAGTACAAGGCTTTGATACTTTTACCAACTCGTACAGTCCAGAGCATCAGTGACAAATCATATTTATAATTGCTAGCTCCCAATAGTCACCAGCCTCGCAGTCTACAACACAGCCCAATTCGTACAACAAAGGACCCCTATTGGCCACTTTTCAAAACATGAAGAAGCAGAAAAAGAAAGAAAAGAAAGAAAGATGAAAGGGGTAGTAGAACAAACGCCAAGTCTGAGTATCCTTTTAGAGAAGTAATTTTGGTTCTGAACCTCCCTAACGCCAAATGCAATGCACACCCAGTCTGGATCTTCCGTCATCGTCATCACAGTGGGGATGTGTGACAATCGTAGCTTTCCCTCCCTCTCGTTCTCGTATTATTGTTGGCCTTTTTTGTCTCCTCTCCTTTTCCAACAGATCATTTTGACCCCTTAAGGGGCTGGTGGCGATTGTGACAGCCCAGACTGTGATTTGCGCACAATCTTGATCTTTGGCCGTCCAGTCGCGCTCCCTGGTGTTCCCGGCGGAGGACTACCAGCTTGTCCCGCACCGCTTGAGGTACTCGTATTAACTGCCAACTTAGGTGGCGGCGGCGGTGGGGACATCGATGAGCCTCCAGTAGGCAGGGGCTTTCTCACAGCATCCCCTGAGGGAAGAGGCTTCCTCACCGGCTTCGCAACAATGCTATCCTTGATTCCGCTGTCAGCCTCAGGGGAAGGCTCAATCTTAGGTGCCGGCGGGGCGCCGGGCAAAGATCTCCTAGCTCCGGAGCTTGGAGACGGCGGAGTCTGACCCAAGACAAGAGCCAAACGCTTCGGGTTGCCAGTTTTTAGTTTAACAATCTTGGTCTTTCGCCCACCATTACCATTTGGCCGCGATGGTGTCTCTGTCTTGGGCCGCTTGGCGACTGATCCACGCTCTTCACTGTCTGGACGCGGTCGCTTAGCGGACGACTGTGGAGTATCTGCAGCGTTGGCAGATTTAGGCAAGCTAACGCTCGGTTTGCGGGCTACAGGCGTAGCATTGATGCTTTGGCCTTCCGAAGGGGCGGAGATGGATGGACGAGGTGTGCCAGCCCCCTTGGTGTTGATCTTGATAGAAGGTGCTCTGGGCAGTGGGTGCGGAGGAGGGGGCTTCTTGGGCTCGACTGCGGGGGGAGCTGGAGGCTCTAATGGCTCCTTCGGCTTCGTCCTGTAATAAGACTTGAACTTCATCATCAACTATTCACTAGTTAGCGATAACTTTACACACGATGCATGGTTCAGACTTACTCGGTTGGCCAACTGCGGGGTTTCCCTGGTCACCTTGTGCGCCTTCGGATAGTTCAATGTCAGGGTGAAGTCTCGGGCCTCGTCAAACATCATCGCCGCAATATCAAGAAGACTCTCGACATCTGTCAGGCCAAGCCCTTTGTTGTCCAGCGCCTTACGCATGGCCGTAGTGTAGTGTCGCTCGTCTGCCGCATATGTTTCCTCCATCTCCTTTCTCAAAGCCTTCAGAGCCGCATCGAGGTTCTCTCTCCGGGCAAACATTTCCTTGCGCGCCTCGATCTCCTTCTCACTATCTTGGACCACAAGGAGCGGATCCTCGTCCTCCTCGGCAGGCTTGTCGTCTTTCTCAACCTTTGTATGCTCTCCAAAAGCAATCGCTGCGAGGCCTCTAGCGGTGGCATGGATGAGCTTGTGGCGAACCCATGGTGAACGATCGGTGGTAAGAACGTAGATGAGGAAGCTAAACACAGTCGGGTCCGTCATAGCTCCAAGATCTATAAGCGCCTCGAAACATTTAATGCGGATAGCATTGGCAGTGCCGTCGAGAAGGTATTGACCAAAGTCGGCGTAGCTTTTCGGGATAACCTCTGCTTTCATGAGCCGCTGCTTCGCGTCCAGCCCTGCAATGGTCCAGATGTTCTGGTAAGAATTTGTCCACTCGTCTCTTCGAAGGACACGCTCAATTTGTTCCAAGGCCTGCTCGAGGAACTGGCTCTCCTCCTCATTGTGAACCTTGCGTTGGCGCTCAAACCAGTCGTCCTTCTTTGAAGGAATCAGTGATGTAGCCACAGCTTCCACAAGAAGTACAATCCAGTGATGATCTGAATAGGGATTGTCTTCATTGTTGTTCAGTAACAGTTGGTCCAGTATAAACTGCCGTGCTTCAAGGGGACAGCGATGGGTATGGTCTCTGACGCTAGCGATAGCTTTGATGATAGCACAGCGAACCTTGTACTGCTGCTTGTTGGAGAAGTCGTTTGGTTGCGGCTGGCTGGTATTCTCAAAGCAGAACATTTCCCGATATGCCATCATAAGCTGCCGGAGACCCAGCATTGGAAGATCTTTGATGTTTGCCTGTCTCGGCAAGGCCTCCGCTGCCATGGTCCGGACACCGTGGAAGTATCGCCTGTCGACCAGGGTCCTGACCAAGAACCCAGAAGCAATGGGATGGAGCGGCCCATGTGAAAGATACAACATGGCATCCTGCTGTGCCACAACATCCCTATCCTGTTGAAGCTGGGAAACGTACATGTACGGTTCGAGCGTGTGTTTCATAGACGCAGCCCACTCGAAATCCGCATCAACGCGAATCCACTCATAAGACTCCTGGTCCATCTTGCGCTCCGTTTCAGGATCCCAATCTATGAGTTCCCACTGCTTCTGATCCTCAGGAGATTGTAGAACATCGCCAAGGCAGTAGAGAAGAGCGCCTTCTTCGGCTCCTTCAGCCGGGTTGTCCATGTTGGCCGATCCAGTGTGTTTCTCTTTCATACGCCGAGTGCGCTTGAGTCTCTTGTACTTGGTATTGTAGGGGATCTCGAACTTAGTAGAGCGAGTGGCGTCCTCTCGAATTTCTAAGATATGTTCGTAGGGAGTACCATCGGCTTCATGAATACGGATGGTCATAGGTCCTGTAAAGAGTGGTTGTATGTCCCCAACAGGCATATCTGCTCGGCGCTCTTTGACCAAACGCAGGAAATCATCTTTTTCGAGCTCAGGCTTCTTTGCAGTCTGCAGTTGAACCTGGTTAAGGGTCAACTCGACGCACAAGCGCTTCTTATTGAACTTGGCCTTGACGTCAAAACGAGGACATCCTGCACCATACACCCACTGGTTCCAGAAAGCTTCAAGTCGATAGCGAGCCGCCTTCTCACACCTGACCTTGAAATCTTCCGTCTTGAGGATAGTAGAATTGTCTCCACTCTCAATCTGAACCTTTGTGAGAAACTTTGCCAGAATGCGGGTAAGACCGTGGCCACCAGAAACTTTGGATAAACGTTTGTCAAGAATGAAAAAGACAATGGGCGCCTTGAGATGCATAAAGTCCATCTCAAAGTCCCCCAAGTGAAGTTTCGGCCCCAAGTCCCACAGTGATGGACGGTCCACGTCGACTTCGACCAGATGATCCGAGTTCGCCTTCATTCTGAATCGGTGCTCATTGTTGCCGCATATACGCTTCATGAAAAGATCAGTCATGTAGTGCGCTATGCCGATCACTAACCAAAGGTCATTCCGAGTGTTGGGAATGAGGTTGATACCCAACCACTGGTAGGCCATAGTGAACACGATCTTCCTCGTCACATCAACTTCGGTCTCAAATATATCCTCTGGGAAGAGAAGTCGGCTGCTGATAAAGGCGATCGAGTGAAGTGGTAACGTCTCTTCGACCATGTCCTCCAGAAAACACATCTTGAAGTTGGAAAAGGGGTATTTGGCGAATGTCAAGCTGAAGTAATCAGCGGCCGCTGTGAGGGCAACACAAGTATTTCGAACCCACTCGGCTCGGCGTGGAAGACAGTATGCGTGTACTCGCAGAGCACTGACGCCAAGCTTGATCTCGTCCTCCTCAGATCGATGTTCCGATGATAGGTCAACGTGCTCAAATGGTCCAACAGCAAATCCTAACTTCTGAACTGACGTCTTCTTCTCCGGCTCAAAAGTCATGATCTTTTTGCGGTCGTCCTTGGGATCTGTAACCTCTTCAACCAAGAACCCTGAGCAAATGACCGTCATTTCTCTCAGCTTGTCTTCCTCCGCCAGGTCGATCCCCCGGTCTGAGCCGTCTACCGGCATCTTGTCGGGGTGTGTGCCCGCATGTCCATTAGCGTGAGATGCCAACGGCTTCTGCAAGGCATCCCCAAGCGTCTTGGGGAATTTGATGAAGATCTTCCAGTCGCATCTTGCACCATGGTCATCTATGCAAGGGAAGATGCACGACGCCGTCCCTGGCTGGACAGAATGTCGCGTATACATATGCGGATAGCGATGATCCAGAGCTTCCACACCCACGAAATGCAATCCATCTCGTGGATTCGTGGTCGTGAAAGGTACTGAGATCTTATACTGCTTGCGGCCCGTAGTCGCTGGTGACTCCAAATTCGACTGTGATTTCCGAATAATGACCCTCGGCCGGTCCTGATCCCCTTTCCCTCGTAGATTTACTTTCAGCGATCCGTACGCGGGCGTGCAACCTTCGACTTCCCTATTCTCGGCGGGCACGTCCGTCTTGCGGCTATGGAACAGCGAGCGCGCATGAATGCGGCGCAGATCATGATGCTCAGCTGTCCAATTATACGCTTTGGGGGGGTCGAGCAACTTGTATGGGTCGTGATATTCGGCGGCTACCTTGCGCTTTTGACCTTCGATAATCTCGCCATGGGCTTCGCGGAGGTCGGTGACGGTGATGTGTTTTGTGTCGATGTCGCACTGCGCGGCGTCTAGTTTCACCTCGTCGAGCTTTTCGTTAAATACGACGAGATAAATGTCCGTCGTGCCATCGATTCGCTTGTCGTGGAAGTTCACGTCGAGAGTGACCTCCTGCTTGATGATGAAGTATTCCTGAGTTGGCTGGTCTTCTATCGGTGGGAGATCATTGTGTCCATCGATGAGCGAATGTCGCTCCGCCAGATGATCTTCAGACATGTTGGCGCAGATCGCATGTCCATTCGACGAGGTTGACGAAGATGAAGCCGGTCAGTCGGCCGTTTGTCGTTTGGGAGATGGCAAGATGGAGATGTGAATGCGCAAGACCACCTTGGTCGCTCCGTCAAGCTTTGATCACAAGAACACACGCATCGAGCAGCACCGTACTGGCCAGCCTCCAGCGCGCATCAAGGTTTTGGGGCTTCAAGCCGAGAATCGCGTGCGCATAATCGTCGGTTCGGGGCGTCGCTGGGGCTACGGCTTCGCGATGAGTCGTCCACCCTAAGGCGCAGATTGGAGGGTATCCCAACGCAAGGCTAAGAATGAAAGTGACTCTCCTGAGGGTTTGCGGCAAGGAGAGACCCGATATATGAGCCGTGGCAAAGGCGTCGTAAGGTCGTGAAGTTGGTGAATCTTCCAACAAAAGAGCTCCAGAGGTCGCTGCGCGTGCAGCGGAGTGTGCATGCATAAAAGTTGCGCACGGGCCACTTTCGAGGCTCTAATTACACCACTCCAGGTGATCCATCCTCCCTCACTCATTCTACGAGTATTTGAAGGAACTCGGTCGAGCTATGGAACCAACATTTGACGTTTACAGGATTTCATAATGAAGATGCATTTTTTTTTTTCTGTCTGTCCACAAGTCTCCATGCTCTTCCCGTCAAACATGTATAAAATACGCACAACCACACCAACCTAGGCTGTTCTTAAGAAGTACAATGACCAATACAACTGTTGACTCTTTATCAAGCTCCCCTCCCTAAAGTGTGTAACAAGCAAGTAACCCCGTACGCCATGCCTTGTAATCCATTATACCGTAGCATCCATGCCCAATTCTCTCATTTGCGGAATAAAGTACAAGCGATGATTTCGCAGTGAAGCGGTGTGGAGAAAAGAAAAGTAAGTACTCGGAACATCATCACATTCTGCTCCCCCTTCTGTCCCTTCGCTTCTTCCGAGCCCGTAGTCTCATCGTCTCCTCGTCACGATAGCTCTCCGGCAGATCAAAGTCTGCCTCGGGGAAATCGGGGACTGGTAATCCCCATGCTAAAACCTTACGCCCTGTTCTGCGGGTGCGGTTGACTGCACTGTCGCGTTCGTAACGCTTAGAGAAGAAGGATTTGAATTCCTTGGGCGGTTGTGGAGGTGGCGGTGGACGAAAAACCTCTGGACGCGCCGTAGCTCGTGGCTTTTTGGCCGTTTTGGCGGATAGCTTTGATCTTGCCATGGCTTCTTCGCGAAGCTGCTTGGCGGGAGAGGAGGCTTCACTGGTATCGCCCGTGGAGCTCGCGTCAGCGCCTTGACTGGTCTCTTCCTCGGCTTCTGCTTCCTCTTCTTCTTCGTCAGCCTCTGCTGATGCCTCTGAGTCGTCATCTTCGGCCTTCTCGGCCAGCGCTTGCTCCTTCTCCAGCTTCCGCCGCTTCTCCTCTAAGCTCCAGCTCTTGAATTTGTCAATAATGGCCTGACAGCCTTTGATATAATGCTGTCTCGCGGGCTCAAAGCCCTTCTTCCTCGACTCGGTGATGCCGCTCACGCCCAAAATTCTCAACCAGTCGTGACCCTGAAGGCCCTCTAATAAGCGGATTATCTGATCCTTCTCATGTTGTGCTCGCCCCTTCTCGGTGTTGCGAATGGATCGTTCTAAACGCTCAGCCCGCTTGTGCACTGGTTCGAATAAAGAATCCGGCAGTGGATCTTCCAAGGTCTTGTTCTTGAATTGTGTCTCAAGGAAGCTGAAATCAATTCGCTGGGCGTCGACGACATCCGTATACAGAGCATCGCCGTAACCTCGCACGCCAAAGCCGGCTGTTGTTGGTTGGTGGTTGGTCTTTGCCGCTTTGCGCTGGGACCCAGGCTCCGCACCACGCCTGACGCCAGAATCTTGAACGAGAATTGGCGTGTCAATGTTTAGTAAATCTAGATCAATTAGCCAATGAACTCAGAAAAAAAAGTTATATTCGTTGTTGTTTTTTTGGAAGACAAATTGTTGCAATGGTGACTCACGTTCTTCCTTGGGCTCGTTCCCAATCACCTCGTCATAGTCAGGAAAGTATGCTGATAGCTCGCTCTTGAACCGCGTCGCCTCCTGGGAACGCAGCTTGCGCCCGGGCTCTTTGCCCACGGAACCCTCCGGCTGCAGTCGATCCAGCTCATGTTTGATGCCATTAATCACTTTCGCTTGGTGCTTTGTTAAATTCGGATCCGTTTCACCACTATTCGGCGGTTTGCTCGTGGTAGTTTCGGTGTTATTCGTAATCGCTGCTGTTCCTCCTCCTTTGCGAGGGGCCGCTGTTGCGTCGTCCGCCGCCGGCGCCACTGCCTTGCCCTGCGCAGATGCGGCCTTGCTCTTATTCGTAGTACTCGTAGTATTCCCAGCTTTATTTTGATTTTTCGTACCCGCCTGTGTCTGCGGAGGCGACAAGAAATCCACAGCGATGCGTGCCTTTTTCGACTTGACGGGCTCGTAATCGTTAGGTACGTCGAGAGCTCGTTTCGTGCGACCTCCTTGTCCGACTTCGCCTCCTCCGCCGCCTCCTCCTCCTCCTCCTTCTCCTCCCTCAGCCACGGCGTGTTTAAAGTTGGCCGGTCGGGAGCGCATAGCGGAAGTAGAGTGATGATGGCCCTCAGCACGTCGAGAGGACCGGGTGACGGAGGCCATTGGCGATCGAGGAGAGGCCTGGCATCGTCTTCGGGGTCCTCATGAGATTTTTGGAACACGGTAATGCCAATGGATTTTTTTTCCTCTCTCTGGGCGGACGATTCGGGGGATTTTTGCTTTGTTTTGTTCGTTTGGGAGGGTTGGCTGCCTTTGTCGCGTTGTTTCGTGACACTGAGCCGTTGAATCCGCTGGTTTTGGCTGCTTGTTACAGTGGACGTTACAGCGGGCAGGCGCTGTTGGATAACGGTGGCAGGTGCTGTTGACGCTGTAAGCAAGCACTGCTAGTGGAGGTGGAACAGAAGGAAAGGGGGCGTCCAGCTCGCGCCTGATGAACCCTACCCTAGAAATGTATCTCGAGTAGCGGAAGACTTGTGAATTGACAAATCTTTCTCGGATTTACAGTCCAATTAAGGTTGATAAAGATCCGAATGATGCGGCTTGAATATTTTTCATAGAATTCTTGTAGTGAAAGAGAGAGGACGGTGTCAATATCGGTGTACAACTTCGGGCCGGCAACCTTTCTTTCACCACTTCACGTTGGAGTATTGACCAGTACCATAATTTACCAAATTACCAGACCATGACCCATAGAATGATTTCTGTTTATACATCTGTCTTGATAATCATGCATTGTGCCGATGTTAGCTATCTATATAAGCCTTAATATCTCCTAGAGACCCGGGTATCCAATTACACAAAAGCTCCGTCACACTTCATATCCGTCGTACGACCTCGTCTCATTCACTAACACGAGCAGCGCCATGCATATCATCATAATCATACCGGCCCTGCCTCAGTCCCTGCCTGTGTCTCCGCCGCCGGCTCCTCCTCTTCACGCGGCTGCCCTTTTGGAACTCTTGGCTGAACTTTGAGCTTGTCCATCACTTTGATCTTCGCCTTGTTTTCTTCTCGTTCCGCCTCTTCTTGTTGGACCACCTCCCGCTCTCGCTGTGCGCTCTTGCTGCTATCCTTGGCTTCGTCTTCACGGCGCTGTGCTTCTTCTGGGTCCAGGATCTTATGTTTTCGATGCACCATCTTCTCTACAAAGCTTTTGCTCTGCCGCCGTGTTTTGACGTACGTCTCGAGCCCCACGAGAACGGCGTAGGATTTGGAGATGGACACATGACTCATGTCCACACCCCTATCCTTCAAACTTCGGATGAAGTTGCGGAAGTTATTCGCTGGTGGTCGGTAATGGCCGCTGAGCGGTGACAGCGACGATAGTCGGCCGTCCTTGATCTTGATCAAACCAGCTGCAGAGATGCGGCTGCCCTGAAGAAAGGAAGAATGCTGAAAAGCTCCCGAATTCTTGATCCCAACGTATAATCGGAAGGAGGTGTCTGCAACAAAGATCCAAGTGCCCTCCTTGACGGACCTCCGGAGCATCTTATTCCATATCATAGACGGCGAGATCTGAGTGACCTTCTTCACCCCTTTCGGCGGGGGCTCCTCCGGGTTAGGGTTGGCGTACTTGGCGGCTCTATCGGCCTCCCTGCGAGAGTCGATAGAGGACATAGATGAGCTTGATGCGTTGCTTCTCATTGGGGATAGCGGTCGAGGCTGTGTCTCGGGATTGAATGGTGGTGTTGGGTCATCCACGGGCACGATGCCGTGAATACTGTCCTTGTACTTCTCGGTAGTATCAACGCGAACGTCGTTCTTGGCCCAACGCAACCTCCCATCGCCGTCGGCTTTGACAAGATAATATTGCCGCTCCTCTCTCGACAGATATCGAACCTTTTCCCTCTCTAACCTATCCCGAGGGCAGTTAGGCAGCTCCACGTCTTTCCCCTCGCCGTAATCAAGCCAGTAGAAGTAGTTCTCCTTTGTGTCGGACTTTTTCCATTCAGCATGGTATTGTCGAAGATTGCTCCCATATCGATGCTTCACGTCCACCATCTCCAAGAAATATTGCAGTCCCATCATTTGCGCCGTCTTGCCTTGGCGTGCTAATAATTTATTACTCTCTCGACGGACTGTTTCCCTCTGTTCAGGTGGTGTGGAGGAGTCGACAGTCGATACGGATGAGGAGTCGGATACGAGATCGTCATGACCGGCCCGTCGCGCTATAACGCTGGCATTCTTCCATCGCTGTATAGCGCGGTTCTTGGAGCCGTGGCTTTTCTCGTTTGATTGTTTCGACGGAGATGAGGTGTTAGGCCCGTCCTTTGATCGCGGTCTTGTTGTTTCTCGAAACTCGGCCTCGCGCAATGCGGTAATCCATCTTGTACTTGCATCCAAGCCAAACCCATCCATTTCCCTCCTCGCGCGATGTCCCCGAAAGGTCTTTTGTATTAGCTCAGCGGCTTTTGTGCGTGCTTGGTCGTCATGTTCGGAATGGTCCAGCTTCTCCTCCATAATCTCCTCGCGGCGCTCTTGTTCCCGTTCCTGGGTTTCTTTCTCCTTCTCCTGCTGGATATGCGCTATGCGCTCGAATTGCTCCTGTGAAGGAGGCACGAGGGCATCCATATAGGACTGCGATTTGGCCGGGGGCGATGGACGTGTAGGGTCGATTGTCTTGTCGTCGCGATCAAGGCTGGAAGGAGGAGTAGGTTGTCGTTCTTGTGCGTGTTGTTCTTGAGATCCGTGGACTAACATCTTAGAGTCAGATCTGCAATTATGCGCTGCTGCTGCTGGTGGTGGCGTCGTCGCTGGCGGCGGGGTTGTTCCATGGTCCTGCTGCTCGTCCCTGTTTCCTGGCGTCGGAGCTGGGTCTTGGAGCTCTATAGGCGCCATCGTAGCCTCTAAATGCTCTAAACGATGCGCTGTAGGCACGATGACGTCGTTGTCTGGCCCCTATCTAAGAATTGCCTTAGTACTATACTAAGGTAACGCTCCGATACGGAAAGCCATGTGACGCGCAGTTCCAAAAGCCACCATATCTAAGCCGTAATCCGTGTTATGAGAACTCTGGAAACAAGCGATTGGGAAATGGTCTTGTAATAAAGTATAGATATTCTGTGGCGATCCTCTTCATGTACACAAGAATGGTGTCATGATGTGCGCCTGGGAAAGATCGTCAGGTCGTAGGTATAATAGCTTGTAATAAGCCGGCGGGAGGTGGGAGAGCAGACGGGTGGCGGGGTTGGTTTGCCTCTGAATATCCCTACTCGTAACAACATGGACAAAAGAGGACGCAAATCCTAATAGGGATTTCCGTAGCAGGTAATTAGATAGGTGTCCGACTGCCAGACCGGAGATTAATCAAGCCATCAACAAGGGCCTACTGTCGAGGCCGAATGCGATTGGGAATCTACTGCCGGGCAGCATCATAGCTCACAGACTACTATAGTAGTACGCTCCCAAGTGGATGCCGGAAGCTGTGTCTTCCTGGGCAGCTGTCGCACTAAATACGCAGTAAGTGGGGGGTAGTTTGAGGCCAGGTGCTTACGCGGACAATGACATAGATGGAAGTCTTTTGCGGCCCAGCCATGGCCGTATTGCTGCGTGAAGGCGATGAGGAAGAAGGGCAGTACGGAATAGACAGACGGCAATGAGAAAATCTTTGATTTGAACATGACCCTTCATATACGGGTGTCATTATCATTAATTCATAGTCGCTACTTACTAAAAGTAAGGCATGTAAGTGTGTTAATCGCGGCGCCTGCGCCTCAGAAGTATTGATAGTATGTTCTTAACAAATATGTCCAAAAATAACGAACCCACGAATATTCAAAATAGTAAAACCTCTAGCGCATAGCCTTTTGAGACTGTTGACGGTTGTCCAATGCCAAAGCCCGAGGTCATCATTGAAATAAGAAATCCTTGAGCACCGGAGAGCCTGAAAACTCGGGGTTCAATAGTATACAGCTGCAATAATACGTTAGCAAGAGCACATTTCGACACAATGTGAATACTAAAATTTCGTACTTGAGGAAATATTGGAGACCGGCCCGTCTCTTCTCCAGGAAGCGCGGCCGGAACTTGGAGATGACACTCTTTGGCGGTAAGGTAGGTATCATGGCCTCGAAGTTGGGAAACGACTGGACTAAGCGGTCGCGGAATTCATCAAACTCTGAATATCGTTTGCGGATGTTCATGTAGCTCCCCTGCATATACTCCCGTTAGTTATCTTGTCAAAGCTTGCCAGCGACATGTCCTAGGACACTCACGTTCAACGTCTCAACCCGGATGATCCAGACAACAAATGCGCCAATGTTGGTCGCATTGCTGTTAATGACGGTGTGATCAACAATCTCGACACTCTTTGCCCAGCAGGCATTATTGCGGTCGTCATCCTCGGCATCCTCATTGTCCCGCAACGTAATAGCCCCAGCGGGCAGCGATTCGGCACTAACATTCGAAGACGTCCGTTGATGAAGCCGCTTCGAAGCCGACCAGTACGGCGGCGCAGTAGTAGCAGAAGCGGGCGTCACAACATCCTCCGGCGCATCACTATACTCCTCGAGCCCGTCATCGCTGCCACCTCCGCCGCCGGACGTAATTTCGCGGGCCTCCCCGGGTTGCTGGTGCTGGTGGTCCCGGCCGAACCCCGAGCTCAGGTCCGCCCACGTCGTTCCCGGGAGCCCTCTGGTATTGACTCGATCAGCGGCCGATGCCATCCGGCCAAGCGAGAGGTAGAGTTCATGCGTGTCCCATGCGGTTACGGGAGCGGTGGAGGGGAGGAGATTCGACGCTGCCGTGGCGCAGAGATGGTTCGAAATCTCCCGTCGCACGTGGGGATGTCGCCTAGGGGTTCGTAATCGGGCTGTTCGCAGGTTGTGATAACTGATGCTGAGATGGTTGGGGGCACCCCGTCGCTTGTCGTGGTTTGTTTAACAAGGCTGCTTTCGTCTGGATGAGCGACACTTTTGGTTGATGGCATTGAAGAATTTAGTTGGAGCTTTTAGTGGCCACCTTCGGCCGCCACAGTGGTTCGTCCTGGAAGTGCTGTGGAGAAGGGAAGGGGATGCTTCTATTGGTTCCACATGCGGTTCGACGGCTAATAAACTTTCTCCGTGGCTTCTGGACAACTTCCTGATAAAGTTACCTGCTTTATCTTTGCTGCTTCGCTATGCGCTTTTTTCGATAGGGGCTAGTCGGATGGATGGAGGGCAATCCTTTGACGGCGGAAGAAGCTGAAAACAAGCAGGTCTAGAATAGTAAAGGCCTCAACAAATCCACGGTTCGAGAAGAGCACGGTTTGTGCTTGACGAAGCTCCCATGGTGGAAGCTTCTTTTAAGAAAAAGGTAAGCAAACTTCATGTTAGTATCTCAGACAAACATGCTGAGCTACGCTTTCGGCGAGCCATGCCCGGTCGTGTCCAGATGAAGATTTTGCTCTACACAAACAATCACTAGCAAACAACCGTCGGAATAGTAGTGAAATGCCGAGATATCTTCAGACCATCCTTCAAAGCAACCCCCACGGGGCAGGCGACAGGAAGACTCCAGCAAGCTGCATGACAGCTGGTCACGCCCCGGCTCAAAGATCCCCTCATCCCCAATATACAGCGACATTATAGCTGCAAGCCCAGCCCATACGTTTCGTATGTATTACTCGTATACCAGCAGTAGGTATGGTCATACCCGCCCTCTTGCACAGAGTAGCGTGTAAGACCATCCTGTTAGGTCCGGACGTGCAGTCTGGGCGCTGCAGGAATACGAGGAGCACCTTTCGGAGCCGGGAGGGTCTTTTTTTCTTTCATGTCAGCGGAACACCAACCACCCCCGCCAAATGGCTACGTGCGGTGCCGGAGTGGTGGGTTTTTGGAAAATCTGAGTGAGATTTCGTATCGTGGGCTTTGAGACATGAGAGTGGTTGGTGATGTGTGAGCTAAGGTGAGTGCAAGCGGCACGGGTTGCCCTTTAAATGAATTCACAGTAGTGTTATAAGGCGTGGTTAAAGGAAATGGGCGACTAAGACATCAAGCTCACGTCGAGTGACACACGCCAAAAGCCGAGCCCGCAAATGGGAGAGCTCCGCCGGGTTAGTACGAGTAGTTCCGACTCTAGACTTAGACTACCACCCACCAATGCCACTGCCACCCAGCCCCATGTCTACGGTATGCATATGTCTGATACGCAAGCGAGACCTCTGTCTTGGCTATTCCATAGGAAAGAAAACCTTCAGAGCCTGGTTGAGTCTTGAGGCTCGTGCACAGTGCACATGAGCAGACGGCATGAACGGCGCAGTCTGGGGGGCCTGAAAACGAGAAAAAGGGATTGAGAACATCCATAGCCCAATGTGGTCAATCCCGACGAACATTCGTGCCAACCCCGGGTTTGATGAGGACCCTGAGTGATAGGGAGCGCTCGAACTGTGCGGACTGGCGAAAAATTCAAATCCTCGTCAGGGATGTAATAGTGCAAGACTTGAAAAATTTGTGAACTTGATCATCTGTACTTGCGGACGGTCCAGCAAAACGGTTGAGTGGTCCAAGCCGCTCCCGGCCCAGGGAGTTGTCCCTACCATTATCGCAGACTTTGGACCTAAATTCGCCATGATTTATTTCTGATTATTATTGAATTACAAGCGACATTAATGTCTAGCCTATCTGTACAGAACAGGGACAATTATGAACATGGAGATATCTACCGAAACACACCCATTTGAAATACGATAATGGAAGAGGGCTTTCTAGGGCTATACTCGTATCTTACCAACCCTCTTGGTCTCCCGCATCCCGAAGGCTGGCGCCGGACATGGAATTGTACGACCGATAACCCATATAACCAGCGCCTGGCACACATACTCTTCTAAGGGGGCTGAGCACGGGTTTAAGCGGTCACACTGCAGACCCTGCACGCCTCCGGATTTGAAGGCAAACCGTTGTCTACAAAATTGAGATAGTTTACATGTCACAAACGAAGAGCGAGTGTACGGTACAGTAGGTTTCAAGCTGCGAGGAGATCAGTATGCCGAATGCCGGCATACTCGTATTTTCTGCTGGGGTGTCCTGGGCCGGTCTCATTCCCGCTACCAAGTAATAATACGGAGTACTATCTTAGTAGTAATTGCTACTGTGCTAGTGCCAGCTCGTCAGAGAGCTCTGAATTGTGCTTTTTGTGCAGAGCGCAAGTACGAGTGAGTGCTTGCAGTATTAGGCATTATTATGAAGGCCAGTGCCGACTGTTACCGGCGCTCTGGCTTGGTGTTCCCCTAGTAATAGTACTAGTAATTGTCTTAATAGTATGTTCAATTCCTGGTAGCGTCTCCACAAAGTCTGAGGTTCTCTCCCCTAACAACAGTCTAAGCACGGTCTAAGCAGGGCCTAGGCCTGGATCTCAAGCCTCCGTCCCCAAGCCTCTTCTTCACGATCCTCGTACCCGTTATTCCACTAATCCCTGCCCGGCAAAAAACTGCACTACGAGTACACGATATGCACGATGCATATGCACAAACCCAAGGCCTCCCTCCTCCCCCCGGTCCAAGCCCGGAGCTTCGCTTCAGTGCGACCCGCCTCATTGATAATGCACGTCTCCTCGTGCTCTTGCCTGTCTTGGCTTCTTCTTTCTCTTTCTCTCTTCTCCTCATAGACAGTTCACTCGCTTTTCTGCTATAATACTTTGCATTCCTCTCGCTACCAGTGCTTCTTGGTTCTCTTCCTCCTTCTGCAGTCTTAATATCTGTCGTTTGCCTTGCTTTACTCCCTTGTTCATTTCGCTAGCCTCCTTTTGAGCATTCCGACCGTCGAAGTAAGTTGCAACTTTTTTTTATCTGTTCTTTTCTCTTGTTCTCATTTTCTTGTTGAGCAGCTCCAAAGCTGCATGGGGACAAGCATTAGGAAGCTAATCAGTATACAAATAGGTTCACCTTTCATAAGAGCGACCTCACTCGACGTTCATCAACTATCTACGAACACAAGCTCCGGCTTCCACACCAGACACCATGCTCTTCCGTTCCATCGCCCTGGCTGCGGCCGCTTCCACTGTTGCTGTGGCTCAGAAACAGTACGAGATTGACGCTGAGGACGTGAGCATCAATATCAAGAGTATGTCGAGCCGGAAACCAATGGTGCTGTAATATGTACAGTCATGCTAACAAGAGCAGATGTCTGGTGCGAGAACCAGAAGGAGACTTGTCCCAAGATCTGCGAACAAACAAAGCCTGGCACCACGCTTGTCAATGAGTGTGATCCGGTAAGCATCAAATTTGACCTCCAATACCGAGTGGTGTGTTCTAATATCTGGCAGGAAACCCTCAAGTACGGCTGCCTCTGTGGCGACAACAAGAAGCCCAACATCTCCGAGTACTCCCTGACCATCCCCTACTTCGTCTGCCGCGAGTGGACCAACAACTGCGTGACCGACTGCAAGAGCGACAACGCCTGCGCCTCATCCTGCCGCGAGGACAACCCTTGCGGCGCACAGAACCCAGAGCGCGTCACGTCCACGGCCGGCAGCAGCACTGCCGCACCAACAGCCAGCGAAACAGACGACGGCACAACCATCTACACTGGTAGCCCCGGCGGCGACGACGAGGACGGCGACAGTGGTAACGCTGCTGCTACTCTTCTGGGCGTTGGACGGGCATACGGTGCAGCTATTGTATTTGGAGGCATGTTTGCTGGCTTTGCCCTGCTGTAAGGGGCTTTCCTTGTTTTGCTTTACATGGCGTTTGGCGGGCGGTTTGGCATCAATCAAGCGTTGCGCATGAAGACACTATTTCAGTGCCGATTCTGTCTTTTACAGATATTTGTTTTGATTTTACATGACAGCGAGGTCGTATAGAAAGGGAACCAAGGAAGCCATGGGATAGCGAGAGATGACGCTCGCAGAGGATGATAATAATAATAATGGGGTAATACGAAGAGGAGCCTACCGCGTGGTAGTTTGAGATCTGCAAAGCTTGCATTTGTGTACGACTTGACATGTGCCTTGATGTGATACGTTTTTGGCCCCCAAGTAGATTTGCTAGAGAGTGTTGTCTGTCTGTCTGTCCTGCACGTGTAAGCGGGAGTCATTGATGATGCCTGTGTCAATGACAGGGATGGGTGGGTAAAAGGAGATAGGGTACTAGACAAGCTTGGGCTAATTGGATCTCATTTCAAACGAAACAAGCCACAAACCTGGGACTTGATCTTGCTAGCAGCATATCAAATCTGATCTGACGGTCTTGCCAATGTAGTCAGGTGCCATTATTATATGCGCGTACCCAAGTTGTCACATCTGATGTTCATGATGCTAACGCAGCCAGCTTTTAAGTTAACGTAAGGTATTGAATGAAGAAGGCAACCATCAGATGTCAACATCCAATCCAGTGGCTTGCCGAGGGAAGCTCCTGCCCCTCTACCGATCTGAAAAGGACTCGAATGGATCATTGGGCCGCTATTGGCTCAATGCTTGGGATTGGGCCACTATTTAACTTAGCTACAGTAACTCTCAGGTCCCAAGTCTCTTACCTTAGTGGTCGACGTCACGGATAGAGGACCCTGATAGGCTTTGCACCCCTGGAAACGGGGACCTCAACTGCATTTCTTAGTGCCAATTCGTGCAGATGAGCCCCACCGTTTCCCCCAACCGCCGCCGGTGTGGAGCTTGATTTTGAACGTGACGGTTGTAACGAAAAGCCGCTGCCATTCATTCATTCGGTGCCTTTCGCAAATCCCCTCGTCGTCATCCACTTTGTCTTTTAATTCCTTCCTTTTACCTCATTTCTGCAGCACGACACACCTGTTTTTCTTTTCTCGGTTGGGAGGCAACTTTATACGAACGCACTCTCTTCGAGTGCGAGGACTTGTTTCATCATGGCGCCAAGTCAAAGTAAGTGGTCTTCAAAGCTGGCTGGCATCTGATGTAGATCCGCCCTCCAGTCGCTAACTGTTCGTCTAGAGAGAGCGGCCGCGGAGTGCATATCCGAAGATGCACTCGTTCACCTCAAGTCCTACAAGTACTCGGCCGTCGACAAATCTCCCGTTTCGAAATACATCCTTGGACCCTGGGTATGGTACCCTTATATAATTCTCGGGGAGGGCTTCCTAAAGACTGATTGATGGATAGTGGAATGCCTTTGTCAAGATCCTACCGCTATGGCTCGCCCCGAATATGGTCACCCTCTTGGGGTTCTTCTTTATTCTGGGGAACATTGGGCTGCTGGTCATCTTCATTCCGGATCTAATTGGCCCCGTAAGCTTTGTGTAAGCACTCTGCTGAAGGGACTAGTACTAACAGGAGTAGGGACCGGGCTGGGTGTACTTGAGCTTCGCGTTTGGCCTCTTTATGTACCAGACCATGGATAATGTGGACGGGAAGCAAGCAAGGAGAACGGGCACTTCCAGTGGCCTTGGTGAGCTCTTCGATCACGGCATCGACTCCCTCAACTGCACGCTGGCGAGTTTGCTCGAGACGGCAGCCATGGGTCTAGGCACCACGCGCATGGGAGTCTTCACTGCCCTGTGCCCTTGTTTGCCCATGTTCTTCTCGACTTGGGAGACGTTTCATACGCATACTCTATACTTAGGCTACTTCAACGGTCCCACCGAGGGTCTGCTGATCGCCGCAGGTGTCATGGCTACGGCGGGCATCTACGGCCCTCAAGTCTTTACCCAGCCTCTGGCCAACTTGCTGGGTGACCAGTACCCCGCGCTGGCCAAGGAGATGGGGGACACTTCTCTTAAAGATATCTGGTTGGTCGTCATTATCGGGTCGCTTGTCATCGCGCATGTTCCCTTCTGCGTGCTGAATGTGGTTCGAGCGAGGCGGGCAAACAACCTGCCCGTAGCCCCCGTCTTTCTCGAATGGACGCCCATGACTATCTACACCCTCTCCATTGGGATATGGGTCTATTCTCCGTACAGTACTCTCATGGAGGAGAACCACCTCGTTCTCTTCTGCCTGACCATGTCCCTTGTGTTCGGACGCATGACGACAAAGATGATTCTGGCGCATCTAACTCGCCAACCCTTCCCGTACTGGACTGTTATGCTGTGGCCATTGGTGGGAGGCGCCGTTGTCGGCAACCTGCCTCGTTTCGGCTACCCCCAGATCAGCCCCGAAGCCGAGCTCTACTACCTCTGGGCCTACTTTATCTTTGCTACCGTGGTGTATTTCCGCTGGGCGTTCCTCGTCGTGACTAGCATCTGCAATTACCTCGGCATCAACGCTTTGACCATCCCCAAGGAGAAGCAAATTGCCAACAAGAAGGCTGCCGAGAAGGCCAAGAAGTCCCAATGAACGCAGAAGTCAAGCGGGAACGAATGAGCATGAAATACATGACGAATTCACGGAGACCATGTTGAAAGACGAAAACCAAAAAGGGGGATGAGCCAGCGCCAAGCGTTTACATTCTTACCATTGGATTCAACACAGTTATAGAATCGCAAGATTTTTTCAACCTTTAACATTCCTAGGGGTTTGACTGCGAGCTTTATACGTGAGTTGGGAAGTTTGAGTGGGGTTCATTGAGGGACGGCAGTGATGAGGCTTGCATAAGCTTGGCGTTGAGAACGAGTTTTGATATCTTTGATTCTTGTCTTTTTATTCTTAGGAGGGGATTATACTCCTGTAGACCAATAAAACCAGCGAGATCCCAAAACTGTCTTGTGTGTTGTAGTTGAGACGCAATGTTATGTTTTGCAATGAGATGTGATGTAGATGCGAATAGCTTAGTACTACTAGTAATTAGTGCAATTAGACAGTTTCTTCTGTATGTGTTGGGATGAATGGAAGAGAGAGAGAGACGACCATGAACAATAGTATCGGTACAACGTTCAATTAAGACGCAAATAAGCTTACTGCTGCTAATGCAAATCGCGGAGGGTCGAATGCCGCGGTGGCAGCCAGCGCCACTCACATTCATTCCCCCGACCATCCATCCTTTCCCATTTAAGCCCGCCCCGCTGACGGCACTCAAATCCACAATCCCTTGCCAAACGTGGGACAATGGACAGATCCTCAAAAAGCGCAGGGACCAGGAACTAACGACGACACACACAGTCTCTTGCCTCCCTCGACTCCATTTTTTCCCAAACACTTACAACAGCGTACACATCATCCTCCCTCTTCTCGTCGGCGCCTTCTTTTTTGCCTTTCTACTTTTCTTTTTTTTCCTTTACTGATTCGACTCGTTGCTAGACCAGCGCGCCATGTTCCTTTGACCGACTACAAACTTGAACTTGTGAGAGAGAGTGTGTGCGTGTGTATTTGCTTGCGACAATGCCGCTTCCTGCGTCTTGGTTCCTGTTAGTAGCTTGTCTACTCTCCTTCGTCGAGTCAGCTACCTCGTCCTTTGCCACGCTCACCGACGACCACCTCCGCGACATCCCTTCACCGGGCGACGACTTCGACATTAAAGATGGCAAGCTTCTCGCTCCGATCCTGATCCCTCGTGTTCCCGGAACCGAAGGCTCCCTTAAAGTGCAGCAGCACTTTGTCGACTTCTTCGCCCACGAACTGCCAGACTGGAAAGCCATCTCGCACAATTCGACTACCAAGACTCCTGTTCATGGGGATGAGGATGTGCCTATCAATAATTGGATTTTCAAGAGGGATCCGCCGTGGGCCGCCGAGGGCGATGTTGGCAGGTTGACGCTGGTGGCGCACTTTGATAGCTTGATGAAGCCCGAAGGGTTTATTGGGGCTATTGATAGTGCGGCGCCGTGTGCGATGCTGATGCATGTGGCGAGGAGTATTGATGAGGCTTTGACGGCTAAGTGGAAGAATATGGAAGACAATGGCGATGATGGGTTGGAAGAGGCCAAGGGCATCCAGATTCTGTTCTTAGATGGCGAGGAAGCTTTCAAGAGCTGGACAGACACTGATTCTATCTATGGCGCAAGGTACGTTGTTTACAAATCCACACCTGATATGAAGAACTTTCCCAAGACTAATGGCTCTTTGCTTAGGTTCCTGGCCCAAGACTGGGAAACAAACTACTACGGCGGAAAATCAACCTTCAAGACCCCCCTCCAAGCCATCAGCCTCTTTGTTCTCCTCGACCTCCTCGGCAACGAAAACCCTACGATCCCATCATACTTCCTCCCCACCCACTGGGCCTACAAAAACATGGCCTCGCTCGAAAAGCGCATGCGCGACCTCTCCATCCTCGAATCCAAGCCCAAAGCCCCCTTCCTCCCTGAATCCGAAAAGCGCTCCTCCGTGTTCGGCCGGGGCGCCATTGGCGACGACCACATACCGTTTATGCAGCGCGGGGTGGATATCTTACATTTGATTCCGTCGCCGTTCCCGTCGCATTTGTGGCATAAGATGGAGGATGATGGGGAGCATTTGGATTTGGCTACGTGTAGGGATTGGGCGAAGATTGTGACGGCGTTTGCGATGGAGTGGTTGGAGTTGGGGGATTTTATGCCGGGCAAGGGGACGAAGGCGAGGGTTGGGGATGAGAGTAAAAGGACGGAATTATAAGGGATATGGGTATTCGGTTTCTAAGCTAGCGTTTGATATCTTCATCCTGATTTGAATTGAGTTTCTAAAGAGTGATTGCTTCGGTTGATGTAATCGTCTAAGAGAGGGTTCTTTGGCGTATCGTTACTGTGATAATTTCCGTTCGCTATGTCCGTTTGGGTACCGAACTGGAAGGTCCTGTCGGTCCAAGGGCGCACGACGCAGATATTGCTTGAAATGCCTGTCATAAAACTGAATATATGATCCCGACATGTCAATCAGTCTTGAATGTATATTCGCTTTTTAGTTGGCAAGCATTAGTGTGGTTCAACTCTGAGCTAACCGGCCCAGTTTAGTAAGTGGATGCTACTACGAGTCCTACTACGAATCCGATTACGGAAATCCGACTCATAGCCAATGCCAGCCCCCCTGCGTTTTCGAACCTCAAGCCAATGTAGTTCTATATAATTACCGCGGTTCCTTGTTTCTCATAGCTTTACGAAAAAAGGACAATTGAAAGATTCGAAAGGATACTAACAACGAGAGAGAGGGTAGTTCATTCCCACACCGTGGGCACTTACACCATGGCTACCGTTTATTCACAAGAGCAAATCTCCCAATTCCTGGCGTACATTGACATACCGCCCAAGTACCGCTTAGAGAACAAGCCAAAGTGCGACTACGAATTTCTCAAGGCTCTCCACGTGCACATGATCACGGCTATCCCCTATGAGAATCTGACGCTGCACTATTCCTCGAGGCGGGTGGTTGACCTCGACCCGCAGTCGCTGTTTCGCAAGATGGTGGGTGAAGCCCGCGGCAGAGGAGGCTATTGTATGGAAAACAGCTTGTTACTGTTGCACATGCTTCGTGGGCTAGGGTTTAGGGTGTATCCTACGGGAGTAAAGATTCGGTATCGTGAGAATGGGGTACCGCAGGGTGATTTTATCGGATGGTTGGTCTTGCATATTTCCTTGGCATCTTACAACTATGCCAATCTGGTCTTTGACTAATACTATCTTCTTAAGGGTTCACGTTGTCAACATTGTCATTCTAGAAGACGGCACTCGCTACGTCGTTGATGTTAGCTTCGGTGGAGACGGGGCCACCAAGCCTATAGAACTAAAAGAAGGCGCTACGATCCGGAACATGGGCACGCAAGACGCTCGCCTAATCCGTGACTTCATCCCGGGGCAGACGGAGCGAACCGAGCAACGCAAATGGTGGGTATATCAATGTCGCAACGGCGAGGGGAGTCCTTGGCTTAGCTACTACGTCTTCACAGACTTGCTGGAGTGGCAGCAGGCCGACTTTGAGATTAGCAACCATTTCACTAGTAGTGCGGCAAGCCACCAGACGACGCATGTGTTGGTGATTAAGTTCCTGAGGAGGCGGAATGAGGAGACGGGGGAGCAGGAGGTGTATGGGAAGAGGATGATGGTTCAAGGGACGGTTAAGGAGAATTTGGGGGGGAAGACGCAGTTGGTGAAGGTGTGTAGGAATGAGGAGGAGAGATTGGAGGTGTTGAGGGAGTGGTTTGGGATTGGGGTGACGAAGGAGGAAGAGGAGGCTATTAAAGGGTTCCAATCAGAAATTTTGATTGAGAAAACATAGAAAGCCATGACTTTCAATCTAATAGGCATGAATATTATAATTGATAGAAGAAAAAAAAAGAAGAAAGAAATGTCTTTGTCGAGGAACAACTTACTTATTTAGTTCGAGTTTAGAGCTCATGCTTGAACGTTGGTACAACTGCCATCAAGCAGGTACCCACTTAAGCCCCCCCCAACCAATCACCATCCACCCGCTACA
Organism: Waltergamsia citrina; assembly: GCA_022814615.1. Classification (NCBI taxonomy): domain Eukaryota; kingdom Fungi; phylum Ascomycota; class Sordariomycetes; order Hypocreales; family Bionectriaceae; genus Waltergamsia; species Waltergamsia citrina. The sequence continues at coordinate 968,434 of JAKLNE010000004.1, read as the reverse complement.
ACCACGTAAACCACAAGCTCTCTCACAGGCGCTTTCGAGAAGCTCCCCTAAGCTTCAAGTTCGCTTCATCCCAACCCCTACTCGAGACCTTCCCACCACCGAATCCCACAACAACTTCCCTCACCATGCGGTTCTCAATCGCCTCCACACTCGCCCTGCTGCTGGGCGCCGCCAGCGCCGCCTCATCATGGACCTTCTCCGACGGCAAGGTCGAGATCATCCCCAAGGGCGGCGCAGAGGCCACGGAAGCTGGCACGTTTACCGACAAGGAGCGCGTGAAGCAGACGGTGGATCTGAGCCATACCGATAAGATCAAGGTGTCTTTGACGGCGAAGGAAGGGTCCAAGGCGAAGAGGCCGCATCAGGCTTTTTTGATGGTCAAGGAGGCTTCGGGTTTGGAGGCGCCGTATGCTCTGCAGATTAAGGAATCGGGCAAGGGCAGCGTTGAGATTGTGAGTCCAATTGCTACGGAAGGGGGGGGGAAGGAAGTTTGAAGATTTGATTTACTAATGTCTTGTTTCTTTATCAGACGCAGAAGGATCTTCCTATCCAATTGCTCACCTCCCCACAGCTGCTCGAGGCTCGCATCGTCCTGGGCTCTTTCGGCTCGACTCAGGCTTCCGTCATTCCGGCCTTCGATATTCTCGTACACACCGACGCAAGCGCTACGACTCCGAGCTATGAGCCTCCTCTGCGCTATGGAAAGCAGCCCGAGATCCACCACACCTTCAAGGACGAGCCCAAGAACCCACCGCGTATTGTATCTGTCGTCTTCTCACTGGCTGTCATTGCCACTGTGCCAGCCTTGTTTATCGGCGTACGTTGCTCCATACTCTCTCCAACGAGAAGATTTATTTCTTGTGCAAGTCATAAGCTAACAATGTCTCTTAGTGGGGTCTGCTGGGTGCCAATGTCTCCCACGCGCAGAAGGCTTTGGGCAATTCGCCCATTTCGCACATCACCTTCTTCGGGTCCATCATCTCCATGGAGGGTGTTTTCTTCCTGTACTACACGGGCTGGAGTTTGTTCAGCGTCCTACCAATCATTGGCGTCGTCAGCGTTGTTGCGTTCCTAAGCGGAACTAAGGCGCTGGGCGAGGTCCAGAGCCGCCGTCTAGCGGGTGAGAGGTGAAGCCATTGCGAAGTGAATGGGCGGCAATGACGACTTAGAACAAAAAGGGTGTTGAGCGGGATGGCCAAAACAATTGTTATGATATAGGAGAAAAAGCTCCTGTTTTGAGATTACCGACAGGGTCGGAATTCATGGTCCAACTTGGAAGTTAGCGAGGGCTTATGTACAATTTTCTCGGTTACATGTGACAAAGATGATAGAGCTGTTTTTTGTTTTGGAGCAATTGCAGCAAGTGAATCAACAGTCAAGGAATTGCTAAGACTATAAGTACTAACCTGTGGCGTGATTCATTGCAATATTCGTACTAGTAGTAGATACTAGTAATAAAGAGTATTAGAACGAGTCATGGTTGCTGCTAGGTTGGCACATGGCATACGACACCACCACGCGGCCTCGGCACTATGCAAGGGCCCGGTCGACGTCACATTCCCACCGACGACATCTCACTACATGCCGGTTTTCACTCCGATCTCTCAACATTTTAACCTTCTAAATCTCCGCTCACCTCTCTTTTTCTTCTCGTTTTGTTTTACAACAACTGCACAACGGGTGGCTGCCTTATCTTGCGATTTTCCCAATTACCAGAACTATAACGGTCCTTTCCACTTCTCTCACTAACGAAAACGGCTTTTGTTTTTTTCTCCCTTTTACTGATTTTGGTATCATCGGAGCCGTACGACAAGATTACTACGAGCTACTAGGTACTGCTACCCGCTTTTGCCTATCTCAGAAAACCCGTTTTACACGACCGATCTGCTTTTTCACCGCACCCCATCACACCCTACGTGGATCGGGAGCCGAGGCTGACGGCTCACAAACCCCATCATGGCAAACACGTATGTGCTTCAAAACCGTCCAACCAACCTTCAACGTACCACCATACTCCCTCCCCTTGTGAATCCCAAACCTAGACCCCCAGGGTGACGGAGAGTTTTACTTTCTTTTGTTTGCCTACACTTGTTTCCAATGTGTTATATATTCACTCTCATCGATGAGAGGGTTCCTCACATGACTAAACAATGTTACACTCTAGATCATTCCGGTATCCCACCATAGAGGAAACCACCAACCACCCAGCCTACCCATCCGCAACATGGGCTCTTGAGCCGCATCAGAAGGGAACCTTCCCTGCTGCTAAGGGTCGTGGTGGTCCTATCAATATTGCGTGGGAGATCCACGGTACTGGTCCTACCAAGCTCCTTGTACGTTGTGCACCCTCCATCCCTTTAAAGTCACCCGCCTACTATCCACTATAAGTGAGATACAGGCTTGAGATTATAAAAACACTTTTTCATGAAAACTGGCCCTTTTGAAACTTTCTTTCTAATGGAAAAAAAAAACGTAGCTCATCATGGGTCTCGCCGGCATCACGTCCTCATGGCAACGTCAAACCCGCTACTTCGGCCACGACAGATCCTCCACCTACTCCGTCCTCATCATGGACAACCGCGGCATGGGCGCCAGCGACAAGCCCCTCGCCCGCTACTCCACCAGCGAAATGGCCCGCGACATCATCGAAGTCCTCGACCACGTAGGCTGGACAGGTCCTCGCTCCGTCCACGCAGCCGGCATCTCCCTAGGCGGCATGATTGCCCAAGAACTCGCCTGCGCTGTTCCCGAGCGTTTAGCTTCCTTGTCGCTGATTTGCACGTCTGCTGAGGTGAAGAACACAAAGACGTATGGGGAGTGGTTGAGTCAGGCAAAGGGGTTCATTGTGCCCAAGTCGAATGAGGAAGGGATTATTGATACGGCGAGGAAAATCTTTGTGGATGAGTGGTTGGAGGCGCCGGATGGGGATGAGGTGCCTGATGGGATGACGCCCAAGTGTGGACCTGCGCCGGGCAGTGGTGAGTATGGCATGTTTGATAGTAACTTCCAGCGGTTCCAGGCGCAGGAGCTCACGAAGCGTCGGCAACCGGGGTATTTCACCAAGCAGGGGTTTATCTGTCAGTTGATCGCTGCGTGGCTGCACCGTAAGAGCAATGAGCAGCTGAAGACCATGGCGGATGCGGTTGGGCGGGAGCGAATTATGATTTTACATGGGGATAGGGATGGCATGATTAAGGTGTGGAATGGGGAGCATCTGATTGAGGCGGTTCAACCGGAGACGAGTATGATTGTGAAGGATATGGGGCATGCGCCGGTCATGGAGCGGGCGAAGTGGTTTAATGAGCTGTTAGAGGAGCGGTTACAAGCTTGGGTGAAGCTATGAGACGAAGGGGGCAGTGTGTGATAGAGGGGAGCGAACGTGCACATGCTGGATACGATAGATAAGATGATAAAATACTCCTGTATATTGCCTACTATGCATATTTTACTTTTTTCCCGAATCTCCTTGATAATCTAGGTCCTTCTGGTACAATTCCATTGCCATGAGACCTCTGCAACTCGAACTCTAGAGACGCTTACAGCATCACAAAACCAATGCCGCTCAAATTCTTGTCGTCTAATTGATTCTTCTTGTCTATCCCGCCATTGATCGGATGAGCGCGGTAATTGAACAAATAGTAATGCAATTGACCGTCGCCGCCGCCGAATTTCTGCTGCTCGAGGAAAAGCGCATTGTCCATGAGGGAGAGGGCATTGAAGACGTCAAACTTCATATTCTTGGCGAGGATGAGAGCGTCGTGGACTAATTCGTTCATGCGAGCCTTGTGGGCGGAGCGGTCGTAGGGTTCTCCGAGGCCGGATTCTGTGGCGTAGTACCACATGTAGGCGACTCGTAGGACGTTGTGCCTGTCGTGTTTGATGACGGATGATTCGATGCAGTTGAAGGAGAAGAAGTCTGTGATCTTCTTGTTGTTGTCCTGAAGAAATTGTTAGAGATTGTCATGTAACATATAGTAGTAACAGAAAGTCGGTAACAAACCTCAACTACGTAGGACCAGACGACGTCTTCCTCGCCAGGTGCGCGCTTGGGGCAGAGCCAGTGTTCCATCTCCTCCTTGGTGAACTTGGGCGCCATGTCGAAACGCTTCATGTACCGCTCAAACAAAGGCATGACAGCATCAATATCCTTTGCCTCCATGCGTCGCAGTCCCTTGGTGGAGGTCGATTCCGGCAGAGCATACTTGCGAACCTGATACTGGGGTTTGCTACCAGGTGGCAACGGGCTAAACCCGCACTCGTACAGTTTCTGCCAATTAAGAGAACGATGGAAGTAGCGAGCCGTGCTGACCGGTCTAGGAAGGACAATGCCAGCCGTGTGGACACCTTGCCAGATGCCGTCGAGGTTGCTGATGCGGGTAATCTCCTTGATCAGGACTGGTGCCAGACGCTTGCCTCGGAGTTTCTTGTGCACGACGAGGAAGTTGACTTCGGAGCAGAGGACAGTTTTCTCGCGGACGCGGACGTGTGCGGGGATGGCAGAGATGTAGGCGACGAGCTTGCGGGACTGGCTGGCGCGGACGCCAACGTGGTATCTCTTCTTCCAGCCAGGAGACATCATGGCCCTGGGTCAATGTTAGCGGGTGATAACCGTCGGGAGTCTGGTTGGTTAAGGTACCAGCGCAAGAAAGACGGCGAGTAGTTGAATCGGAACATGGCCTCGTCGTCCTCCACGTAGTGACCGTTCAACAACTCATACACCTCCTTAATCTCCTCGTCGCTCTGCAGATCCATCTCAACCCACTCGAATCCAGCGACCAGCGGAGCGCGCTCCTTGGGGACGTCTTCCACTGTTTGCACCTTGATAGGTCCATCCTCGAACTCCTTGTCCTCCTCACCAAAACGCGGGACTGGTTGCGTCTGCCAGAACTTGTATGCGCCCATCTCCTTGACATTCTTGCCTCCCGCCGCCAGACCCGTCATGATATCCTGTAGGTTCAGATTCTTGAACATCTTGGCAGCTTGATCGGCGCTTGGGTTCGACGTGCCAGAAGCCTCAGCCACTTCTTGAGCCAAAGCAGGATTGAGCGCCATAAGCTCCTTGACCTGCTCTGGGGTGAGCCCAGAAATGGCCTTCTTCAGGTCGGCTTCCTGGTCGGCCTTCTTGTCTTCCTCGGATTTGCCGCCTAACAACTCCTTGGCCTTCTTCCGCTTGGACTTCTTCTTCTTTTTCTTGGAGCTGGCGCCTTCGCCGGCTGCTCCCTCGGCGCCGCCCTCGACAGGCTCATCATCGTCTTCTTCGCCTTCGGATTCGACCTCGGCTTGCTTGCCTTTTAGCTTGGCATCGACGTCGTCGACGACGGGTTCGACTGGCTTCGATTCCTCCGTCGGCATGGTGTCGTGGCTATGATTTTATGACTAGAGTTGTAGCTCTGGTGGGGCGTGGATGGACCAGAGAAGAAGAAGAAGAAGCTTGGAAACTTGGGAGCTGGCAAAGCTGGCAAAGGTGGATGGGTGGATGGAGGGATGGTGGGGTCGACAAAGAAAAAGCGTCACTGTCAACAGTCGTCACTGCGACTGTCGCAGATCAACGCGGGGTCGTACCAACTGCAACCACACCCAGCCTCATCAATTGAGGCACAGGACATGATTTTTAGGTAACTCTCGAGCGTCCAATTGGTGATTTCAGAGTATAATTAATGGTAAAAGGCCTGAATTGTCCTGCAAGTCCTTAGAATGGATTGCTCTTGTTGGTATTGAGTCACTCCTCGGTTTTCTACAGCTTGTTCTACACCATTGGTGGGCATTTATTCACAACGACAATTATATGACAAAAGTACACGGGGAGGAAATGGAAGCTGGGAGGACTTGAATCACTAACGTGTCAATTCATGACTCTAATCATGTCCATGATCATTCATTTACTAGCTCTCCTCTCAATGGAGTTAATGTACAATATCGCGCTCTATATGCAGGGTAGAAGCAAACTCGGTTATGTGTAAGCGGTGCCTTTGATATCAAACGACCTCAGTATAGCAAGAGACACCGACGCATACGCCAAAAAATCGTTGTGCCCTGGGTACACAGATTAGAAGAAAAGTACACCATTAAAACTGGAAAGTCGACTCACCACCGTATGGGAACAGCTCTTGGCGGATGATAATGTCTGGTTCTGCCCGGAACGTCGTCACAAAGGCGCCTTTGCCGCTGTGAATAGTGATCTCGTCTTTCCAAGCGTTGAACTTCTCATTGTCCATTTCTCCTATCTTGTTCATCACAGCCGCCTTGAACAGCTTATTGTCTTCAGTCCAAGGAATGTCTCGGTCATTCTTGGAGTGAACCAAGCTGAGCCTCAAACGGCCCTTTGTGTTGCGTACAATTTCCGTTAGCCGATCTGCAGAGTGCCACTTGTCCACGATGGCCTTGTGTAACAATCGTAATAAAGGAGAGAGCGATCTGAAGGGGGCGAGAACCGGGAATACGCCGCCAATGCGATACTTGCTAAGCATCGTTGAAAGATCGCTGAATCCTGACACAAGGACAATGCCAGCGAATTCAACGTCTTGCACAGCATATTTTTCTGCAACTCCACAGACAACAGCTGTGCCCAAACTGTGACCCAGCAAAACGATACGGGAGGCTGGGACGCCTGCTACCTTGGTAGCCCATTCTACTACAGATGAGGCGTCTTCAATGAGGCCTTTCTCACCGGGCACGCCGGTGGAATGCCCGAAGCCTCTAAAGTCCACTGCCACCACATGGTAGGACGAGGTATCTGTCAGGGTATGGTAAAGAGTCGGGCGGACATTTTGAGCCAGGTGACCGGCATTCTGCTTGATGGTTAGTACATAGAAAGTTGCGCACTAAGCTTTGTGTCTCACCCCATGAACTAAACAAAAAAAAAGATATTAGCGAAAGTTCCACAATTGGGAGACTCATGCGGAAGACCTACAATAGAGAACAAGTCTGGCTTCAGGGTCTTCCTTTAGTAACTTGAATGACTGCGCCGTAGTGATATCTCCAATGAGCCCCGGCTCTTGAGTGGCTAATGTAGATTCATGCTGCATATAGAGCGGCAGAGGCAAGACATGCCACGCGTATATGCTTTCTCCATCGGAAGTCTGCAACCTGAATGGTGTAACTTGGTTTCCTGTACGCCTTTTGAGTAATGTGTTCTTTTGTTTGGAGGCGGGACAGGACGAAGGAGTTACTGACTGGCAAAGCCCCATTTCTCTGGTTTGTTCAGATCTATGAACCACAGTGTGCTGACCTTGTGGGCGTACAGGAAGCTAGACAGTCAAAGCGTTTCAGTAACTTGATGTTGGGTCGCGCGAGGTCTGAGATGCACATACTGTCTTTGAAAGAAGGGTATCACTCCAAGGGAGAGGAAAACGAGATATAGTGCGAGCGGCGTCGCGAGCACAATGATAACGGCCAATACAGCCGGGTGCAGAGCCGACATGACCGAGTTGATATAGTAGGAAATGACGAAACAGAGATGTTTATAAGAGATGGAACATGATGCTTGGCTGAATGATATGCTTGAGCTCTTGATTTGATTTAATCCAGTCGTCTTTAAGAAGGCCTCTGGGAGGCACGTTATGGAGGCCTTTCCTGAGCTGTTACCTATTACTCGTACGAAGGATGGATGGAGGTTGACTGAGAGAAGCCTAATGGGTGGACAGGGGCTAATGCTCCGGGGCGTCAGGGAATAGAATAGAGTACGTACTTTTTGCGGCTCTAGAGGTGCCAAAATGACCCTAGTACTACCTTACTAACTCTAGTAGTACTAACCCAGCTCTACCATCTAACTTGCCTACAAGTGAGATAATACTGAAGCTTTGAACCTCAGTCTGGCATGTTTTTCACTTGAAGCCTAGCTAATCAGGATTGTCAATAGTTTGTACTTGCAGTATTCGTTTAGTATTATTACACCAGCATCGCCTTATGCCGATCCGTGATAGAAGTGCACTGATTAGCAAAGAGGAAATGTGCATAATGTGGCACTACTCGTACCTAACATCATGTACCTTAAGCCAAGACGCACCGCGGCCCCACATCAGGTGCTTACCCCAGGCCAATCAAGCGCCCCCTGCTGCGGCTCCTCTGCGGCTCCTGCAAGCACTGGACCACTAAGCAACCGCTGAGCCCATGGCGCTGACCAAAAACTGCCTAGAGAGGCCCGAAGAGGCCCAAAGAGACCCAAAGAGACCCAGAAGGCGCCTCCGAGGCCTGCCATTCATTCGACGGCCTTTACCACACCCCATCCACATCCACATCCATGCCATCCATACCTACCTTAACCACAACCACGTCCACAACCACAACCTCGCCGCATCCTCAACTACAACCCCCAACACTACACCACCCATTCTCTGTCAGTAGAACTGCTACGGCCATAAGACAAGTCGCGCGGGCCTCCATAAAGCTCTGGTCTTGTCCACGGCTCTCAATGGCTTGGCTGCCAGTCTTGGCCGTATGATGCTGCTCAGCCCACTCCCTGCCGTTGGTGCTTTGTCTTGTTAGCTTTAAGGCTCGGCTGAGGCTCTGACTTGGTCGCCATGGAGAGGAAACGGAAGCTGCCAGCTCGAGCGGCGGCTCGCGTAGAGAACGAAGCCAAGCGACGAAACTCAACCCCTCGAGAAGCGCCTCGCGAAGCTCCTCGTGAACCTTCCGAGGAGCCCGCGCCTCCGCCCGCTGTCGAAGAGCCGCCGCCGCCACCGCCTCCGCTACCTCGGTCTGTCCAGGCCGGTAAGCCGCTGCCGACTGTCGAAGATGCGCAGCCTGATGATCTATCCACAAAAGAATACCAATCTGTAGGGGAGAGGTGAGTAGCGCGACCTGGGTCCGACGTGGTTGACCGTATTGCTAACCATGCTTCGCATTCGCAGTGGCGTGCTGGCCGAATCTCTGATACGATCGCGACATAAATGGATCAACGAAGGGTTATTTCAGAAATATTGGGCAAAGCCTCACAAGCGGAAGGGTGTCGTTCACGAGGAGCCCAACAATCCACCCAAGCACCTCATGTCCAAAGTCGGCACCGTTACCATTACCATAGAACCGCACATTATAGACGCCACCATGTATATCGTCACAGACCCGGACCGCGCCCAGGGGAAGCAGATCAAAAGCTTGCAAACGAATCAGTCGCAGAACCGGCCTATTATTCAGTATGGTCCTCCTAACGGAACGATGCCCCCGCCTGTGCCACCCAAGTCTGCGACCGCTTCGCCAACACCAGACCCTGCCCCTTCCAATCCGACGGCTACGAATTCAACACAGAATCAGACGCCAGCCGCAGGCGCCCCTTCAAACGATGCGAACAATAAAGCTTCAGCAACTCCACAACCAGCAGCGGCGCAGCCGGTGAGAGCCACTGCTTCTCCAGCGCCGAGTCCTAGCTATCCACCGAGGCCACCCTCCGTGCCAGCCAGCTCTACTCAGACTCCACCACCACCACCACCTCCTCCTCCTGCGCCAGCAGCCGCGAGTACGGGCGCATCGTCATCTGCATCAGCGCGTCAACCTTCAAACCCCCCAGCAGGTCAAGCAGCCCCGGCTAAACCAGCAACCCCAGCTGCTTCTGCTGCTCCACCACCAGGTTCAGCGCCACAGGCGACTGGCCAAACCAATACCCCTCAAGCCGGTGCAGTCAAACCTGCGACAACAACGTCAGGTCCGTCGGCTTCTCCAGCGACAACAAAAGCGGCAACTAATGACCCTGTCATTGCGTTGTTGGCACAAAAGGCATCCGGTGATGCTGAGCTCCGCGACCTCATGAAGAGAGTGGCCGTGGGCCAGGCTAAACAGCATGAGTTGAATCACTTTCAAAGCATCATCAACCAGCTTAATGCCGAGTACAAGCGGGGCGGAGGGCAGCAGGGGCCTTCCGCTGACCGTCTGCTCGTTGACGGAAGGACAGTCCGGTACTTCGCAGACGAAGTGTGCGCAATCCTTGACATTGTGCTTGCTTCAAATCCCAACCAAAGAGCTGTCGATTTGAGACCACCTCCAAGAAGCGATCCTCTCGTCGTGCTTGTTGTGAAAACGGCCCTCGAGGACAAGCGCACGAAGGATATGTGCAGGCGAATTGCTACGGGCAAGCCGGGATATACCGATGCGACCGACCTCAAGGAGATCCTCGACAGGCTGCATCGGGATTCGAAAATTGCGAAGCCGAACCCGTCCCAGTGGACGAAGAACGAGTCGGCAGCTCGACCCAACCCCCCTAATGGTGTAGGCCCGCCCATAGGACAGAAGGCAGCGCCGCTACGCACAAAGGGTCATGTTCCTACACCGAGGCCAGACGTCACTGCGGTAGTTTTCGACTTTGGGACTGGTGACCGTTACCTCTTCCCTAAATTTAGTATTCTCGAGTTTTTACCCACAAACTCGGGCCAGCTGGCACTAGCCTCCTTTCTGATTGTTCGTAAGGGGAGCACTTCTGAGTATGGGGGGAACCCAGATCTGGACTACTACCAGCCTGTCACTATGAAACTATATACCCCTAACGGTCGACATCTTGAGAATCTAGCCAAGGTCGTGGCACAGCAAGACGAGGTGCGGAGATACATGGATGACGTGATGGACAACATGACTCGGGCTGAGTATATTCTCTTGGCTATGCGGCTGCCTCGCGCTCCCAAAGACGAAACTGAAGCGGCCGTCGGACGGGTGATAGAGGAATCTAAAACAGCTCGGTCCACTCCTCAGGCGGATAAGGATAAAGAGAAGGAGAAAGACAAGCCGCCGGAGCCACCACCAGCCACCAAGCCTCCCGTTCTGTGGATGACCAACCCAGGAGGACCAAAGGCGTCAGCGCAAGCGCCTAGGTCGATTACATCACGAGAGGCGGAAGAAGAAACGCAAGCCCAATACTTGCGTCTTATCAACTCTGTAGCCGCCAAAGAGTCCGCGGCTACATGATGATTCTCAGCATCCATAGCGAGCGATTCAGAGAGTTGTAAACTGTTGTCGACCGCTGTACACTATTACTCGCTATATCCGTATCATGTATCATCTCTGTTTTGATGCTGAGGGATAGAGAGCAAAGAAGACAACAACAAATACGTTTGAAAGGGACGTACCACACACACAAAGTGCATTTACGCAGGGAGTAGGGAAGGGGTTGGGGGCTTTACCGGCGCCTTTTTATTTTTTATGATTTGTTTGTGTTTTGGGTTATACTCTTGAGCAGCGACATTGTTATCTGCAGGCTTGCAAGGCCTTTTTTGTTGTTATTCTTTTTTGACGCAACCATTTTTGATGGTCTGATGAGGGATGGGATGTCTAGATATACAATCTCCAAAAAGACTTGATATCATTTGTCGTTCTTGACGGGATTCGGCGTTCTGAATGTGATTTGAGTATGGCCTTTATGATTTCTTTTTTTCGTGAGGCTTCCCCGCTAGCAGAGCAATTGAGTTTTTGCAACCCCTGACAACCGTCAGTCTGTAAAGTCAATTTACACGACAGCTCTAATAGCCCACGTGGCAACATTTACCTCAAATCGGAAACAAAACATAATAAAAAAAATTAAAATATTCCCCCAGCCTACGTTCTCCCATCTTGAACCCTAACCAAATAAGCCTCGACCCCTTTTTCAAATAGAGCACACTAAAGTAGAGTAGAAACTCTTCCTATTTCTACTCTGGATTGACAGTGCTCTGCTGTACTGCACAACCTTGAGGCTTTACAATGTCATGACTCAGATACCCCAGTAGAACGCCGACCATTTTCCCAGGCCAGTGAAGCAGCCAGTCTGGAATGACTTCGTTCCCGTGGATCTCGTTGAAGAAACCAACAAGGGCCTATAAATCACACAAAAAATACTGTTAGTAAGAAACCAAAAGCCTTTTAAGTTTGGAGAAATAGTAGAAAGGACGGACCAGGAAGGTTCTGAGGTACTCGTCGATTAGAGCGGAGGATGAGTGCTCTTTGCGGTTGCGGTAGGTGTAGACGAGTTCCATGGCGTAGGTTAGATGTTCGAGTCCCTAGAAGAAACAGGCAAATTAGCCCGGATGTTCTGTTTGCTATGGACACTATCTTGGAAGCTGAGTCTAGGAGGATGTGGACAGCTTACAGTGAGGAAGTCGTCCCGCCGGAGTGTTCTCCAGTAAGGTATACATTCACGGAAGAGATGCCAATGCGCCTATAGCTCCTTAGTGAACTTATTTTCTCCCGCCACTCACAACGAGAAACAATATCTCTTATAAAGAGGGAAGACCGAAAACTTACGACATTCTTCTGTAGCAGCAAAGCCTGATGCCACCCTTCACGACCAATATCAATAGTGATATTCCATAGCGCGGACTCCAGTTCGCCGAACTTGTTCTCCTGTATGGGGTCGAGGTCGACGGTTTCTGCGAATAGGGGCGGACCGCCGATATCTTTGGAGCGCTGGCTGCATTTCTCCCAGAGTTTCAAGGCCTCGTCGCTGTCTTTGAAGTTGGCGATGGGGTAGAGGTTGGCGGAGACGGAGAGGATGAAGGTGAGGAGGATGAAGAAGAGGGAGGTACGTGTCATCTTTTCTGGGAGGTAAGGCGGGTTCTTTGCTGGGTGGAAGAGAAGGGGGAATAAGACACGAATGGGGGGTTGTAGATGATGGAGGAAGTGGGATTTCGTGGATCTTGAGGCTTTCGCCTATTTGTGCTGAAGATCTTGCGTGTATATAGGTGTGAATTCGTCCATGTATTTACGCTTGGGATCTTGTGTAATTGTGTGTGTCTATCTTCGTAGATTGATTTTGGAGAACCCTGGATATGTGTATGTTTTGATGTTTTAGGCTTTACAAGGAGCAGATGGCTTGCTTTTACTTGGGCACATTCACCCCCTTTACTTCATCTTATTAGGAGAAAAAGGCTGGACAACGACAATAACAGAGTGTCGATATTGGAGCCGCATGGTAAACTTGACGGAATTAGACCTTACGCACCAAGGTCTGTTTGAAGATACCAGAGGGAAAATATGAGCTGGCAGCTGCATGTAACTTCATCCCTCCAAGCCTGTCTTCACCTACTTACCTTCTGCATAGCGATCTTTTCACTGACGACAGGATGATACTCTCCAAGCTCGCCGTCTGGCCATTGGCAGCCATCTGGTCCATCGTGACCGCAGCACCCTCTCACCCCCCAGTCACGAACGGCGCGCCCTCCAATAACACAGTGTACAACAGCACCGGCGAGTTCAATCTTGCAGAGCGAGAATACACCGGCCTACCAAGCCAATGGATGAGGAGCCAGTCTACCCCATGGTACAGGTCTCGCGCCACTTGCAGGGAACTATTCTCTATCCAGAACGACGTCTGCAACCCGAATAGACATATCGATTCTTTGGATGCTTGTGTGCTCTTCCGCACCCTGGAATGGCTGACGTATGCCTTGACATTCAACGCGCAGAGTGTTCTGGTGGCCGACCGGAATCGGTTCTTCGATATGCCTCATACAGAAGGAGGAGATCTGGCGGTAGGTGTCGAAAGAAAGAAATCCATTGTACAACTGAGGAATTAGTATGTACTGACCAGGAGAAAGGTTGTTTTGCGCGGTATCATTGTATGGCGGGACTTGCTTTGGAACTTGGAGGTTCAGTTGCAGGGGACTCGTCCCCTTAGCATTGACGAGCAGTTGAAAATCGTCCGGTGTTACCTGGATGTAAGTTCTTGTCCTGGATATGATAGTCTGGGGTTCGTCCAGTTAACATAACCTTAGTACACGCTGCAAGGAGACTCCTTGTTGCGCGCCCTTGGGAATAAGGGCGCCGACTTTGACGAAAAGGACCCGCTGAAGTGCATCGTCTTCGACGTCATTGAGGAACTATACATCGCGTACAAGGTCCGTAACGAACAGAAGAAAAGAACAGAAAGCCCCCTTCGGTGTCTTCAACTGCTGACAATTCTATAGAACGCAGCCGACCTGCTCTACAGCACACACGCCGCTATCCGACCCATGTGGTCAGAGAAATTCCCCAAGGGACTCCCAGAGTTCTGGGATCACAAGCACGGCGAGCCCAAGGCCGGAGACTCCATTGCTGAATACGTGCGCAGCCGTGATCTCCCGATCATGAAGGATGGGCTTGCTTTCAAGAACGCTCAGTCGCTTTGGAAGTGCATTGATACCCGGGAGCAGAGCCCTGAGCCGTTGTGGGGGACGGAGGAGTGGTATCAGCCGGAACCAGAGGATGGGTGGTTCATTCCGCAGAGGTGATGTGCCATTGAGGATATCCAATCGTATATTAAACGAGGCATGAGAATGAATGCTGGGAGGAGATGGGAACAGAGTTGAGATCAAGTACTTCTAATTGTTAGTCGTTGATGCTGTGTTAGCCAATAATACTCTTATTGCCGAGCTATGGCGGGCTATTGCCATGTGCTGGATCCAACCTGGATTCTGAAGACGCCGCGAAATGGCCCTGACGGAGTAATGGAATGTAGTTGGGAAATTCATATAGTACTTATTAGATGATTCAAGAGTGTAGAAGTGAGGGAGTACTACATTTACCTTACGTATTAGGTTGATGGCGGCCCGACCATGAGCCGAACCGAAGGCTGTTACGTTACTAACTGTACGAGTTAGTTAGTAGTAGTTGCCCCAATTACGTGACTTTCCAGGCAATTTTAGCTGCATCTGCAGGAATGAGCTCATAACCTCATCGCGCCCGCTATTAATAAATCAACCTTTGGTAGCTTGTACTATCATCTGCCTTTAGATGCTAGTAGTCTATCTACCCCAGAATCTTATCTCGATACTTTCATCATCCACCCCTTCGTTTGCGCTTTTCTGCACAGAGTATTGGGCATAGAAATGATTGATTGATTGAAGCGTCCTACGGCGTTGCCACGCTTATCACATCATGGGTCAGGCTCTCTCAGACGAACAGCCGGAGCAGCGATCGCGGGAGGAGCTCACTCACCAGCTGGTACTATACCCGCTAGTTGACTTTGTGAAACCCAGCTAATTAGATGATTAAACAGGCTTCTCGGTTTAAAGATAAGTGCTTTACCTCTTTGGAGTTCTACTCACTGCGCGATGTGTTCAAGAACTTGGCCGACCATCAAGGGTCTGTGCATTATTTGAAGGAGGACACCATCGCCCGCTTCTTGGAGATACCAGACATCTTAAATGCATCTCCCGTCGTCTTCCAAATGGTCTCGTACCTGGGCGCCTTCCCCTTCTTGCAGGAGGCGCCCGCTGTGCTCGAGCTGCCTCAGTTGATCATGGTCGTGGTCATCATGACCGAACGCTATCGGCGCGTCTTGGCCAAGGGTTCTACCGATAGGACGAAGCTACTCTTCAACAGCCTAGCCGTCTATGACAGGAAGGCTTCTGAAGCTGGTATGGCGTCATCCAGCGCCAACGAGGCAAAAGACCCAAAGTCTCCTACTCAGTCGGGCGCAGGTGGCTTTGCCATTGACGAGGCTGGCGATGAAATGGGAGAGGATGACGACGACGATCTAGTTCTCACTGCATTTGAGCTTCTTGACATCCATGATGCTGTAAAAGAGGGGGATGCGTCTAGCTTTCATGGCTCTTTGATTCCGACAGACAACTTCCGCAAGTTACTGATGCTACTCTTGTTGGTCGCGCCGCTCGATCCCCAAGAGCACTTGTCTCAATACTCGGCCCGAGTTACGGACAAAAATCTGGACACCCTTCGAGATACAGCAGAGTGCATCCTTGCCTCTTTTGTTGATGTAGAAAAGGCGCCTGGCATCAACTATAATCAATTTAGATACGTGATTCCGACTCTATTCCCAAATTTGTTTACGGGATTCAACGGCCTCTTTGAGCACTTTCTGTTCTCAAAAGACCTGGACTTTTCAAAACACAAGGGGGACGATGAAAAGCCACCTCAAAACACACCTCAGATGGCTCAGCCTTTGATCCAGGACAAGGGTGAGATTCTCAATGAGCACAACCTTTCACAGATCTCCTTCTTCCTCCCAGGGTCTTCCCTCTTCCGACGCGTGAGGCGACTCTATTCCGGAAACGAGGACGGCTTCTCTATCGGTAGTTTTGAATCTAAGGTATTCAACTGGCGAGCTCCTACATTGCTGTTGGTGAAGGGTAGCCGGCTTGATGAGGATCCTGACGGCGGCCAAGAGACGTCCTTTGCGGAAAGTCTCCCGCCCAAGCGCTTCCCTAACGGAAGCAAGGCAGACAGCCTGACTTTTGGGGTCTATGTTCGGGAACCGTGGAAACATACGCACAAGGAATGCTTTGGAGATTCAGAAACCGTCTTGTTCCAGCTGGAGCCTATTCATGACGTCTTTGAGGCTTCCACAATCAACACAGACTACGTGACTTTCACTAAACCTCCAGCAAACGAACCGTGCCTAGCCTTTGGAGCACCACATCCTAAGCCTACCAAGTCCAACCGCAGAGACACTCATCTTACTCTTGGGCCCGTGTCGCTTGTGCTAAACGATTCCTTTGAATACGGCGTGTTCAACCACGACTTTGGATCCCGCGGCGGGGCCTTCCACACCAGCTCGATTCGCAAGTTTGACTTTCAAGATCGGTTCCAGATCGAGAGCCTCGAGGTTTGGGGCTGTGGTGGTGATGCGGAAGCGAAAGCCCAGGCTGAGCGATGGGCATGGGAGCATCGCGAAGCTGAAGCCCGGAGGAAGATCAATTTAGGCAATGGCGATATAGAAGCAGACCGAGCGCTATTAGAGATGGCTGGATTGATTGGCAATAATCGCAGTGGAGGGTCCATGGCCTAATCAACTCCAAAGGAAGAGAGACGTATTTTCTTAAAAATTAGGGCGTTTGGGCGTTGCTAATGACTGTATTTTGAGCCGCTAATACGGCAAATGGGTTACATGAAGAGGGAGAGAGAGAGGAGATATCAACCATGTCCCCTCTCGACGTTCTACTATAGTACAAGATATCATTAAATATGGCCCGGACTCCAATAAACTTTTCTCTCTGGCTTCGATCATTTCTTTGGCTCATCTTTTCCGTCCTTCTTTTGAGTTGACATGATCTCCCCAAGCGTGCCTAATGAGCTCTTGGGGTTCTTTGCTTTCTTCTCATCAACCAGCGCAGCTTCCGCCTCTTCCTTTGCTTGAAGCTCCGCAGCTTTCGTCTCCGCCTGCGACCACAGCCCCATTTTGCCGAGTATACCACCCGTACCCGACGTACCCTTCTCCGCCTGCTCCTTCAACTCCTCGGCCTCTTTCCTCTCGGCCGCCGCCGCCGCAGCCTTCTGCTGCAAGTGAGTCTTGATAGCTTGCTCCTCATTATCACGGGCCTCAAGCTCGCGGATCCACTTCTGGCGCTTCTCCTCGTTGTCGCGCTGCTCCTTGAGCTGGCGCAGCTCCTTGGTCTTTTCGCGGTCCTTGCTGTAGTACATGCTGCCGGCGACCATGGCGACGACGGTGAAGCCTTGCGCGAGGACACGGGCGCGGAACATGCGGTTGGCTTGTTGGGAGTCGCCTTTGCGGAGGGCGCGGTAGGCGTTGACGAAGGCGAAGACGGTGAGACCGATTCCTGCTCATTGTGGATTTGTTAGCTCGTGGGAGCGGGTTCGGAGGAGTCGGCGGGATGGGGAGGAGGGTGGTTACGGACCGAGGGGTACTAGGGGTTCTTCTTTGATCTTGCGGGCGATTTTGCGCATGGGACGCTCGTTGTAGAATTCCCTAGAATTATTCTCGTGTGAGCTGGGTCTTGGTCTCTTACTGCTTGTAAGTTAGGTGAGGATTCGGGAGTAACCAACGGGTTGTCGTCAAAGGACGAGGGCATCTGGCCCGTAGGCTGAGAAGGCGGCATTCTGCTGGCCATGGTGCTGGATTTCCGCGCTCAATGGGCGAGAAGACAATGTTGAATCCTGGTGAGCAACTTCTTGGGCTGCTGTACACGAGTGAGGTTAAAGATCGAGGTGGTGATCTACGGAAGAGAGGACCGTCATACATTTGCGCCAAAGCTGCGCCAGGGTTAAGAGGTCCCCACAAAAAAAGTAAAGGCAGTGCGTACGTACTACTAGTACCTTTTCGGGCACTCCAAGCACCGGCACTTGCCTTAAATCACTAAAGTGCTACTAGACTAGGAGTAGTGGCAGCAGCAGCAGCAGCACCAGCCCTGCGTCACTGTTACTGGCAGGCGCGTTTTCACAGTTGAAGAGCTCTAAATTCGTCGCTGAGAAATTCCCGGAAGCTTCCAAGTGAGGCTGACATTTCTAATTCGGCCACGCAGCTCTTCTTCCCATATAACATTGCGAAGCACCTTGATTCTTAAGCGGCATTGTATTTATCGACATCGAAATCAATTCCATCAACCCTGGTCTTTGACTCGGATCCGACATTACCTCCTGGCGACACAGCAGCAGCAGCAGCAGCAGCACGAAGACGCCCACGATCAACATCAACCACGATGCAACAGAGATAGTGGCCCATAATGTGGTTTCCCACGACTTCCACCGAGAGCATCACTCGGCCTCGAATAGCTGTCGCCATCGTCTCGGCCGTTGCAGCTGTGTCCGTTGGTTACTACGCCTATCAGCAGAACGCTAGCCGCTCCGACTTTGTCCCCGGTCAGGGCCTGCATAGGAGCAACGCAGTGCGCCGCAACCGACGCTCGCGACGACGCGATTCTAATTCGAGCTCTTCATCCGAGGCCGCCGGTGACGAGAATGCCGATGTTAATAACAATCTTCGACCTTTAGCTGACTGGGAGACCGTGGTGGACGATGGAGGCGGTGGCGGTGACGAGTGGTGGGAGGAGCCTGACAATCTTCCCCTATCACAACGGGCTGGCCAGAATATCGTCAACCTGCTCTTCCGCGTGTCTGAGGATAACGCGAAGCGTAGCGGCTGTGTACATCGAGGATGCCAGTGCAATTCGTGCGGCATGCTGCCCATCCGGGGCATTCGTTACCGCTGCGCCAACTGCGCCGACTTCGACCTATGCGAAACGTGCGAGTCCCAAGGCGTCCACACCAAGACGCACATCTTCTACAAGATTCGAGTACCAGCCCCGCCGTTTGGGCCGAGACAGATGCAGCCCGTCTGGTATACCGGTGACCCAGACACATGCCTCCGCAACCTCCCCAGATCCTTGATCAACAAGTTATCACGGGAAACGGGATTTGAGCGACCAGAGCTCGAGGCCTTTTGGGAGCAATGGACCTTCATGGCGAATGCGGAATGGAGGGATGATCCTGATGAGTTGTTCTTGGCAATGGATCGGAAGACATTCGAGCGGTGCCTCGTGCCTACAGGCGGATCGCGCCATGCTGCCCCGAATCTGATCCACGATCGCATGTTCTCCTTCTACGACTACAACAAAGACGGCTTCATAGGCTTCACCGAGTTTCTCCACGGGCTGTCATATCGAAAACGCCGAGACAAGCTAAGAAGGGTTTTTGAGGGTTACGACATTGACGGAGACGGCCTTGTGAGCAGGCGCGACTTCCTTCGCATGTTCAGGGCGTACTATGTGCTATATAAGCAAATGCACAAGGACATTCTGGATGGGCTGGAAGATCAATTACTCGCGAGTACAGAGGCGCAGCAGCTGGTGGCTAGTCGCCAACCTCTGAGCAGCCTCTTTGGTCGTGAGGGCAGAGTTCCCGGCGGTGATCGTGGGCTTCGCTTAGACGGCAAGACCCTTCACAGAGACGGTAGCGTTGACGTGGCGCCGGATATCGGCGTGGTGGCAGACGACCGAGGAGACACATCCACCCGGCAGGATATCTTGACGAGTCTCTTTGCATATGATGCTGAGCCGCATTCGCGCTTTAGGCTAGTAGCTCGCGCCAGGAATCATTCGGAAGACTACGATCAGAGGATGAGGAGTATGAGAGTCACAGATGCGGACAGGCCGTATTTGGTGACGCTCATTGATCCGCCGACAACGCTGGCGGACCTACCAGATGCTGTGATGGGTAATCATACTTTAGATATTGACGATGACCTTGAGGTGGAGAGGGAGGACAGTGACGACGAAGAAGCTGTAGATGACGTGGGCGACATTGGTAACCCCAACGGCGCCAGCAACGATCAGGATCCCACGGAGACAGATGCGAGGATCCGGACAATTGCCTACAGCAGGCGACGCATACCGCGCTTGGAGAAGCGTCGGCGGGACATGGCGCGAGCACAGCTTCATGAACGATGGAAGAGGCGGCAGTTCTACCTAGACGAGGAAGAGGGCGGCGAGGCTCCATACGACTGGCGGTCAAACGAAGATATTTTCCTCGAAGAACAGGACACTGGTGATAGCTCCAAGTCTGCAGACCATCTACCCGTCTCGCCTCGATCTCGATCCAGCTCCAAAGTTAGATTCGTGGACGACATGGAAGATTTTGAAATCCGTTCGAATCCATCGACATCTTCAAGGAGCATGCCAGAACGGTGGGGTGCCACGGAAATACCTGAAGCAGAAAGAGATGCTGGCAAGGAGATCCTCTATCAGGTGACGCAGCAAGCTTTCAATGAGCTGCTCGACACCATCTTCAAACCGAGTGAGGATTTAGCTGTCGAGGCAAAAGAGACGAAGAAATTGAGGCAGAAGTTCAAGGACCAGATTGACGCTTATGTCCCCGCCAAAGAGAGGGAATCTGAGCCTGATGTCGACCACGAAGAGTCCCAGGAACGTCGCGATCCAGAGCCAGATCGCAGGCCGCCCTCAGAAAAGACATTGAATGAGCTACTATCGGAAACTGGTTACTCAGTAGCCGAGGACACTGATGCAGCACCGAGGAATGCGGTCGACCTGAGTCATGAACTCGAGTCGACCCTGGTTGAGGAAGAAGACGATTCAAGTATCGAGTCCGAGCCTCACGAACCCACGTTGCCACAGTTCCTGCCCAACAGCATGACGTGGGAGGAAGCCTACAACCAAACCGACCGCAAGTTCTATCCCGAGACTAATCCAGAAAGCGACTCGGAGCCGGAGATGGAGCCTAACGATCACGATCTGGCGCGCTGGCAGCGCTTGAACAAGGCTGAAAAACAGGCGGCTGAGCGCGGTGGTTGGGGAAAGCTGAGCTACGAGGAGTTTGAGGAGATCTACCGGAGTCAAGAGTACCGCGGGAACAGGTTGGACTACTTGGGTAGCTGGATTGACTTTTGCATTCCCTAGTCGGGTTTGAGGACATGAAACTATCAATACCCGAACTCTTTCAAGTTCTTACTCTGATGAGAGGAGTCGCTGTGACTATAGCCGTGCTATGCAGTGGCCATGAAGGACTGACTCTGTGCGGCTAAGTTCACAGGGGAAGATCTCCAGTGCACCTCCCCCACGCTGGAAGCTTAAGAGGCTGGGACAACGTGCTATGGAGAGTTCTCAACCATTGTTACCGTTGCTATTGCCTCAATGGTCAGAGTCTTTTTAGTTTTGTATGTATTGCATAGGGGAGGGAAGGATAAATCGGATATGAGTAAAAAGTTAAATATGGTAATACAGACCCAGTGGGTTCCTCCATGGTTTTGGAGCTCACCACCAAGGTTCAAGTTCTTGCATTTGCCTGTCCGCATCCTTATTCTGCGACCTAGAGGATCATACACCTCTACACCCCTTTTGCGAACCCAGAAGTCTTTCAGGATACACATTTCAAATATCACTCTTTTTTTAACATAGCAGCTGCAGCAAGTCTAACCCTGCTCGAGCTGCTACGTGACCACAATGGCCTCTGAACAGAACGAACCAACTGCTCCCCAAGAAGAAGCGACCTCTCCCCAACATGAAGCAGCAACTCTCCTAGCCTCCGTATCCTCACCACCAGACGAAACAACAACTCCCCGCCAAAGACCACTCTACCTATTCACCCAAGCCGCATCGACCCGAGACGTAACCTCCCGCATGCCCTCCCTACGCAACATTCCCCGACCACCCTCCCCTGACAGAGAGTGGAAGAAAGTAGCCCACATACCCTTGCGAAGGGACTTTATGGACGAAAGCTCTTCGCTTGCCGGCGTCTTTATTAGTTTCGTGTTCATAGGGCTGATCTTGGATCCGTGGGGTACGTTGTGGCTGTTGGGTGGGTTTGCGGTCGTTCCGCTTTATCATTTGTATTGGAGCTTGGTGGAGTATGGGTATTATGTGGTGTTGGGGTGTGTGTTGGTTGGGATTGGGTATGTGGCCTGGCGAGAACTTTGGCCGCGGAAGTAAGTTTTGCAGATCCCCCCTTTTCCTCTCTTTATTCTTCCTCGTCAGGGGGGATAACTTTTGCTGGTTACATTCTTCGGTGAAGCATGCGTTCTGACGTTTGGTGGGTTTAGGATCTAGTACCATATCCGGCAAACTCGTCTGCGGCTGAGGGACATTATTCTCAGACATGACCTAGATCGATGGCACAGGAGGCCGAGGGCGTTTACTCGTGCTGGTGGTTACAGATCGAGAATTTTTGGGTTGAGGACGCCTCCGGCTGAAGAAGAGGTGTAAAGCGGTATTGCGTGCAGTAAGACTTGTGTATAACTCCTCAGCGTATGGGCCGAATCAGCGATTGAATACGACATTTTTGTTATTAGATTGGTAGAGTAATTCAGGTCTACAAGATATTGGTATTGCTTTGAAACCTATGCTCAGCTGTGTTGCAAGTGATGTGTTCTTGTAATTTGCTTGAATGCTTTCTCACGGTTCTCATACTACTTCGAAGATGTTTATACCAATTCTTATTTCAAACTTTATACTTTATGATACATTTATCATCCCGTGATAAAATCCCATACGCCTGGCTGCTTCATGCAATGTCGGCCGTTACGTAGTACTCCAAAGCGAATCAGTTCTCTCCTTAGCCTTTTCTTTTTAGAGTGTCTCGATCCTCAGCTGTACATTTCCCCCCACAAGCATTCCACTTTTTTGTTCTTTTTAAACCTGCTCAACGGTAGTATCCTGATCAGCAAAGCCAAGAAGAGCATTGAAAGTCTCAGCCGTAGCCCGATCCTGGGTACCGAGGGCCTCAATCTCCGCCTGAGCGTCGAGGCAGGCCTGGATGGCGGCCTCGTTGGCGTCGCAGGAGGCGCCGACTTGGTCGCAGATGCGGTTGGTGATGATGTTGGGGTTGAGGGCTTCTTGCTGGCCGTCGGCGATGAGGGGGTCTTGGGGGATGAAGGTGAATTCGTCGGCGGGGCGGCCGTTGAGGCCGCCGATGAAGGCCATTGTGGGTTGGCAGATGCCGAAGTCGAGTCCGTCGGCAGCGGCGTTGCCAGCGTCATCAGCCTCGGCGGCGTCGTCTTCGTCGTCGGCCTCAGTGGCGTCATCTTCACAATCAGCGGCATCAGCAGCATCATCGGCGACATCAGCGGCATCGTCATCGACAACAGCAGCATCATCGTCGACCATAGCATCGTCGTCGTCAACCATCGCGGCATCGTCGTCAACCTCATCGACAACCTCGTGGGCGTCACCAGCATCGGCAACCTCACCAGCGTCAACAACAGCACCAGCATCGTCAGCACCATCGTCAACGGCACCAGCATCATCAGCAGCGTCCTCGGCACCGGCACCATCAGCAGCTCCAGCTCCAGCAGCAGCACCCTCCTGCCCAGCAAGAACAACATTCTCACCAGCGGCGTCCACAGCCGTGAACTGAGTGAAGCCCTGAGCAATCATCACCTCAGCCTGAGACAGACCGGTGGCATCGAAAGGGGTAGTCAGGGAGGTCTCAGCAGCGGCATTGGCAATCTCAGCGTCAACGACGTTGGTATCGACGATGGGTGTGACACCACGCAGTTCCTCGGTGGCGGGCAGGAGAGGGTCAGCGCAGACGAAAGGAACGTCAACGGCGAAGGGGTTGAAGTTGGTCTCGGCGCCTACGAGGCCGCGAGCGGCGTCGATGACGTCCTGGTTGGCGGTGCCGAGCTCAGCGACAAGCTCGTCAGCAATAGTGAGCTGTCATCGAGAAGAGTTAGTTACAAAAATCTTTAATAGCCAGGTGTTTATATCTGGAAGTGGAAAAGGGGTGCTAGCGTACCTTATCGCAAGGGCTGGCAGCAGCGAGAAGGGACCCGGGGATGCCACCGGCAAGGGTAGCAACGACACCAGGCTCACCAAGGGCGTCGAGAGCCTGGACAGCAGCAACAGGCTTCTGCTCATTGCCAAAGCCAGCCTCGGCAACAGCCAGGAGGGCGGCAACAACGGCAGACTTCTGGACAGACATTTTATATGTATATGGGTAGGGGTGGCTTTTTTATCCTCAAGGATGAATTATAAACTTGATAGACAGTAATAATACCGTTAAGAGTAGGTAATAATAAAGGAAAATGTAACAAAAGTATAAATCCGGCTAGCGGTGTTGGAAACAAAAATTGGAGTGGAAAGAAGAGAAAGTGGTTTCCAGAACCGCTAAAGAAGCAAAGAAAGGCTAAGGAGATAGGATGCAGGAGAGACAGCTGGTGAGGATGAGTAGAAAGAAAGAAGAAGCTTTGGAAGAGTCCTTACCGGAGTCTTATGTATCTGGAGAAGAGACTGTTTGCTTGGCAAGAAGTGCTTATTTCCCAAGAATGCAAGGCACGCCGCCAAGGCGAGTGAGACTCTCACCCATGGCATTCATCACGAAATGCTTCACATAGCGCCCTAGACAAGGGGTCAAAGGGTTGGCGTCTAGGGCCAACAAATTTTAGCCTAATGCCTTAGAGAACCCCATGTAAGGCAGGGCAGGATGGTAATTGGACCGGAAATGGGATCCATATCGCGCCCACGATCACACAAGATGAGACGGGAGCGTTTAGAATGTCTGGCATCGTTTGCAGAAAGCACGCGTGTGCCCATGTCCAAAGATCGTGTCAAACGAGCGCACCGCAGGGATAACTTCGCTCTGGAACGATTTTAAGCCATGTCAATTTTGGCAAGGGTTGTATCGGCGGCAACCAGAACAAGCTTTGACCAAGCAGAAACGAGGAAAAAGGACGCCCCCGTGCTCCGATTTCGCAAAACTTCAATCGACCTGTCACTCAGCTTTGATTATACTGAAGCCCTTGAAAGGGAGATTTGGTGGAGGTTTTTGGGCTGGGCGCGTCGTGGTGTTGTAGCAGGTGTCGGTGGGCGGACGGGGGTTCGCAGGGGTGTTTGCGACAGTTCTCAAACCAGTTTGTGTGAGCCCCGGGCCGCGCACATGGTAGAGAACTGGTTTGGTTGAGGTAGGGCTGTCGCAGGTGCCGCTGTCAAGGTTCCTTGGAGGGGCTTGTCTACTCTAAGTACGAGTACTCATACCGTTCTTGTTCGACTTGGCTTGATGTTTTGGAGATAGATTGTCTGTATGGGTTAAGTCTTGTGCAGCTCCGGACGGCTCCGAACGTGTATAATGTCGACCCACTCCCCGACCGAGCATACCGAACCCCGGCTCATTTCCTCCGGACTGCCCGGCGAGACGGGCAGAACTACCGTTGTCGAGTGGCAGATGAGACAGACCGTGTGTCTATTGCACCAAGTTTCTCTGCTTTCATTTGTCGGTCCTCGAGAAAGCCCCTTATTGTTAAGCCCTATAATCTATGGTAAGGCCCTTCATGAGGCACCATTGGTGTTGTTTAGCGCAGTGTTGAGACGTCCTTGTCCTGCGGCATCCAATCCAACAACTCGGATAAGGAGGCGTCGCCGTGCATAGATTGCCAACTTTCCCACTCTTCCGGATTAACTTGCTCAATATTACTATCAGCAAGCAGGGGATCTAGGTCGAAAGCCATCATATCTAGCTGCTGGAGCCAATCCACCTCATCACCAGTGGCTGGCGACTCGCTGCTTGTCAACTCAGACACAGTCACGAGAGCCCCTTCTGAGGGTAGGGGAGAAGTCCCTAGAGTCCCATTTGGGAAGGGTGAAGCCGTCAAGCTGGACCTCGACGAGGCCCCCTGCCTATTCAACCTCAAATACTCCACAGGCGTCGCCCCAACACACTTCTTGAAAACCCTGTGAAAATGCCACTTAGACAATCCCGTCCTCCTCGCCATATCCCCCAAACTCAACTTCTCCCCTCCCTCCTCCCCTCTCGCTGCCACGAATGCCCTGATCTTGCGCACCGCCGCTTCTTCAGGCATGAGTCCCTGCTCATCTGGTTTACATCGCTTACAGGCGCGGAAGCCATTCTGGCGTGCCAGCTCGGCGGTGTCGTAGAAGCGCACGTTAGCGCGGCGCGCAAGACGGGCTTTGCAGATGGGGCGGCAGTAGATGCGGGTGGAGCGTACGGCGTAGACGAAGAAGCCGTCGGCGTGAGTGTTGCGCGATTGTACAGCCTGCCAGCGGGTTTCATCATCGTCGAAGAGCGAGATGAAGTTCGTGGAGGGCGTCATTGGTGTATGGTAGGTGATAGCCAGGGTGTCCGTTAGTGGAAGGTCTAGTGAGGCGGTCGCCATTATCGTGAGGACGTGAATGTAGATAAGTCTTCTTCTTTATTGTGGTTATTGGGTCGAGAGAGCAAGAGTGTAGATTGGAACAAGAAGAGAAGAGAAGAGGAGAAGCGATGAGTGATTCACGAAGCCGGTGATAAGTCAAAATGCTCAAGGTAAATCTGGTGAGAGCTAACAAAAGTGGAACATTGCTGCCGAAGTGACCAACCACACGAACAGACTTATAAACTCTATGGTAGTATCCTGTTTGTTGCTTTAGTTCTTCCTTGGAACAGCTTAAAATTGCTATTGATATCGCAAGTGCTCATTTCAAAAGAGCCTGCTGTTAACATTGGCAATAATTCTGTACGAGTAAAGCGAATTATACAATTCTCGTTGACTCCACTCGTAAATGTGACCATTTGCGTTGCAAACCGGACAGCATTGAACTACCCTGCGATCATATGCCAGGACCTCACATGTTGTCAATTCAAGCGGGACACAGCATGGTCGTTTTTAGTGTTCGATTGTTTGAAACGGAGCCCAT
This sequence comes from Waltergamsia citrina, assembly GCA_022814615.1. Lineage (NCBI taxonomy): Eukaryota > Fungi > Ascomycota > Sordariomycetes > Hypocreales > Bionectriaceae > Waltergamsia > Waltergamsia citrina. The sequence continues at coordinate 941,666 of JAKLNE010000004.1, read as the reverse complement.
ATTTGGAGTAAAAACCATGTGTATACCGATCTTCCATCCAGATGCTGTGTTTTGATCGCTATGCAGAAGCAAGAGATAGCCAAGTTTCTAATTACCCATAGGTTGCGGCCATGATGTTCGACACGTATCAAGCCCCGCTATACCCATTGCTTCATGCCGTCTTGAAATTTCAAATTGAAAAAAAAAATAAAGAAAAGGTAGCCCTGCTGTAATATGAGTAAGAGCCTGCCATTCAGCCTTGGCTATAGTTCATCCAAGCAATTCGTCTCTTATTTCCTCCCCGATTCGCCGATCAGCAAACGCGAAATGCAAGGCAAGGCTTGAAAAAGAAGCATGAATCAGCCACCCTTGCATGCGCCAAGTCTCTAGAAAAGATCCCACTCCCGGATCCAATCGTCCACCCGAGCCGCAATCACGTCGCTGTTCGTCTCGAGGAACATTAAGTGACCATTCCTATAGATACCTTCATGCTCGAGTCGGATCCATTCAACCTCCAGTCCAGCCTGTCGCATGAAGGCAACGGTTGCCCCATCAAAGAGGCCATGTGCCCCGGCGTGTGAGGTGACGACAATGTGCTTGGTCTTTTGCAGTTGGAACAACTTACGCACGATCGGTCCCTTTTCCTCCTCGCCCTCCAGCCCATGATACCCAGGCGCTTGCAGCCAGTGTCGGTTTGAAGAGGTATTGTGAGGGACAACAGGGAAGATGCTGTCTCCCAAGTCGGCATCGAACATGTCGTTCAGTTTCGGCAAAGGAGGATCAAACGATAGAGGAATGTCGGTCAAGCCGTACCTTCGAACTGTCTTGTCGAACATGACCCTTGGCGTGTAGAAGCTGTTCCATGGTCGACGAGGATGCTTCTTCTGGCAAAGCCCAAACGGTGGACCAGCGGGCTCGATGGCAATGATGCCGGCGACCTTCTCCGGACGGGCATCAGCAGCGAGCCAGGCAGCTTGGCATCCAGTGCCCTCGCCGATGAGAATAGCCGAGTTCAGGCCGTTGAGGAGTTCGCAAAGGGCGGACTGTGCGGAGGCCTGGCGATTGTGCTTGGAGGATCTTAGAGGCTCAAGCGACAAACAGTACCTCTGGAAGATTGGATCTTTGAGGCGGCCAGTCTGTTGCTTGGTTAGTTACGAGAAGCAGAGCGAGTTGGGAAGGAAGCATGGGCTCACTCCGGGCCATTTGTCGTGGTAAACCCAAGAACGCCACGAGCAAGGAGTTTTCACCGAGTTGAGTTCGTGACGAATGGTCGGGCAAGTGAGCTCCTTCTCTACGATCGATGGATGTAGCCTACTGACGCCGTCATAGTGCAAGAATGGTGGCGAATCTCCAGAGCCAGGTAAGTCAATCATGAAGACACGATAGCCAAGTTCGACGAAGTAGAAGGCCCAGCCCTGACCTCCATCCGGTTTCTGCTTCCATATCTGTGAATCTCAACTGTTAGCATTTCATCCCGTCTCACCATGACTTAGGGAGAACCGATCGGGAGAACGAGCCTTTCTGTTGTGGAAATCACCGTGAATTAGGATGAGAGGTGGGAAGTCGTTATGATTATTGGGGGCAGGACGAAACACTTCGACCACGGCATCGCTTAACCGGATACCGTGCACCGTGGGACCGTTGTTCATAGCAAGAAATTTCCGCGGGACGGCTGGAGGCAGAGGCGCGAGATTGGAAAAGGGAGGTTGACGTGTGGATTGCTGGGCTTGGGGAGGTTGCTTTCTCGAGTGTAGCATTGTATGAACTGCAATAAAGGATACCAAGGTATCAAATATAGCTTGCTCAACGTCTGCTGTGATAGAATCGAGGGTGAATGAAGGTGTTGGAGAAGCAAGAAAGCGGAGAGAGGAGGAAGTAAGAAGAAGAAGACGACGATGATAAGAAGGAAGGAGAAGGAGGGGAAGGAGAGGGTGAGAAGAAGAAGAGAGGAAGAAAGCGTGACTTGCCTCAGTTACGGCAGAGGAACTGAGGAAGGAGCAGGAAGGTAGCTAACCACTAAGGTATCTGAGCAGTGCAAACAACTGGGCAGCCTAAGGTATCCAGCGGCTAGAAGGGGGAGCCTCAACCAGTCTATTCAAGTTAGGTAGATGCCAATAAACTTGACTTTTCTCCAGTACATGAGTCTAAATCAATCGATCTCTTGCAGCTCTTGAGCATCATCGTGAAGAACAAAAAGCCGACCAAATGCAATAATATTACTGGTAGTACCTTCTAAATGCCTCTTGTCTTATCCCATCTTTGCATATTCCCCTCGGCTCGATCAATACACACAAACAATTTCTAGCATCATTCTCATCAAAACACATCGAAATCATCCATCCGCCCCTCCTCTACTGCCTAACTGTCCTTATTAACCCTGCGTGTGATCTTTGTAATGAACTGACTGGCTCTCCTTCGGCAAGCAGGCAACGACGACCGCCCTCTTCTCGTACACTCTCGTCTCGACATTTGCCTTACCGCCAACCTTGTTCTTCTTGAAAACCATCAAGCCACCGCACAAAACCATGTGTAGCACGCCGTGGTACTGCGAAGCTGCGTCCTTGGATGCTTTCAGTGCATCGGTCTCGGCCTGAACGCGAACAGAGTCTCGCAAATACTTGATGTGCCTTTCTGATTTTGGATTGTGACACACTGGCTTGGAGATCTTGAACACGTGTCGGGTGGTGGGAGCGAGAAGGTTGTGAAGCTCACAGGCGGCTTTGCAGAGACAAGTAAGGTTGTAGCGGAAAATGGTATCTCTCGCCAACCCAGCAACTTGTGGATGCACCACAAACGGAGCGAAGAATTCCTCGAGGTATTCGACCAATCTGCGCACACGATCATCCATTGACGATCCATATGGCACTATCGACTTGAGATTTGCGGACTCAGCCTCTTCGAAGACTTGGAATTCCTTCTCATAGATCAGCTCGAACAACTTCTGTTGCATTTTCAAACGGGCTTGAAGGCCGGAGGTTTGGTGGAAGAGGTCATGATGATCCCTAGCCAGGCAGTTCCAGAAGCTGATGCCATGCTTGAAGGTCTTGGAGGCCTGGCCTTGGTAAGAGGCTTTTGGGTCTCCCGGCACTGGGAATCTGAAGGGTTCGCACTTCCGCCTTAGCTTTTCCTCGCTCTCTTGATTTGAGTCTTGGAAGATGATCTGGAGTCGATTGCTTACCTTCTCCCAAGCACTTCTGAGGTCCACCAGCCTCTGTTCATCCTCACTGCGAGACACACCCAACCATTGGGGCTTCGGCGGAGGACCTATAGCACGAAGGCGTCGCAATGTGTGGCCGACAGAAGCCATGTGAAGGTACTCCAAGGTAGACTGCCTAGAGGTGAGAGCCTGCGGCAACTTAGACATCTTGAACCAGGCTGAAGTGAGGAGTTGCTTCGGATCGAGAGTGCGGGAGCGACCAGCAGCAGGCGGGACGATCCGTCTTCGTGGACGTAAGCTCACCAGTTGCGTCGTTTGATCTTCATGATCAGGCGAATCTGTGGAATCGACATTGGAGACTGAACTCTTGGCGAGAATACCGGTATATTTGCCTCCAGCTGGCATTGTAGGCTTCTGTTGAGGGACCATCGTGGGAGACTTAGGATATCACTCTGGTTGTTGCTGAGAGGAGCTATTGTGAGTTGGGTTTTTGGAATCAAGACCGATGCTAAGCGACCAGATAGGAATATTTAAATGCAATCATCAGTTCTTGTTCCTGATATCTTTGCTATGAACTCGGCAAGTTCTCGAGTACCTTGTGACTCGTCACAATATCTACCGAATCAAATAGCTGCTCCGACGCCATCGACCCATCTGCCATGAAGAAGACCGACCCTGTTTCAGCCCTCTCTACAGAACCACGACAAACCAACCAGACCAAATCGAGTCCGAAAGTTCACCCAAGACTTTGACAAGTGACTGGAAAAACAAGTTTCAAGGCGAGGTCGGTTCTGGCGCTTCGTCCTTCATGTCCGGCACCCACCCTTTAGGTCTCTCAGTACCTCTGACGACAAGCCCGTAACCCAGCTTTTCGACCTTTTTCACACTCTGCCGCATGGCATCCATCTTACTGCGGTAATCCCTCGTAGGCACTTCGGGCAACATTTCATACGCACAGCTCAACTCATGAATATCGTTCAAAATATTCCTCCCACCCTTGTCATCACCGCCACCCACCAACTCACCCGTCTGCGCCGTCGTCACGGTCGCGAAACGCATCAATTCTCCAAATAAATCAAATACACCATACATGTAGTCATGAGACGTGAGTTGCACATCGGCGGGTACAGCGGCTTGCGTTTCCTCTGTGGTGATGAGGGTTTGATGGCGGAGGTAGTGCGCAAAGGACAGAGCCTCGACAAGTTCTTCCAGGCAGCGTAGGGAGTAGGCGTAGCGGTAGCGGTTGATGGATTGGAGGTCTGGGGCGATGGAGGTGAGTAGGGAGGAGATCTCTTTGAGGCGGGAGTCCATTTCTTTTTGGATGTTGGGTGGGAATTCCTGGTTGAGTTTCTTGACTCTGCCGTTTGTTTTAGTACTACAATCCATGATCTCATCTCTTTAGAGAGTTAGTTGATAAAATATTCGCACCTTTGGAGGGAGAAAATTCTATAAATTTATTATTAGCAGGATATCCAGGGTAAAATTCAAGCATGTTCATTGAGTATTGCCTACATCTTTTTGCTCAGAGCGGTAACATCTCGAGACACCTTGATGATGCGCTCCCGACGGTCATGATGCTCATCCAGCTCATCTCTGAAACCCTCAAACATGTCGTGGAACTTGCCGCGGGGGGCATCCTGACCCTTAGCCCGGGCATTCCCGTCGCGATCTCTCTTGACACCGCCGGACATGATGTTTCAAGGACACTTTGGATAACAAAAGCGTTCTACAATTTGAGACGTTTGATAGGTGTAGGTACTAAGGTAGTACTAGGTATGAGGTTGAGTTGATGGTGTTGGTGGTGGGGTCGTTGCTGTGAGTTGCTGTTGGTGGGACGGTGCTAAGACACTGACTGCAATTACAGGGGTAGCTGAAAACCCCTAAACGCTGGGATAGTTTTGGACCACCTTTCACAATTCAACTTCATCCTCAGCGACGAAATCGAGGAATGACGAAAGGCCAGCCAGATTAATCGCAACAACTCAATTATACTCGCCAAAACTCAAGGAAAAGGGACTCGCTCATAGAGTATCAATTATACCCGTCAGGCCCAGCTATGAGTGATCCGTTGATCCGCCACCAGCTCTCATCTCACCCTTGAGACCTTCATTCACATCACACACATCAACGCCAACATGACCTTCATAACACCCTTCCTCCGGCCCGTGCCCCTCTTCACCATAGCCGCCCTCCTCCGCCTCATCTTCCTCCTCTACGGCATCTGGCAAGATGCCCACTCCGCCTTCAAGTACACCGACATAGACTACCTAGTCTTCACCGATGCCGCCCGCCTCGTCTCCCACGGCGCCTCCCCCTATGACCGCGACACCTACCGCTACACGCCCCTCCTCGCCTGGATGCTCACACCAACCGCCTACCCAGCTCTCTTCTCCTTTGGCAAAATCCTCTTTGCGCTCGCGGACTTGCTTGCCGGCTGGCTCATTCTGGGCATGTTGATGAGGCCGCGGCGTGGGGTGGGTATGAGTCCGGAGAGGGCTGGGGCGTTTGCGGCGATTTGGTTGTGGAATCCTATGGTGGCGACGATTAGTACGCGCGGGAGCTCGGAAGGGCTGTTGGGGGTTTTGACGATGGGGTTGTTGTGGGCGGTGGAGAGGAGGAGGGTTGGAGTTGCGGGTGTGATATTGGGGCTTGGGGTGCATTTTAAGATTTATCCTTTTATTTATGCGCCGGCTATTGTGTGGTGGATGGATGAGGAACATTTAAATGAAGGGACTGAGTTGAAGAAGAAGAAGACGACGGAGAAGGATTGGGGAGGGTTTCTTGGATTCTTCTCTGCTCAGAGGGTTAAGCTTGCGCTTACTAGTTTGAGTACTTTCATGGTTCTCAACCTGGTTATGTACGGGATGTAAGTAACTATCGCTCCCCCTTCACTGCCCCTGAAGATGGCGATTATCTCCATGAGTTCGACACACTGACAAGACTAGATACGGCTACCCTTTCTTGGTGCACACCTACCTTCACCACGTCACCCGTCTAGACCATCGCCACAACTTCTCTCCTTACAACATCCTCCTCTACCTAACCTCCGCCAACCCATCCACATCCACCTCTCTCCACGCCGAATCCCTCGCTTTTATCCCGCAGCTCCTCCTGTCATGCTTCCTCGTTCCCTTGGTTGTCGCCAAGAAGGACCTCGCTACATCTATGATGGCGCAGACGTTTGCCTTTGTCACTTTCAACAAGGTCTGCACCTCTCAGGTACGTTCAGAACCACATTTCTCTCAAAAGCATGACTGGATCCTCTCATGAAAGTGTAAGCTAACAATGTGATTGAAGTACTTCCTTTGGTACATGGTCTTCTTGCCGCTCTATCTTCCCCAATCGTCTCTCCTTCGTAATTCCCGGCTCGGCATATCCGCTTTGTTGCTCTGGGTTATCACGCAGGCTGCCTGGCTGCAACAGGGCTTCCAGCTTGAATTCATAGGCGAGAGTACTTACTTCCCCGGCATGTGGCTCGCCTCTCTGGCCTTTTTCCTTACCAATTGCTGGATACTGGGCATCATTATTAGCGATGGGGCGGCAGCAGGTGCAGGCACCTCAAAGACTCATGTACACTAGACAAAAAATGAATATAAGGATACAAGGGCTTTTGGATATTTTATAGATTTTGGCACTTAACATTGCTGTAGAGAGACGCAATTAAAAAAAGGATACGGTCCGTATTCTTCCGCTAATTCTGGTTCGGTATCTCGAAAAAAGAAAGGCACAACGTCCTTTCGCTGGCCAAACCATGGCTGACTCGTGGTATAAAGACTTCACAAATTATCGCTCATGTCCCCTCTTGCGTAGAAATTCGAATAAAAAAAAAAAACCAAATCACTCCCCGCTGCTCGAATGTCCCACCAGTTCACTATATGCACCTACACCCTGAACTCCTTGAGCTGTGCGCGGGAAACACTTTAACCGAGTGTCGATAAAAAGTGAAATATGAAAGCAGAGTGTGAGCGACTGATTGGCGCTCTGGTAGGAAAAGTTTCCTTTTTTTCCCCTTCCCTTGTTGGTCGCTGAGACGGAAATCCCCTCCCGTCAAACGCCTTGCCTTGCCTTGGCTTGCCATCGCCTTTGCGACGTGTGTAATAACCCCCTGTTGAAATAGTGATAATGAACTCCTGATGGTAGTGCTCTTTCCCCCCGTAATGTTAATGAATGTTGATGCGATGAGAAAGCATCCGGTAGTTGGAAAGCTTCAAAGAAGTGATTTTCCTCCCCGGCTCTTCTGGAGAGATGACCATTCTCCCCTCCTTATTATAGACGATGTTTCCAAATGAGTCGCTCAGCTCGTTCCACTGGATATGAGGCCGAACGCGACTCATCTCGGAGAGAATCTCGCCGCTCCAGACGCCTGTGCATTCGTTGTTACTCATGATGAAGAACGGATTCAGTGGCGGGAGTACTGATTCTAATACTTGTTAGCAATATTTTCTGTGGCCATTCGCAAGAAAGGTAGCTTACCCAAATCCACGAAGCGTATCCTGATGTAGTGGACGTGCTTTAAAACGGCAAGTGACCGAATGGCCGCAAGCACTAGCTTCTCGAAGGCATCAATGAACCCCATGTCCTGAATCCCTGACCCCGACTCGTGAAACCACGCAATAGGCCGACAACAATTCTTCACAGTCAGGTCTATCGTTTTCAGTCGAGTGTTGTGTGGATCAGTGAGCCTTGCTAGCCTATCGAACAGCACGTGGCACATGCGTCCTGTATAGGCGAAATGCTCTAGTGATCTGACCGAGTCGGCCAAGCCGGAGCAAATATGTGTCTTCTCGGCTACCTTGCAAAAGAAGGAAGGCGTAGCAGATTCGCGACGGTAGTCGCTCTCCAAGCATAGCTTGAGCTCGGAGATATGCGGCGGCAGAAGAGGTAGGAACTGGGCAATAGTGATGTAAGACTTCGATTTCGGTTTACTGTACGATCCGTGCCATCGTGTCAGGTTGGGGAAGGCGGAGAGAACTGTGGTGAAGTCACTATTATTCCGCATCAGATTCCATTGGCCCCTTGTTATTAGCGTCTTCACACTAGGAAGCGTTGCAAGCTTCGAGGGACTGCCACCATCGGCGGCTGGAGCATCGTTTGGCCCTAGGAAGTGGACAACCTTGGGGGCCTTGCGTCGTTCGCCGCCCTCCAACGTTATGACCTGCGCCCTCGGTAGCGTTGTAGCGATAAATCGGAATGCCTCCTCCAGGGTGCATTTATTGCGCGGTAATGTATAAGTTGTGTGGGTCAAGCCCTCCATCGTCACTGTCGGCAATGGGAGACCAACGGGCGTGCCTCTACACCCGGGATTGGGCTGGAATACGGGAAACCACATCTCCACGTGCTTGACATAAGCGCGCAGGTGCTCGTGGCGGGCAAAGTGCAGCATGGCATTTTCCAGGAAATCGACGGTCCCCTTCAATTTGATGTGACGGTACAGGCGTTGTTGAACCAGGTCCCTCCACATTGGGCTAACAAGAGCCAGCTCTGTCAGTTCCCGCCGCCTTGAATGTCGCATGGCCGTGCCCGGATTTGGTGTACCCCAGCTGGAGATCTGCATGCCGCTGATCGACGTCGTGGAGACTCGGTACCCAAATAAATAGTCCAGTACGCCTTCTTGTATCTCCACCGGCAACATGTTGATCGTGGCAGCGGCGGTTAAGTTGTCCGTAGGTTCGAGAAGCGTCGTATCTGATGCGGCCTCTTCGGTTGTGTCGGCTACAAACAGCCTATCTAACTCGTCGAGGTCATACTTGGAAGGTCGATACTCGTCGCTCGCAGGGTAAGGAAACGGCGTGCTTTTGGGCCGCTTAGGGCTGAGGAATCGATCTTGGGTAGGCTGTTCGGTGGTCGGACTGGAGGACCCTGAGGGCGCGGTGCCGTAGTTGGGCGTAGGATTGAGGATCTCGGCCATCATGGACGGCGCGGCGAAGGTGTCTACGGAGTCATCGGGGCTCCGGGAAGGGTCCTGCCTACGTCGCTTCATCAGGCCGTCTGCCTGTGGTGGTGACGGCGGCGGCGATACAAACTTCCCGCAGTCGCTCATGTCGGGTTCACTCTACCGGTCGTGTTGGGTGCCTTTGCCGGGGATGTGGAGGATGGGATCCGAGGCGGCTGGCGACGGGGGCATCCCTTCTCAGGTTCGCAGCGGGCGTCGTCGTCGTCTTCGTCGTCTGGCAGTGAGTCGGACACCAGGCGTTAGGTGATGATGGTGTGGTCCAGGCAAGTCGTGGCTCAAGTCGAGGGAGGACGAAGATGGGGGGAGAGACGAACCGGCGGGCGAGAACCGGTTCTGTCCCACCCAAGGTTAGACTTGCAATCAAACGTTCGAGGCTGGCGCGTGAGTATGGACCGGGAAGAATAGCGAAGGGCGAAATGCGAGGCAGGGTCGGGTAAAAAAGGTTGGAGAAGGGCGGGTGGAGGTCGAGGATAATGCGGGCGCGTATGTAGATCAGAGGAGGCGGAGCGAGGAGTAAGTCGTAATAACCCTTGGCTTGGGCGAAGAGAGGGAGGTGGTAGTAGTGATAATGTGACTGATTGCGGATCAAGGTTGGAGGTGAAGCGGAGTGAGTAAAGTAAAGTAAAGTAAAGTGAAGTGAAGTGTAGAGAAGAGAGCCCACCCAATGCAATGGCACTTGCACCATATGCAAAACCAGGTCAGGTGCGCCGATTCCCGGATATGATGACTTCCTGCTAATATTTGAGCAAGGCAAGTATTATTATCGGCATCTACTCGGATTAGCGCTGTAATAATCTGTAATCCATCCGTATTAATCTGTAATCTGCAATCTGCAGTCTGAGCGCCGCATGCAATCTCTCCCGCGGCCACCTTAATTACCATCACTACCTGAACCGCTAATATTAACCGTTATTGTGAGGTTCCAGGCGGCCGAGTCGGTGCTCGGCAGCGGCTGCAGCGGCGGAGGGAGGGACCCACCAAGGGACCCCCAGCACTGGAGTACAGCGGATGGAGGCGCTGCAGCCGAATGATCACAGGTGCTAACTAGTAGTGACTAGTAGGTAAAGTAGAATAAACTCTTCAACCTCATAATTCCAGCAACACTAATACTACTAATGTTACTATATTTACTACCATAACGATATGAATCACAGCCACGGCCGCGCGTTTGGTCATTTCCTCTCCCTTGAGGCAAATGTTGAGTCTCGACCTTGTATCACTGCCTTATGTAATGTACTAATAACAAAAATGTGCCACGATAATAATACTAATATGCCAGCCGTCTCAAACGAGATGACATGTGGACCAAACCACGGTCGGCATTGGGTTGCATGGCACTTTACGCGCGCGTCCGATTCTAAGTAATATTGCCGTGTGTCGCCTAGTAGAGCTGCCACGACTGTCCTCTGCCTTTGACGTGGACGCTTGCTGTCCATAGCTGACCCTCACACATTAGGTCAAGTATCTACAAGCAATTCCTGCCTAGATTGTCCACGGCTTATCATCAAAACTTCACTTGTTCCATCCCCGCCCAACCTTGCCATGGTAAGAAGAGGCTGGGACTCTGTCGCATTGACTACGGACACTTGCTCCCAGGGGCACGGCGCCTATACGTTTCATTAATCGTAGCACGATGCTTGTTTCTATGCAGTCACTGATAGGCTCGGTAAACAGACGGACCTACACTTTGTCAACTCCGTCCCGATTTTCCGGGTCCCAAGGCGGAAGGCGGGGGTTTGGGTTGGGTTGAGTTGGTTCTGAAGCCAATATCTGCGAGGAAACGAATTGTAAACTGGGCCGAGTTAGGTATTCCTCAATGGTAGCCCGAGGTGATCTCCTTGAAGTCTTTCTGAACCATTTATCACTAGGAGTCTCTATTGCTGCACCCGAAATGTGGTAGTGTTGTGGCAACAAATCGCATTGTCTATTTAGATCGAGTAGGTCTCTGCAAGGAGATGTGCCTTAAATTTGCCCGCTTGACGGTTTGTGTTTGAAAATGCTTTTCTATTGTTATTCGACGAGTTGAATATTCTCGGGTCGCTAGCGCAGGGAGGAACCAAATTCGCTCCTGGTAATTCCACGTCTGCCAATGTCTCAAGCGGACGAGAGGTCATTCAAGCACGCGCAGGATGATCGAGATGGGCGCTCGAGATTTCGTCGGTATACACCAGCTGCCTCATTTCGAAAAACAGCGAGTGCGAAATATCCAGAGTCGTCCAAGCGCATCGAGGGAAAACGGGCGGGCCCTCGTTGCAGGTAGATTCAACCAGTGTAGCTGTCGCAAAACGCGGCTGCCACGATAACTCCATTCGCCTGTTCCTTGTGAACCCTCCCTTCAATAAATCGAAAGTTTCTTCTTCTTCACCACTCGCTCTGTCATATATTGATTCGTCACCCTAATCCTCCATCTTCGTGTCGACACCGCCCTGGTTAGCGGCACGTATCCACAGCACGTTATTGCACCTGTCGCGCGTCAGTACAAGAGCCCATTGAAGAGTCATGATATCGCGAAAACCGTACCTGATGAGCACCTGTCCCAAATCGCCAGTTGCTTTATCATTGATGTATTCGACGGTCCCCGATAGCTGCAGGTTGAGATAGCTGTCCAGAGACACCAGCTTGCCCTTGTATTCGGTCTCGCCCCACTTCAGGCGCACGATAATGTCCTGGTCGACGAGGCCCTGCAGCATGGGCCGCGGGTTGACGGGAACGAAGCTCATCGTGGAGGAGATGGAGCGGCTTTTGCTGTTGGGGCGTGGGGAGGGTGGAAGGGTGGCCGTGGTTTGTATCGGTTGGTGGGATGCCAGAAGAAGCTGCACGCGATGCTCCAAAAGCTCGGGAGATTTTTTCGCCGCATGCCAAAATTTTGTGGGGCCTCACAAAAATGCCAGTACTCGTACATTAGTGGCCTCGTACCTCAAGTGGGCCTAACATTAAATGAGACCTCTATTCATTTTCATCAACACCAAGGTGCAATGGCTTTGAAAGTCAGGAAGAGATCCTGACTCGGCAATATGGACTACTCCGTTGTATCTTATTAACTCGTCATCTAACTATAGTTTTGCCTTCTCCCTTGGCACCGATGTGGGAATCTCCGCCATTAAATCGACAACATTCTGAGCACAGCCATAAGAGCCTTGATAACCCCAACCGGCATGCCCATAATTATGAATGATCCAGGTTTCCTCATCTAGCTTCTCCTTCTCCATGCGAACTCCATCTTTACGGTATGGCCTCAGTCCTACGCCATGACGGATGACATCCAGTCCCGCGACGCCCTTTCCACCAGAAATTCCTGGGAAGGCCTTCACAATCCGCGACATGATCCTCAGCGCCGTGTTTGGCTCTGGTTGTGATTCCCAATTGTGAGGATCGAATGTGCCTCCGAGGATGGTGCCTCCTCCAGCGGCGCGCTTCATCGCGTACATGCTATCAGTAGGCTCATCCTCCGTGCCGGACGCAATCATCATGGAGTCAATCTCGTTGCGCACTAACACGACTTGGGCCCGCGCCGGGTACATGGTCGTATCGTTGACACCTCCCAGCTTCATCGCACCAAGACCAGTTGCGTTGATGATGTGTGTGGCCGGCTTTCCTGTGTGGCTCAGATTCTTGGCCTGGCGAATGTCTGATACGACAGCGCGTTTGAGCTTGGCCCCGTTCTTTAAGAGCTGCCCAACAAGCCAAGGGAGATAGACCGCCGTGTTTATGCAGACGCTGCCGTATTCGCAGCCGGAGTCGAAGCCTGGGAGAACCTCCTCACGCGGGAGTTCACGATAATCATCAAAGAGCTCTGAAAACCACGGCTTGGGGTCGAAGGTTTCCGCCGGTGTAGTCGATCGTTTGACATCCCGATCTCTTCGGAGTATTGTGGACTCTGCACAGAGATTTGAGTATTCATACATACGTGATCTTCTCTTGGATGTCTCTTACTTTGAAGGACGATACCTGCTTCTGGGACCTCCTCGGCCAGACGCTTTAGTTCTGGCCATGTGTCTCGCTCCCAACGACTTTCCTCCCTTTTGGCCATGCTAAGATAGGAAAACAGGCTCAGTTAGTTGAATTCACCCAAGGAAAAGTAAGGCCGAAACGTACGGAAATACACCCGCACCAGCGAAAGGCGAGGTATACTCAATGTCATAGTCACCCGGCATGTGCTTTGCAACAACAGTGACATCGTTATTTTTGTCTTTAGACAACAACAGTGCCGTTGTCAATCCAGTAACACCCGCACTATAAGATGCGTATAAGTCAGTCACTGAACATATAAAATTGCCAAATGCACATACCCGATAACCACTATGGTTCTCGTCATCCTATTGTTCTGAGCACAGTGTTTGTCAATACCACTTCTGGCCGTGCTGCTAGCTTGCCTTAGGATGATAGCGAGTTATCGTTTCCTTTGGTGTATCCAAGCTGTTCACCTTTAGCGCATCCGGTCGGCTTAAAAGTGAGGAGACTCTTACACGGTCGGCGCCTTGACTCAAGATCATGGCGCGGAAGCCGACGTCGGCGGGTCCCCACAGCGGACTTCTTCCACCGTTATCTCGGCATCCAAAAGTAGGACCCTCTTTGGAGAACATCCATGGCGACATAAGCTCCCCGCATTCTCGGATCACAGCCGTGAAGGTAAAAGATAGCAGCGCATTCCTAAAATTCCAATCACGGACCTTGCAATCTCATCGCCTATTTACTCTAATCGTTCAATATGTCGAAGAAAAGCATCGTCAGCACCACGGCCGCCCCGCCGCCGCTGCCCCAGTTCTCCCAGGCTACCACCTACAATGGCCTTGTGTTCTGCAGCGGCAATGTCGGAGTCGACCCTGCGACTAAGACCATGGTCAGCGGAACTGTGAAGGATCGCTCTCGCCAAGTGCTGAAGAATTTGAAAGCGGTACTGGAGGCTGCCGGCAGCAGCTTGGACGATGTGCTCAAGGTTAACATCTACCTCACGGACATGGCCAATTTCGGTGCTTTCAACGAGGTCTATGACGAGTTCTTCAACATGGAAGCTAAGCCTGTAGGCGTCTCTCGATCTTGACCGATTAGTTCGTCTTTCGCTAACGGTGATTTTGCTTTTACAGGCTCGAACTTGTGTGGCTGTCTACCAGCTGCCACTGGGCACGGACGTTGAGGTGGAGGCAACTGCTATCGCTCCGGGAAGTTCCAAGCTTTAGGCCAACCGCAATTAGAGCCAATGCAATAATATTTAACTGGCGCAATGATTAAATTTACGCATAAATACCGCTTGAGGTTTTTATTGCTGTGATAGATCTACCTTGCTCCACCAGAATTTGCTCTCTTCCCTCGCCCATGTATCCGCGACCATCTCTGCCGCCGGTCCTGGAGATCCTCCGACCAACTCCTTGTTCTTCTCTCCAAACACCATAGCCTTCGGGTTTCCGGGGTCGTAAGTTTCCCAGCGTGGTCGATCTAGCCCCTTTGTTGCTTTTGCGTTTGGATCTCCAGATGTGATGAAGCTTGTTATGTACCCATGTAGGGTGCGTGCGAGCTCCGATTGAGTTGATGAGATCCCTAGCACACTAGGCTCACACATCTCGTAGCGCATGTTGTCACCATGACGAGCACCCTCAAGAACCGTTGCTTCTAGTGCCCATTGATAAACATACACCGGCACAATCCCCTCAGCGGCGGCCAGTTCGGCGGTCTGTCGTACTGGCGCAACGTAGGCGTAGTGAGCGTACGCTTGCTCAATACGCTTATATTGACTTCCGGTGCCTTGGCGGGTCTCTTTGTAAATGGAATCCGCGTGTTTGGAAGGGTCCGGGTATAGCCGGTCGATAGTATCGATGTCGGATTGGCTCAGAAGCGGAAGCAGATCGGCGAAAAAAGCAGTGAAACGAGACGGCTCGGACATTTGTTTGTCGACGTAGAGTGACCCCTCGTTGCGGGTGAAGCCGGTCATGATGGGTACTCTGAGCCACTTTCCTGATCGCCATGTCTCAAGGGGAGGGCGGGGAATGATGTCTCCATCAATCACAGGTTGGAACGCCCAACGCAATGACGGATTGTACTTGTCGAAGACGGCGGTCTGTGCTGCTGATATGGCTTCGGATGATAGAGAGCGCAGGTATGGAAAGATTTTGTCCTTGGGGCAGTCCTTCGGGCACCCTGTCTCCCGTAGCAAGTCTTCGAATTGTTGTTCATGAATGGGCGCGTTGTAGGGTCGTACGGCTCTTGACGTTGGCGATCCTGACTCGATGATTACTCGGTGAAAGAGAGGGTTTTCCGTAGCTTTGGCACTCATCATATGGTGGCCAATCTGGGTCTGGTCAGCCAAGGTGATAGAGCCAGTCTTAATTACACATTAATCAACTTACTGAATGTCCGCCAGCTGAGAGGCCGAACAGTGTCACATTGTTCGGATCTCCGCCAAAGTGGCTGATGTTATCGCGCACCCATTCCATTAACACAACCTGGTCCCTGAGACCAAGATTGAGAACGCCCTCCTCGGCACTGGCCGTAGATGGAAGAAATCCCAGAGCCCCCAGTCGGTAGTTGAACGAAACCGCAATGAAGGGCTCGTCGGACCAGGCGACCATAGATGCAGTGTTATGGCCGGAGGCAGTGCCGCGATTGAAAGCACCCCCGTGAACATAGATAGCTACGGGAAGAAGCCCCGAGTCACTGGATAATGAAGCTGGAACATGACGGAAAACATTGGCTTGAAGACAATCCTCGCTGTAATCTAACGGAGGACCCGCCAGCAGAGGCTTCCCTGGAGCAGCTGGTCCATAGGAAGCAGCATCTATCACGGCTTCTGGTGCTTCGGGCACTGGTTGAGCTTGTCGGAATCGGCGGTCGCCCGTAGGAGGTAAGGCGTATGGGATACCGCGAAATGATTCAACAGGTTTGGGAAGCTTGTCTGTTAATGTGAGGCCGACGACGCGCCCTTGGGGCAGCTTGACGGACGGACGGTCAGTGGCCATAGTGTAAGTTATTGCTCGGGTTCGTGCCAAGGATGTCACAGTGCAGTGATGATAAGACTTGCTGCAAATAATAGAATCGGATAGATAAGGTAGACTGCTTCATTTCAGTTCGTGGGTGTTCATAAGACTATATCCGATGGTAGCCTTATCCGATGGCGGAACTGCCTAGAGCTGCGATGCTATGATAATGCTTTCCGCGGAGGCCTGCCGCGGAGGACTGATGCCGAACACAGCGTCACGACGCAGTCCCACTGCGGAGACATCGTGGCCAAACTGGAGAATCGGCCCTCTTTTCAGAAGCCGATGGAGAAGTTAGGAGCACAAATGTAGAACCCGAGATAGTCTTTCTTAAATTCTAAGTGGTTGGGCCCGGATCACACGGCGGGCTAGCCTCTAGATTGAACTCTAACAATTGCGCGACTATAGACCTTCTTGCGCTACTTACGGTTTCATGCTTCCACGAGACGGTAAAAAGCCTAACTCTGCTGGGAAAAGTCCAGCTGCTTAAATCCACATACCCCAATTACTACACCAGTTACAACTCGTTAATACGTCCTTATCATATTAGTGGATGCGTCGCACACTACTACAGGACTGTTTTCCCCGCGAATCCACCCCCACAAGTGATACCCGGAAAGACCCTGGTCTTGATAGCGGTCAAATTCCGAGTGAGAACCGTAGGCAATGATAAGCGAGAGGGTGGGTGTTAGTGAGAGTTCTGGAAATCTCCGTTGAAATGACTTAAACTCCAGCGGCCCCAGCCTATTTGCAGTGCGTGTTTTGCGCGTGGCCAGCCTTCTAGTTAAACCTTCTTCTATTTTCTAGTAGCCACTATTATAACTGTTATAACTGCTATGACTGTTCTCATAAGACTGCTCTTACAGCTCTTACTTTGATTATTTTTTCCACAAGCTTTATACAATTCTTTGGGACGTCATGGATGTTGAACGAGCTCCGCAGACCGATCGGTCAGTCGACCAGAAAGAGAAACTGGAGGATGTCACCGGACACGACATCAGCACTAGAACCACCAGAGCAGAGGGCGATGCTAGCAGTCTCAAGCCGAAAATCACGGGAGGAGACCTCGACGAGGCCGAAGTCTTCCTCCGTGAAAATGACTACTCACCGGAGCAGGTAGATGAGCTGCTCGCCGACGGACCCCGTCAGAGACGCCTGGTCCGAAAGATCGACACAATCGTGCTACCGCTATTAGCCATCACGTATGTGCTGCAGTACGTGGACAAGCAGGCTATGTCGTACGCTGCAGTCTTTGATCTCTTCACAACGACAACTGTGAATCAGTCGCAGTATTCGTGGTTCGCTAGCATCTTCTACTTTGCCTATCTAGTGGCTGAGTATCCCTGGGTGTTTCTAGCTCAGCGTACTCGTATGGGCAAAGTCGTCAGCGGGTGTGTTCTGTCCTGGGGCTCGGTACTCATGCTCACGGCGGCGTGCAAGAACTTCCCCGGCTTAGCTGCTTGTCGATTCTTCCTGGGTTGGTTCGAAGCTCCTATTACTACTTGTTTCATGATGATAGTAGCGCAGTGGTAAGTACATTACTTTTCATTCACAGTGTATATAGTAGAAGAAGACTAGAAAGACTTACAAGAACTTATAGGTATGTTCGTTCAGAACAGCCCCTTCGGGCTGGACTCTTCTATTGCTGCAACGGTATCGGCGCCATGCTAGGGGGAATCTTCAGTTATGCTATCGGACAAATTGATTCCTTCCCGGTTTGGAAAGCTGTGTTCCTTGTCTGCGGAGGGTTAACAATTATCTGGGGCATTGTCCTATTCATTTTTCTTCCGGACAGTATTATCTCTGCGAAGTATTTCACTCTGGAGGAAAAGGTGATGCTTGTCGGCCGCGCTAGGTTGTCTCGCACGGGCGTTCTGAATAAGAAGATTAAGAGCAAGCAGATTGTTGAGGCTTTAGTAGATCCTCAGGTCTGGTTACTTACTCTCTTCACGCTGCTGAACGAGGTTATCAACGGCGGCATTGCGAATTTCGGGAAGTTGATTGTGAAGGGCGTTGTTACCGACCCGCTGAAGACAACTGCACTGGGAATTCCACAGGGAGCTTTCCAGGTCTTCTGGATTCTAACTGGCACCTACATTGCTTCCAGGTTCCGGAACTGCCGAACGATTGTCATGGCTCTATGGCTTATTCCCACTATCATTGGTACCTGTCTGATGTGGAAGCTGGATCGGGGCGAGCACAAGATCGGAGTGCTATTCGGGTACTACATCGTGGGATCGTTCGTTGGCTCTCTCGTCCTGGCTTTACAAATGCCAGCTACAAACATTGCAGGATACACCAAGCGTATCACGGCTTCAGCAATCGTATTCTCAGCTTACTGTGCTGGAAATATCATCGGACCGCACGCTTTTCTCGAGAAGGAGTCTCCGACATACACTACCGGAACGAAAGTCTTCCTTGCTTGCTCTGTTTCGCAGATGGCAATTGCGATCGGGTTGAGGATGCTACTTATACACCGGAACAAGAAGCGAGACCAACTTGCTGCGACTGCGGGGATTGCGATAGATACCGAAGAGGAAGACGGTATTGATTTAACAGATTTCGAGGTAAGAAACACTCCTGATTCAAAAGGACATTTTACTAATATCCGACTAAAGAACGCCAACTTCCGTTATGTCTTGTAAAGGTTAGGTGTTAGTCAGTTCTAGAGGCACATGCATTGTTTTCTATCTAGTCCCTTGTCTTAAGTTAAGTATCTAGCGAATAAAAAGTTATTAAAAGCTCAATTCATATCATCCATCCCCTGTTATGGTTATATATGTATTCTTCCACTTTTTTTCTACATTACGCCTAGAGCATATCTTGTAATAGTAACAGTGCCGAGGGATCTTGCTTCGGACAATCACTTAGTACTCTGCCACCCGGTATAGCTGATACTTTGCGCAGTCATCGCATTGCTAATGTTATTTCTGAAGGCTTGCATGTTCATTCTTGCTCCATTAAGTCTTTTCTCTATTCTTGTGTTATTGGCTCTCACGTTAATATCTTTCAAATCATGAGCTATTAATTAGCTCCAGATTCTTCACTCTAATCCTCTGTATCTCACAATTTCTTCACGCGCACTCTGTTCTTCTATTCGCTCATCTGCATACTCGAGTGCCCAATCTTGGAACTGACTGATGTCAAATTCCGCTACCCATTTTCTTCTCTGAGCCTCTTGGATGGCACTCACAGCCCATGTCACACAGCTTTGTTGGGGATTTTGATTCTTTGTAGGCAGAGGAACTCGCCTAAATACCTCCTCAAGCTCCCCAACGGTTATTTCAGCTGGCGGAGCGCCGACGATAATGCATCCAAGCAGCTTCTCAGTGATCGCGGGATCAGTTGGCAATCTTGTTCGAAACCACCAATCCATACTAGGATTATTCATTCGGAACGTTTCTTGGTCAATTTCACATGCATCGGTGGCTTCAAATGCATGAAAGTCCTTCCTGGTACCATCTTGAGGCATGATGATCATACCCCAGTGATAAGCTTCATACCCGAGAGCTTTGCGAGTGTGCCCCTGAGAAAGTTGATCTCGGTGGTACAAGGCCACAGAAAGCTGCAATGGCATCTCAGTGAAAGGGAGAGCTTCAGCTAAGCGGATATTACTGTCAGTGCCAGATTAGAAATCTCAACTGGGATACGTACTGCGCAGAAGGAAATAAATGGTCTGAGGATCTATGCGAGAGAAGCCCCTTTGCGGTTCCTTTCCCCTCAATTAGTAGGTTTGTGCATGCCCAAGATCTTCGGTTGTGTCATCGTCGGATTGCCTACTGTCGTGTCTTTATAGTGGTGCCACGTGGCCGACACCTCCAATGCGACTGCAAATAACTGAGATGAGGTCATATTTGGACATCATATTTTTTTTAGCTACTAGTACTTCCTAAGTAATATGAAATTATCTACAAGTGGTTGCTGACCAAACAGAGACCTCTTGGAAAAAGAACGGAATCAGCTGCCATCGACGTATAGCTACTGGTGGGCTGTCACAGACCATACCGCTTAATCCTTTTTCTTCTCTAGAGGAAGGAATTTAGGGACAAGAAAAGCATATCAGAACCTACAATCAAAAGCATCTCTGTACCCACTGGCAGCTCGTTAGGCCGTCTATTCGTATAAGGCCTGCAACCTGAAGCCACACCTTCAGGATTGCTTCTGCGCTTTCACCTTACCAAACGAAATTTGGTCGAGGCAATTGTCGCCGTGAATTTCTTAAAGGGTCGCTGCCATCAGTCGCTCAGCCCCGCGTACTTTGTAAGCTCCGGGCAGCTGCCAATGGTAGCAGAGTGACTGGGAAGACGGACTTGCTGTTCCTACTCACTTTACTGCGAGGCAAGGTCAAGCCGTTCACCAATCCCTGTCGCCTTTCGCGCTTGCCATGAAGTCGACTTCATTCGACCTGAGTTCCAGAAGCAAATATTGCTGAAATTCTTGCTGGAAGGTGCTATGGTGTGAATGTAGCCCCTCCCATTCGTACCATCATGGGCAAAACTTCCCATCTATGAGGAGTCTGGCTGAACTTGAAATATTTGACCAGAAATCATTCATATCAGTTCTCGATATATTATATTCACAAAGAGCCAGACTTCGTTGTACGTAATTCGCAGATATCTTCGTAGCTTCGTTTCTTCCTGACGTCCTTTTCTCCAGGCTTCACATCTACCCACGACCTCTGGACTGCATCGAACCATCACTATGGCCCCCGAAAGATTCGATCTTCTGACTACGACGGCGTGCGAGATCCAAAAGCTTTACTCCCAGCGCCAGTTGAGTACGGTCGGACTCTTGTGCATCATTCTCAGGCAAATCTGCACCCACAACAGGAAAGGAGCGAATCTTAGGGCGATGATTGCCATCCCACCATTGGACCAACTATTCATGGAAGCCGAAAGGCTCGATGAGGAACGGCAGATGGATCGCGTGCGCGGTCCTTTACATGGGATTCCGTTGATTGTCCATGTACGCGCCCGACACTGGCCCTTAAGGAAACTGGGGAGTTGCTGATGTTTCACCAAGGATATGATTGCCACTCATCCGGGAATGGGTATGGATACAACTGCCGGAAGTACGGCTCTGATGGGCACAAAGCCCGCAAAGAGTGCTCTTGCTGTTGCGAGGGTATGTTCGTATTAGTCTACTGGGGCGCAATCAACCCACAATTCTAACAATTATCCCAGTTGGTGCAGGAAGGTGTCATCATAATTGGAAAGACGAATTTAACAGTATGTATTGAAGGCCTACATCAAACCCCCAAGTCTGACAGGTATTGATAGGAATGGGGCATGCTCAAAGGAGAAGGACATGCCCCTGCCTGGTCTGCCGTTGGAGGCTTCACGGCTTCGGCCTTCGTTCACGGTGCGCTTCGAATGCCCAAAAGGGTGGATCATATCTCTGTTCGTAATCGTGCCTCCTCTTGTCCTAGTGCCAGCTAACCTGAGAAAGAATCCCGGTGGTGCTGCTTCAGGCTGCGCTGTGGGCGTATCCGCTGGGTTTGGCATTCTAGGTCTCGGTGTTGAGACAGTTGAGGATGTCATACTTCCCGCTTCGCGAGCTGGACTCTATGCGATGCGGCCAACTCACAATTCAGTCTCTCTTGATGGGGTTATTTTGCATTCCAGGGGCTTGGACAGTCTGGGCGCGATGGCCCGCTGTCCCAGCGATCTGTTGGAAATGATGAAAGTTCTGCGGCAGACTGAACCTTCTAATAAGGCTCTCGATTTGAAAGAAAACACCAGTCAGTGTTTGCAGGGTATCAGGCTTGGCTTCGTTGACGAGATGGTTTGGCATCGGGGAATTGATGACGTTGAGGATCTCAAAGAAGAACCGTCCAAGGTATGTCTTGTGCATTAACCTGGTCTGCTGAAATAGTACCTCAGGTTATATACTTCCAGTGCTGATGCACAATAGCGAATGAATTACAGACAAGCCATGAATAAGTTGGAAAATGCCGGTGTCACCTGTCGTTATCCAGTTGAACTCATTGATTACAAGCTGCTACTGTCAGATATCGCTATTGTATGCGGTAAGTTCTATGATGAGCTCGCCCACTACTTACTGGTCGCTCATAACGTTGAATCTAGCACACGAATTCTCAGGCGAGCTTGCGGACTATCTATCTCATCTTGGTAACTGCGAGCACCATTGTTTACTTAACATCCTGATGTGGAATATCGCGAACTCCGAGAGAGAGAAATTCAGTGGAATGGGTATGAGCCAGTGTGGCTATCCTAAAAGACGATTGCTAATGAGATCTAGCCGATCTTGATCAGGAGCACCTCATCGAAGCTGACAACAGCGAAACTTCTGCTCTTGAGGCATCTAAAGCATTGAAAAGGTTGAGAAGCCTAGGAGGGGAATTCGGAATCGACCATGCTTTGAGGATCAACGACGTCGACGCTATTGTGACTCCGTCGGAATCTCACATCTGTTCTGTCGCCACTGCTGCTGGTAGGTGGGCAAACCCAAGTCCGTATCACATATATTTACAATGTCTAGGGTATCCAATGTGCACCATGCATCTATCCACCTTATTAAAAAACGGGCGCCCATATGGGATGACGGTTGTGGCAGGCAAGCATAATGAGCGGAAGTTATTTCAGATCATGAGTGGCTAGGAGTCCATCTGTTCACGTCCTATCCCTAGGATAAAGACAAAAAGCATAGTGAACTTGGAGGATATGGAGGCGGAGCGAAAGTGGTTGGTAGAGAGGTTTCAGGAAAAGGAATATGTTGTGGGACGAAGCTTTTGTCGGATATCGTTCGGTTCTTCTCGGATCCGTCGGTGAAGCGCGTCTACATGGAAGGAGTACTTTTATAGACAGACGTGACAATATTACTACTCTAATTCCAGTGGCACAGGCAGCGTGGCATTTAGAGACAATCAGTGTGTGAGCTGCGAAACTCGTCGCTTCGAAAAAGAGTATGTGGCCCGGATGGCTATGAGCACTTTGACCATCTTAAAGTGAGGTTTACGTAAAGATCTTCAGTTCAAGAGATATTCGGCTGTGAGGCTTATACGGTTAAAGCATGAACACGGCACTTTGCCACGGAAAGGCCCACTGTGGTTGAAATGATCGAGCTAGGAGCAAGTATGGGCGCAAGTACTCTCATCAGCATAGCATAGTAGATGGCCCGAATTGCTGCAGAGATCGGCCAGTAGCGCTGTCGCGGCCTGGAAGAGCTACCCAAAGACAACAGGACCGAAGGGCGATCACGTATGTGCCACCCAGCACTAGGCCTGAGCTCCAAACTTTCTTTCCCTTTCAAGCTATTTTGCTGTACAATACTGGAGATAGGCAGCCGCTCGTCGTTGGACTTTGAAGTATTAGCAGTGAAATGAGATGTATATCCTACGTGGTGACGATAGAATGAGCTCCGATGCTATCGAAGCACATTTCTCGGGAGTTTTGCTGGTAAGTTGGCAGACGAGAACCAGACCCTACCTGCAAGTCGAGGAAAGGAAATTATTCACTGCGGCTCTACGAGGTCATATGCGGCTACGGGGGGTGGGTTGCATGCTCTGACTACCAGGATCTTCTCGGGTTGAGTTCCATAGTGGGCGCTGGGCCGGCCTAATCAGCTGGAGCCCAAAATAGTGAAAGTCCCGATCCTGAGGGTATTGAGCACTGCTGGTCCATATTGTCTGGTACTATGATCCGTCAGAGTTCCTTTCTACTTGCAAACTGTGCATAACCATCAAATGTTGCATGTACATTAGCTGATCGGGAGAGATTCAGAGAGTCGACTAACTTGTAATTCTAGAATAGCCGTGGATTGCCGGTTTGATTCTCACTTAACTGGAAATCGCCACCTCCCAGAGATGAAAGACGAGGTGAGTCTGATTCCCCAAGGGCCAACGATTACCTGACTAACTTTCAAACAAGAAAAAAAAAAAAGTTTAGTAGCTCCGCCAAGACATGCTCGCCTGACTAGTTTCAGGCAAAGCTCCCAGCTGGTCGAGAGCTTAGTTCATGAACCCGGTTCATAGATCAAATGGTTGTCGCGAAGATGTGATGAGGGCTCCGATTGGACAAAGAGATCTCCGATGTTCGGCATCTCTCAAGCCTCGAAAGTCTAGGCGCCGCATTAGGGAAGCGCCACCGCGAGAAAAGCCCGCGAAGAGGAGGGCAGGGATCTAAAAGCAGAAGCACAAGAAAAAAAACTTTCACATGCCGGGTGGCAGGATCATATTGGCGGGAAAAGCCGGTGGGAGTGAGGGTCTTCCATTGATGGTGGTGGGGATAGTTAAGTCTGGGAAAAGCCGGCAGCCAACGATGTAATCTTATCTGATTATCAGATTAATCAGATTACGGGGATAGATGGGCCGTGATTGGGTAGAAAGGATCATGGTGACCCACCATCTATGGTCGGTGATGCCTTTCATAGTTAGACTGGTTGGTTGGGTGGGTTCTTTTTTCTTCACATCCTGGAAGCTACAAAACCAGTCGTACGAGTGACAACTTTTTGCTTTTGTTGATCGGTGAGGGATTAAGATCGAGTCCGAGAGGCGAGGCCTCGACGGGCCCTGGCCAAGGCAAAAACGTGGTTGGAGGGACATCTCACATCGGGTTCCCACGTTACAGACTGCAGCAAGACATTATCCATCGATCGCGGCCCACCTGGATGTTTCCCATGGGCAAGTTGTGTTTGATGCCAAGTATCATCAGGAAGTAGCATCATGAGCTTCGTGGCGTGAGCTCTGGCCGACGCAATGTCATGAGTTACCGGGACTTGAGCGTTTCTCACAATAGCGTTCTGCCCGACCACAATCGAAAGAGATCAACGGCTATGGCGTACCTTGACCTCCCTCATTCGGCGCCGTTTCTGCCCTAAAACGCCCTTGAGCGGCTTAAGTTTCCCTTTTCCCCTCAGTGGCGTTCTCCAAAAACAAGACCCTGGATGACTTCTGCCGTTGTGGCTTCGCGCCACCAACCAGCCCTGCGTGTGTTTCCGGCAACTGTTTCGCGAACGCCAATTGTAGCTATTGACGTGAGTTGCTTGTACTCGTACGGCATAATACGACCCTGGAGCTTCGAGACCTCCTAGAGTCGCAAACCGACCGGCGACTCGTGTTGGCCGAAGCAAGGGTCCATCGACATGTACCAGTCGCATTACATCTAGGTATGCCGTCGGTATGGGTCTCTGCCGAACCATTTCCTTGGCGATCCGGGCTCTAGAAAATCTGATAATTATGGCGCATTGCTAGTATGCTACCCGCACCTTCTCGTGTCTCCACTGGGCGACTCGGCTTAGCGTCTGCACTTCTGCATCCCACCCTTCGTGGATGTTGGTGCGACTGGTGTCCCACCTAGCTGGGATATAAAGCAGGGTAGTTACCTGCAAGCAACTTGAGTTGCATTCCCTCCCCTCCTCCTTCATCTATATCCATTTGACTTCTTCTTCTTTCGCCAAGTCCTTTGGTGGCCAGAGTCTTCCTTACTTTGGTCTTTGCTGTGCTACACGCAACTCATTCACCATGGCGGCCATTGTTCAGGAGCCCCCCCAGACGGGAGTCAAGACCGACCGTATGATTGACCCGGAGAAAAATGGTGGTGCTGAGAACAGCTCTCAAGAGATGCACGATGACTCCGATGCCAAATCGGAACAGTTCCAGGGCGGAGTGCAGCGCGTCCGTGCTGTCACGACGCTCTGGACTAAGAAGACACTGTGGCTGATGTTTGTCTTGTAAGTCGAGTCGTGTTTAACCTCACGTTCATCGTGTAGCGAGAATTGACAATTGCCGATCAGGTTGTACCTTGTGTCCTTCGTTGATATGCTCCTGACCTCCGTCCAAACCTCCCTGAACCCCTATATCACTTCGGCCTTTGGATCCCACGGTCTCTTGACCAGTGTTGGAATTATCGCCACCATTCTCGGCGGTTGCTCCAAGCTCACTCTGGCCAAAATCATCGACGTCTGGGGCCGTATCGAGGGTTTCCTTTTCATGCTGCTGATTATGGTCATCGGTCTGATTATGAAGGCTACATGCAAGAATATTGAAACATATGTTGCGGCTCACACCCTGTACTGGGTCGGCCACACTGGCATGATGGTAAGTTCGGTTTCCTATACTTAGCAAAAGACTTTCTCTCATTCTAACTTAACTCTTTATATAGTATGTCATCGATGTCATGATTTCCGATATGACCACCCTCAAGAACCGTATGGTCATGTTGGGTATCAACGGCACCCCCACGATTGCCAGCACCTTTGCCGGTCCCGCCATTGCCGACCTCTTCTACCAAAACCTCAACTTCCGCTGGGCATTCGGCTCGTTCGCTATCATGCTGGTCGGTGTCTGTATTCCTGTCGTGGCCATCATGCTGTACATGCAGATCCAGGCTACCAAGAACGGTACTCTGGTCAAGGAGCGATCCGGCCGGAAGTGGTACCAGTCCATCGCCCATCACGCGGTTGAGTTCGATGGTTTGTGCAACCAACCTATTTATAAGGCTTACACATTGCTAAACAATTACAGTCTGCGGTATTATTCTCATCACTGCGACGTTTGCCCTCATCCTTCTGCCTTTCAGTCTCGCTCCCTACGCCCCTAACGGATGGAAGACTCCTTACATTATCGCCATGGAGGTTGTAGGTGTGGTGTGCGGTGTCTTCTTCTACTTCTGGGAGGCCAAGTTGGCTCCTGTGCAGTTCCTTCCTTGGAAGTATCTCAAGGAGCCTACTATTGTTGGATCTTGCTTCCTGTACGGCATCATGTTCACTTCGACCTTGTAAGTTGTTGTTACCTCAAGGCTTGGGATGATAGATACTAATTACAACTCTTAGCTGCTGGAACGGATACTTCAGTTCCTACCTCCAGGTTGTCCACAGGCTGAGCATTACCACCGCTAACTATGTGCTCAACTGCTACTCCCTGACTGCCGCTATCCTTGCACCATTCATCGGAGTGTAAGTCATGCCTGAATCCCGACTCATGCTAGTATCTCGGTAGCTAACATGTACCTCCTGCAGTATCATCAGCTTCACTGGATCATTCAAGTGGACTGCTTACGCCGGTATCCCCTTCATGCTCTTGGGTACCGCCCTTCTCATTCCTCTCCGCCAGCCTAGCACCCACGTCGGTCTTCTCGCCATGACCCAGGTTCTTGTCGGTCTTGGCAGTGGCTTCTTCACCGCTTGCGGTCAGCTCGCTGTCATGGTCCCCGTTTCCCACCAGGAAGTCGCCGTCGTCATTGCCCTCTGGGGAATGTTCGGTTCCATTGGCGCCGCCATCGGTAGCGCTATTGCCGGTGCTATGTGGAACAACATCCTGCCCGGCGAGCTTCACAGCCGCCTTCCCGAGGGGAGCAAGAACGTTTCCAGCGTCATCTTCGGCGACATCGAGGAGCAGCTTATTTACGCTGACGGAACGCCTGAGCGTGAGGCTATTGTTGGTGCCTACGCGGATGTTCAGCGTAAGATGGTCATTGCTGGTGCTTGCTTCATGCCTCTGACTATTGCGTCCATCTGGGTCTGGCGCAGCATCAACGTCAAGAAGCTGCAGGAGCAGAAGGGTGCCCAGACCAAGGGCAACGTCTGGTAATGGTCTTCAAAGCAATTGTTTCTATAAATCACGGGTTTCTGGGTTGATACATGACTACACGTATCACGTTGATTAAAATCTCACTACTGTAATCTAATGAAAAGGACGAGTTTGATGATGTCAAGAATCTACCATTTTATCTCCGCACCGTAAAAGTTTAGAGTACAATCTCTGTCCCTAGCGCTCGCAAATGCAAGAGGGTTTTGATTAACATTGAAAACTTGAGCAAAGTGCAGATGTTTGTCGCTTTATTCCACGTATAGTAATAATACTCTTACACCCATATTCTAAGCCTCTGCAAATATTAGACTGCAGGTAGTGCTATCCGTTTATTGTCTTTTGCCTCAATCCCGAAATGTTGCCTAAACATCCGACTAGGTAAAATAAGTTAGCAAAATAGCAATTGAGGGCGATCTCCTCTGACTATATGCTAGATGCGTGCGTTCTGGCATTATTATCGACTGTACCTGCTGGATGCTATTAGTCTCCTGTCCGAATCTTACTACCCTGAATAGTCCTTGACAATAGCTTTTAACATCGCTTGAGTAGTAAGAACTTTCTATGGTAGTATTGAACTTATCCGGATACCTTATATCAAACTATGTCTTTGATATGCTGACTCCTAAAATTGTTATTTAAACAGCCATCGCTCTTTTCTATAAAACAGTTGCGTTAAACTTTCCTACTATGTTAGGGAAATTGACTAAATATAGTGAAGACACACAGGCAATTTTAACAACTATTCAATATATTCCCATTTAATTTAACTACACAGAACCGCTGAATAGCAGAAGGTTATATCCAGAAATTTCGTAGCTATGTACCTACCCAACAATCACGAGCTCCTCGGATGTGTGGTCACATAGATCTGATTATGACCGTTCACCCAGTCATTTGAGAATTTATCAATAGACTATGGCTTCCGAAAACCGGTTAGAAAATTCTACTTGAATACCGCCGGTAATCTTAGATAAAAATCAGCTGTAGGTCTCCATAGACCGGCAGGTGATTTATGAAGACCCAGAAGCAGAAGAACACAACATGAGGAATAAGAGGCTCTTAAGATAAAGCAAGGCATATTGACTGCGAGTTACAAATGCAAGCTTCCATATCTAGTTAAAATACGTTGTGTTGTCGCTAGAACTTATATATAAGTGGATATACATGTAGATGATAGCGTCAATGTCCAGATAATAGCGATGTAAATATCGATATAAACTTCTGAGGAAGACTATATATTCTCCAAGCTTTATCACGTATTTCTATAGCTGACAGTGTATTGTCTTAACTCATCAATATTGTAAGCAGAACATGGCTTTTTCCATCTCCTATCTAGAAACCGTGAGATGTAGGTTTTGAAGTGGACCCTGACGGATAGTCACAAGCTTCTTTTTGCAGCAGCCAACCCCCCTTTTGCCTTACCTAGATCTTAATCTCTGCCCAATAATCCCCACACAGTCTCTGACAGGTAGTTGCGGGGAGTAGTGTGGTTGTGACCTAGCATCGGCTGATCTGTATGAGAGCCTAACAGCTTACCACATGGAAATCATAGGAAGAAATCAGTGAGAGCACCGCTATCTGTCTCGAAAAGGGAAAACACTACAGAACTCGCATATGCTGCCTTCATCAGAGATTTGGTTGGAGCAAGAGAGTGCTGTGTGACACGTATCCGGGAGGGGTGTGTAATCCATCGCAGAAACAAGCCGGGGGAAACTCGGGGGAGACATCCAAGAAAGACAAAGGGTGATTCGTTGGCTTTTGCACTAGCTGAGACCACTAGGAAACAACAGAAGAAGATATCGGGTGGGTATGGTGATCAAGTCTCGAATGTGATGGTGGCTGTCTAGCACCCCCTTCAGCCCTTTGTACACGTATAAATTCCTCCTCTGCCGCCCACCACAGCTCCTATGCAAAGAATATAATCACGACAACTTGATTCTCAAACCATTAAATAGGCTCATCTATCTAAACATTTTATGTAAGCTCATTTCTCAAGAGTGTCCAAGAACTATGGCCGCGGTTACGACGCAAACAATCATCTCCCCCACCGCCACCGCCACCAACACCAACACCAACATCAGGTGGAGGTCTGCCCCTAAGGTCACTACGCCTGCAGAAGACAGGCGCCCTCGACGCCCAGAGCAGCGCATTCCCCAGTCATTGATCGATAAGTCACAGGCTGTGGAACGACAAACTTGGGATGCGGAAAAGCACCTCAAGTTCGTACCTCCACAGAATAGGTACTTGATGAAAGACATTGGCCTTGAAGGGGCTGGCGTGTCTGAGCTCGCTGTTTCTGAACCTTTCCAGCTTTTTAGCGATGACGCTATTCTTCAGATGAGAGCTGAGGTCTTCAATGAGAATGCCATCAAGAAACACTCATACAGGACCAGCTTTGCTCCGTACCAGATCAGGGGTCAATGCCCGAAGTTGGTCTACTTTCCTTCTCAACTTAGTCAATAGCAACATTTTGCTGACGGAATTTAAAGTGATGCTCTTTTTACAACCTCCGCGTGGTACGATCCGAAAACGTTGGGGGTTCTCTCCGAACTCGCTGGAATTGAACTCGTTCCTACGTGGGACTTTGAGATCGGCAACATCAACGTTTCCCTGCCCTCTAATAATGCCGAAAGTACCGAGGATACTATCCCTACTATGACGGAAGAAGCGAAAAAAGATGAAAATGAGGCGTTTGGATGGCACTTTGACTGTGTGCCATTTGTCTGTGTCCTGATGATGTCCGACTGCACTGGCATGGTCGGGGGAGAGACTGTGCTTCGCTTGGGCGACGGATCAACTATGAAAATGAGGGGTCCGTCTCAGGTATGGTTTCCCTTCATCTCTAATCCGCCTTCAATTCGAGTAGTATGGCAGGCTAACTCGATAATAGGGAAGTGCTGTTATGATGCAAGGTCGATACATCGAGCACAAGGCACTGAAAGCCATGGGAGGGCGAGAGCGCATCACAATGGTTACTGCGCTGCGTCCTAAGTCCAGTCTAGTCATGGATGAGAGTACTCTTGCCGGGGTAACAGGGAATAGTCAGTTGCCCGAGCTCTACTACCAGTACGCGTTGTACCGCGCGCAGGTCCTCGAAGAGCGTTTCCGAGAACAGCAGAAGACCCTCATGAGACGACATGGATGCCACCAAGAGATCGATGTGGAGGCAACGCGAGACTTCTTGAGCCAGCAGCGAGACTACATCAACCAAATGCTGTTTGATATTGAAGGCCATTGATATATCAACTCCCGATATACAGCAATAAATTCTTTTTATCCCCAAAATTTATGGGAAACCGCCCAATGTCCGTAGCAGCCAAAAAGAAAAACGCCCGAAAGCTGGTTTACATTTAATTACCAGATTGAAGCGATTGAAAGTTCCAAAATGGGAATGATTAGTTCATTGCTCTAAGTATTGTTGTTACCTGTCCAAAGATACTTCCAGGATCAATTGCGAAGTTCTGAAGTCCCATGCAGTTCGACCATGTCAGACGGTCCAAACAATTGACCATAACTATACCTTACAGCTTCTTCTCTGTTCAGATAGTCCTATCGCCTTGTTGTATTGCAATACAAGTCTCTAAGCATTGTTACCTAGCTCCTTTTTGGCGAGGTATGACAACAGATATTGGGCTCTGACTGGGGAGTTTGCTACCCAAAACTACACCGGGATCTCAAGTCTGCAGTGCTCAGCCTACATATTTGCTTTCCATCGGCCCATTATAGCCATGGAAATGATGTACATTGACAGACTTCGGCTCTCATGGGCATTGCCCGATCTAGAAACTCCACAAGCTACGTGACTCCACTAAGACAGGCCTCGGTCAGGCGGGGCCATGAGCACGAACTAGCTGCATACAAGTAAGACAGTGTCAACGACTTCGTCTACTGTCCTATGACGGACTGGTCAGTCTCGTGTATGTATAGCTATGTTTTTAAATATGCGTGTAAGTATATGCCTGATCGACTGTTTGAGACTGTGAGTCAAAGCGCTTTTTTCAAACTGCTGATGAGCTACGATCATTCTGTTCAGACCTTCATCAAAATGCGACCAGAAAAGTGAAGAACGGAACACGGTACCAGGCAGTATGGTGTAAAGGGAACCCAGTATCTTCATCCAAAAACAATCACTGATTCGCCTGAGCTTCATTAAGCCTCAGCTCTAGCGTTTAAGCCTTGTCAATGACTTAATTATCTCATGAGGAGTCGAAATTGAGAATTTCCAAATAGGTTAGCGTAAACGAATATGGCATAATTGCAGCCCTCTTCGAATGGGACAGCGCACAGCTGAAGCTTCTTGAACGAATAGAAGTATTTGGCCCCCAGCCCACCTGAATTTGGCCTATAGATCAAGTTCAAAGACTTCAAATTACGAGTTTGAATTTACGTAGAGACGGGCCGGGACGTACAAACCTTCAAATAACTACTATTCATCACCCAACTCAGGTACATGTAGCGTTGGAGGGCGCGGGGTTGAGTACGTCGGGCAAATCAAAGAGCATTTGTCCAATCTTTCGAAAGAAGAGCAAAGATTTTTCGCCTAAGGAGGGACTAACAAACTTTTCACCACTGTTCGAATTCGATTTGATGCTTACACGCCGATGGACTTCCACTTTACAAAGATTACACGTCTCTGTTAATATGTCTATCTCTATATAGCAGATTGACTGCGTCTATCTTACAACTCCTGTGTTGAGATTTGCTCATCCGCGAAATTTGGTCGCAGCACCCTGGCTGGAGCTGATTGGACTTCCGACATCTCATAGCTGCACCTTACGCCGCGATCTTTTCAGAACTGTCTTTTCCATCACAGCTTATGCATTCTTCAAGCCTGAAAATTCGTAGAAAGCAGCCATTAGCTGTGACGGTTTTGGATCTCCGTGAATGACAGCACTGTAGGCAAAGTAAGGTCCAATATGAAGATGCCAGGCAAAAACCCAGCAATATCCGGCCAATCTTTCCAAGTAAAGCGGCAACGGACGCCTCAGCATGCGTCCGTACAGGTATTTAACACATTCTTCAAACATGATAGCGAACGCTTGGCTAGTGAAATACCAGAAATGACCTCGGTCTGATTTAGGGGCCCCCGCGGTGGATTCGGATATCCAATGAATCACACCTGAAAAGGAGAAGGCAAGCAACAGCCGTAGATATCTTGATAAGAGGGTGCCACGACGGAGACCTAGAACGTCGGCGACAATTTTGTCTGCCGGGCCACTAATGGCTCTGCGGAGTCCTTGATGATAGAATTCCCTATCAACGACACTGTTAGCCATGGGGAAACTTTACTTGCCTGAGGGCATGATTTCTAGATCTATTACTTACCCCCAGCACCCCCGGACGGTATAGACATCCGACAACTTTCCGAACATAGGAGGGCAATTAGATGGCGAAGTAAGAAAGAGTGTCAAACCAACAATCGATGCGAAAGCATATCCAACGTATACACCCATGATAGCTGATATATAGTAACGAACAACCAAGTTGATCCGGAAAAGCAGCTCCTTTTTCGTCAACTGATTGAGTGGTGTCCTAAGTGACTCAAGGTTCATTAAGGCTGAGTCTTGAAGAGTGTTGACACTGCAGATGTCGATGGCCATGAGACCAAGTATCAGACAGAATATCCGCTGGAGGATGAGAGCAAAGCGAGAGGGTGTATATGATCGGTCGCTCCGAGAGTCAGGCGAGTTGTTGGATATTTGCCATCTTGTACCGATGCGACGCCAATTGCAGAGCAAGGAGAGTGGCAGCCAGATATACTGGTTGAGGAGTACTGAAATGCTTCGCGCTTTGGTACCTTTTTCCCAGCCGCTATTTACATAAATATCCGAACCGTCCGACGAGCAGGCTCGCAGCACGATGAGATAGTCTACCACGTGGAACATTATGGTAGCTATTGCACTCCCATAGCCTCGCACAAGGTCGTGTTTCTCTCTGTCATCGGTTTGGGTTCCCAATATGCTGTTATATGCAAGCGCAGCGAACAGGGCAGATGCTGCGAGACGAGTCTGAGTGGCTTTGGGTGAGACTGAGAGGGCGAAGGAGAAGGTAGCCACAAAAGCGACAGCGCTAGCTGCCGGTCCAAGCATTTGAGGCTCCATCATAGCCGATAACGATTATCTTGAACCATTGTGTGAAGAAACTTTTTGGTTAAAAAAAAAAAAAAAAACGGCCACTGAGGGCACTACTCAATATTCAGATTGAGTTGGACAAGGTCTGCCTGAAGTAAGACGATATGGAAACAACGGGGGCTTCTAAGTGGACGCGTACCCTAGTCCTGATCCCTGAGCAGTAAGTGCTTACTTACCCAGCATAAAAGCAAATGTATTTGTACGAGTAGTCAAATCCGGTCTATGGGTCCGGCTTTCGCAAATTCCTCTAGACCCTAACCCCAGAGCTGCTTCAGAAAACTCTTCCTTCACTGACTGATCGGAGTTGAATAACGCCGGCGCGTCCCTACGTCCCTGTTCCATCCTACCCGCTATTCATGCTTATTAACAGGCTCAGTAGAAGGAGTCTGTAAAACTTATAATCGTATAGGGTATGCTTGAATTAAACAAATCTTTAGGCCTCCTCGCGTATAGCTGGATAGGTAACGCCTTCATGCAACCCTTTGCCGGATGGAACAACAGGCCAAACCGGAGCATTCTTCTCAGTAACAATTTCCAGTACGGCCGGACCCTCGAATTCTAGAAGCCATTTGAGCTTCTCCTCCAACTCCTCCGGCGTAACGGCTCGCGAGGCAGCCACTCCGTACGACTCAGATAGACCAACAAAGTCTGGGTTTATCGGTCTGTTTTGAGTGAACCTCTCGCTGTAGTAGAGACGCTGTAGATCTGAAATCATGCCCATCTCTTCATTGTTGAAGATCAAAACCTTGACCGCAACGTTATGACGCGCCATGGTCGCTAGTTCCGCCATTGTCATGCCGAACGATGCATCTCCATCAATATCCAACACCAAGCATTCAGGCCTGGCCGCTTTAGCCCCAATTGCGGCAGGAAGACCATATCCCATAGTTCCTAGCCCTCCTGAAGTAAGCATCGTCCGCGGATGCCGCCAACGAAAGTGCTGTGCTGCCCACATTTGGTGTTGTCCAACTCCGGTACTTATTAGAACCCGGTCCTTGATGTCTGCCGTCATGTCGCTCAGCTTAGCGACTACGTCCTGCGGCCGGATTCGTGCGGATGGTTTTTTGACTAGTCTGTACGCCGATAATGGGTACGCTTTCTTCCATTTGTTGATTTGCGCCCACCATTCGGGTCTATCTGCGACTTCACGCGTTAGCGGCGTCAGATGCGCCAGGTTCTCTGTGCAGTCGCCAACTACCGCTTCGGTAGCTTTGACCACTTTATCCAAGTTCTTAGCAGAAATCTCAAAATGAACGATTCCTCCATGACCCGCCCTAGCGGCAGCCTGAGCTCCCGGCGCGAACTTAGGCAGCGCCCCAGTGACACGATCATCAAATCTAGCCCCGAGGGCAAGAATTAGGTCCGCCTCCTGTATGGCGCGGTTGGCGTAGGAAGAGCCGTGTAAACCTAGCATGTGCAAAGCTTTGCTGTCTAGCTCGTCGAATGCGCCTAAACCTTGTAACGTTGTCGTGATAGGCATATCGGTACGGTCTGCGAACTGTTTCAGCACCGCAGGGCCCTCGGGCGACGCGAGCATGCCTTGGCCCACAAACAATATCGGCTTCTTAGCTTGATCGACCAATCTAGCGACCCGATGGAGCGTGGAGGAAAGGCTATCGTCGGGACGAAGGGTCCGAGGTAATCCAAGGTATTGGGGTGTACAGCTCCTCTCTGGAGCGGAGTGGAACAGTGGTACCTGTCGAGCAAGAATCGATGGCGGGATCTCTACCAAGACAGACCCAGGCCTCCCATTCAAAGCAATTCTGAAAGCCGACTGTAGCTTTTCGTCTAGCTCATCTATATCTTGGACCCTTGTCGTCCACTTGGTGCAGGGGCCTGCGATACTCAGGTTATCGGGGGTCTGGAATTCATCGTACCCAAGGGATAAAGACGGATTTAAGCTATAGAGAACAACCATCGGTGTTCCATCAGCAAGCGCATCCTGCATTGGCGTGACCAAGCTTGGAATAGCATGCGCCGAGCTAGCTATTACGATGCCCGGCTTGCCCGTCGCTCGAGCATATCCTTCGGCCATGTGTCCAACGCATTGTTCCTGAACCGGCACAAGTGTTTGGAAGGCTTGTGACTTGTAAAGATTATCGAATGGGTCTGAAGCTTGTGATCTTCCTGGAATGCCAACTATTTCTCGCTGTCAGTATTCCAAATTCATGGCAGCATAAGTTCTCCACCGTCCGAGAGTGGAGCAGCTAAAACTGACAAAGTATGTTCAGCTGATGGCCTGTGAGGACATCATGAACCAAGTCCTTTCCTCTGAATGCTTTAACACTGTATTTCTGAATTCTTGTCCTGGTGACTGGCCTTTTTGACAGTACTCTAGAAGGACAAAGGGGCCGGACATCGTGAATCGCTAGAAAGCTCCGAAACCAGGGTACTCCTCGTGGTCTAGGAGCCATCACGAAAGCTCGATGGCCTTTTTATTTCGCAGGTATCTGGAAAAAAAGGTGGTTGAATGAAAAGAGGAAGATTCTTGTCTGATTTGCTGCCGCCCAGCTTATTGAAGATTACTCTCTATCGGGCCCGGAAAAAAGCATAGAAAGGAGAAGCAACGCTAAGAGAACGTGGACGCAGTCTCAGCCAGAAGTAGATAATGCGTTGACTCGTCCGCTTACACACGGCTTAGAAAAAGATCAGTAATATTTCGTACCAGGTCCGATAATCGGTGCTGGAAGAAGAGTCAGAGTGACCCACCCAAGTAATCTATGTATACAACAGGGGTCCTCGAGATGACAGAGTACCACTGCTGCTAGTTTTATTTCCTACAAATTGTGGACAAGGCCTTAAAGTTTCAAAACAACCGAGGCCAAAAGCTCAGGCGCATGGGAAATAGTTGGCTTGTTGAAAAGTACTATCAACAATAGGCATTGAGGTAGGGGACAGAGTTGACACAGATGTTATCTTGACCGAAGATGACTGGCTACGATGGGGACGAGTACTGAATTCAAGAGAATATTTATACGCATGTCTGATGAAAACTGATTTCATGGTTATAACTCCGAAGGCGCGTTGTTGAGTTCATGGAGGATAATTTTCTGATATCCTTCCACAGCAGCCTCAAGATCGCCCAGTGTAAGATTCTCGTTTGCACCATGAGCAACGAAAATGGTTCCTGGTCCGTATAGGTAGCGAGTATGTTCACCAACAAGATAGTGAATGTCTGTTCCGTAGTTGACAACAACTGTGTCAAAACCTTTTGATGGTCAGCACGATTCCTCAAGAGGCGTGATAGCCATAAGTTGGGGCGTAGAGTCTTACCGCTAACGTCACAGTTGCACCCAACGGATCCGTATCCCTGAGTACACTCGAGATCAAACGCCTCACCATCCACCCCGTTTACAATATCAAGGATCCTTTTCTCTACTATGTCTGAGCCTTCATCTTCTGGTCCTATGGCTATTCTAATCATCATTCCAGCAATTGCTTCTTCAGCAATGACATTGGATGCCACGCCACCGTCGAGTCTCCCAACATTCACTGTCGTATTCCCGTATTCATCCGTGCTTCCTAGGTCTGCTTCCAGTATTTTCCCTAACGCTTTGATCAATATCTCATTTGCTGACTTTCCGAGACAAGGGTAGCTGCTGTGGCCGGAAACGCCATGCGCCGTAAGCTCGCAAAAAAGGCCCCCTTTATGTCCACAGGCAAGCTTATTCTCAGTCGGCTCCCCGAAAATAGCGGCCTTAAAGTTAGGCATTCTGGCTCCATCCATTAGAGCTTGGCTGAAACTGCGCATGCCATCACCACCGATTTCTTCGCCGGCGACAAAAAGGAACATGGCGTCCTCATCGGAGATGGAGTGGGTCGACAAGAGGTCTTCTAAGGCGATGATCATGGATGCCACACTGCCCTTAGCATCGACTGAGCCTCGGCCTATAATCATCGTGTCTTTTGTGAGGTCCCCTTCTTCAATATCATACTCTATGTGGGGTGGCACGACATCAATGTGGCTTGTAACCATCACCCTTGGACTCTTTAGGTCCTCTCCTTTCCAAGCCACAACATTGAACCGGTGCTCTTTGTTAGGTGTATTGTCGAGTGAATCTAACGGTTGGGTAACAACATTATAGCCCTGATCCCCAAGGTAATCAACGAGAAAGTCCCCTACTGCTTCCTCAGTGCCGCTGATGGAACGAGTGGTAATCAGACTTTTATGCAGATCGACAAGTGCGGAACGATAAGATGGAGTTCCTGTAGAAGCTGTAGTGGCAGCAGCAGACATGAGCGCTGTGGCGAGAAGAGAGAACCGCATGGTTGCTTGCGTGAGTGAGACTCGAAACTTATTGAGAAGATAGAGGAACAATGTGTAAACTATTTCGTTATGGCCGTAGTCGGTTAATTAGAGTCGTAAGAGAGAATCAACTTTTCAGTCTAAGTATACCGAACTG
This sequence comes from Waltergamsia citrina, assembly GCA_022814615.1. NCBI lineage: Eukaryota > Fungi > Ascomycota > Sordariomycetes > Hypocreales > Bionectriaceae > Waltergamsia > Waltergamsia citrina. The sequence continues at coordinate 903,527 of JAKLNE010000004.1, read as the reverse complement.
AATGCATACCCAGCGTCCGCCAGGGGAAGGTTGCTAACAATGCTATGGAGTCGGCCCAAAGGAATTCATACAGGGTGAGAAATGTATCTTCATACATTTAGTAAGTCAGGTAGCCGATCTCAGAGGAGACCGAAGGCAAGCGACGCGAAGCCGATGACGGAGATTGCTAAGGTTGCTGCTGGGAAAGGCTCACAGACCCAGGAAAGACTGGGATATGAAGACTGGGGATATGGAGCCATCCTTCCTCGGAGAAGGTTGGGGTACGCAACTAGTATGCCGCGGGAAGGCCGGGGGGGATAAAGTTTAAACCCTGTTCTGGTGCCAAGCCAAGGTTGCCCGAATCTGAGTAGCAAATATACCCTAAGATCGTAGTGGATGCGAAACTTCCTTTGCTGCGGAGCCGCTATGGGTCGGTAAGGCCTTTACTTTTCGAAGTTCTTCCCGGTCCTAATTCCTTGATACATTGACGGCAAGGGAAGAATCAAATAATCTCGCCATGTCCCAGCACGAAGGGGAACCTCCAACGCGGAATCACGACATGGGAAATGATGATATGTCAATCCCTTCGGAAAACACGCCCTTGCTTAGACCTTTGGGGCCAGATCAAGGCGTAGTAGCCCAACCAGGCGCCACTGAACAAGAAGAAGAGACAACCATCATTGCTGATGAAATCTCTAAGTCGAAGCTGATCCTGATCATCGGCACTTCCTACGTGGGCATATTCATCGGCTCAATAGATAGCACAGTGGTTGCTACCCTCTCGGCGCCTATATCAAGCGAGTTCCAGTCCTTGAGCCTCTTCTCGTGGCTTGCCACAGCGTACCTGATATCTAACGCTGCCTGCCAGCCTCTCTCGGGCCGGCTAACTGATATCTTTGGCCGGGGTCCCGGTCTAGTGTTCAGCAATATCGTCTTTGCGGTTGGGAATCTTGTTTGTGGCCTATCTCAAGATGCGTACACAATGATCGCAGGTCGTGTTATAGCCGGAATCGGTGGCGGTGGCTTGATGGCAATATCATCGTTTGTTGCGTCAGATTTGATTCCTCTTAGGCAGAGGGGAATTGTTCAAGGAGCTGGTAATATCTCGTATGGCTCTGGAGCTATGCTCGGTGGTATTTTTGGAGGTCTTGTTCAAGATCATACTAAGTTAGGTTGGAGATTGGCCTTTCTTGTCCTTGTGCCTCCTAGCATCTTGTCGGCTATAGCGGTGGCATATCTTATTAGACTGCCGCCTAAGCAAAGTGACAAGACCTACCTTGCGCGGATCGACTTTGGTGGCGCCTTTCTCACCGTCGCTTTTTTGGTTCTACTCCTCCTTGGACTCAATTCAGGAGGCAATATCGTTCCCTGGTTCTCGCCAATCCCTCTTGTTACAATTCCTCTGTCTATTGTGGTGTTAGTGCTCTTGATTTGGTGGGAGAGTAGAGCCCTCCAGCCAATCCTCCCTGTTAAACTCCTTGTCAACCGCACACCTCTATCTGCATGCACAGGAAACCTTGTGTGTACTATGGCGGTTATGTGTGGTCTTTTCTACGCACCAATGTACATGCAAACCCTAGGCAAGACTGCAACAGCCGCCGGCCTGGTCATTTTGCCCTCGCCAATAGGAATTTCAATTGGTTCCCTTGCTGCAGGCTGGTGGATGAGAAGGACCGGCAAATACTACTCGCTAAGCATTCTTTTCATGGGGATTCTGGTCGCCGGATTTGCAGTATTCAATTACTTGGGGCAGAATAGCCCAAGGTGGCTCATCGGCGTCGCTTTCTTCCTCATCGGAACTGGATACGGCTCCCACTTGACGATTACGCTACTCGCGTGCATTAGCTCAGTTGACCACTCTCAACAGGCAGTCGTCACTTCTGCAACATGTAAGTCTTTTTTTTATTTGTTTCCGACCAAAGAAAACAAATGCTAAGTAGTGCAACCCCTAGACCTTGCCCGTAGCCTTGGTGGTACACTTGGTATCACTATCGGCTCGGTGGTCTATCAGAATATCCTGACTACCCAGCTCTGGAGACATTTTGGCGGCGAACCACATGCCGCTAAATTGATCAAGCGTATTCAAGAGGATCTGGATGAGCTAAAGCATTTGCCTATGGGTTGGCACGATGGTGTAATGGAATCATTTAGTGCAGCATTTTCTGGGGTTTGGCTCACTTTGCTGGTAATGGCAACGATAGGGTTCATTTGCACAGCGTGCGTAAAACAGCATGTTCTCCATTCAACTTTGAACAGGGAGAGTTCTAGGTCAAACTGAGACTCGATCTAGAAGGAATTGTTGCCAGAATATCATATTGATACTATATTCAGTGCTTGTAGGCGCTTGTAGGCAACCTAAAGCTTAGAAGCAAAGACTACGTTGATTTTCAAACTAAGGCATGATTCTCTTGCTACTATAAGTCTTTTGAAACAGGATTCATCTGCTTAGTTGCTTCTTTCGGCATTGTAATTCATTCTTTTTCCAGTTCTCAGCATCTATCGTTGCCGATGCTTCTTTTACCATATCCACGAGCAGGGTTATAAAAGCGACGCGTATTCAATATTGCTGCAAAGATAAAGCAGGGCGCAGCCCTACTTTACCGGCTCAGTTATCTTATAACAGCAGGGGTCGGCAGGGTATAAAACGAAATTAGAACACATGAATATACTAAAAAATAACTACTGTAGGCCCTTCTATAATTGAATCACAAAGTGCTCTACCCAGATGCATGAATCAGACATTAAATATGAATTAAAGATAAAACTCTGCTGTATCGCTTGTAGTATTCATTTGGTAAATCCTGCTCGAGTTGTGGTACTCCGATGTCCAGCTCTTAATAGACGTACTGTGACACTGTTAGCTTTGGCAATGAGGCTCACAGCCAGAAAACATACTTTAAAGTGTGGGTTCTCCAGATCGGTCTCATCGAGTAGAGCTCTCTCGTAGCCCTGAAGATGATCGGGTCCCATGGTCTCAAGCTTTTTGGCATTTCTCTTATTGCGAATCCATAACAAAACCCAGAGACAAATCAACAGAAGAACCTGTGCACCAATGCAGAATAGCATCATACCTACCCCCATATCATAGTCTGGTGCCTGTTCCGCTTTGAAGAAGAACGGTCCAATAAAGTTGCCTAAGCAGTAACCAATCAGTAGCAAGGCATTTGTAGTAATTTTCTTAGTGTAACCCGCAGTGTTTGCAGTGGCGACGGCCATTGAAAGCGTCCAGGATGCTGTGTATGCCCATCCAATCCAGAAGAAAGCCATTCTGACCCAAGGCATGCTATGATCTATGAGCCAAAGACCCAACAAACCTACGAGGAACGGCAGGAGACAGGCGATCATAATAGCTAGCCGGACGTTGTTAAACTTTGTGGCGAGATAACTATTCGTCCCCGGGTCAATTGAAAAGCCTTAGCCTTGGTAACATGCTGTAGGTTTTACTCACCATGCTGTTGTACAGAACAGAAATTGGACCGCGCCCGATGGCATCTGAATAAGGGCTGTTCGCAGGGGAGAGAAGCCCATGCCTCTGATAATGAGACCTTGAAACTATTGGAAAATTGTCAGGAAGATGGACAATAGTCGGGTTGGGGTAAAACTCGCGTTGGTCAATCCGCCATTAGGCGAGTTGCTCGCTACTGCGAACAGGAAAAGCAGCCACGTCTTGAGATCAAACATGGCTTCCCGGAATTGGGGCCACTTAAACTGCTTGTTCTCTTGACCAGTGTTATCCGCTTTAACCCGATTAATTGCCACGGCCCGCTCATGCTCCGTGAGAAATTTGGCCATAAGAGGTGCACCTGGAAGCCAAATGAGAATGATAATTCCCCAGGCTATAGTGATAATCCCCCAGATGAGGAAAATCCATCGCCAGCTGTCCATTCCAGTTCGAATATGACCGATACCGAAGCTAGAAATACCTGCCAATACATATCCCAAGCCAGCAGATCCGATCCACAGTCCCATTCGAAATGGCTGCTCGGCGCGGGTGTAGTACCTGATCAAGCAAAGGTTCAGCAGTCGAAAAGTTTCGGGGCCTAATAATAGCTTACATGGAAAATAGAAGCATAGTTCCAGGGTTGATAGATGCCTCAAAGACGCCGAGAAAAGTGCGAGCAGCTGCCAGGCCAGCAAAGTTTTGACACGAGGCATGACACGTGAGGACAATACCCCAGATAATAACCTGAAAGAGGAAATATTAGTCAAAATCCGTGAGACAATGCACATGGTTTCGTACTACCCACCGTGGAGGACATAAAGTAATTAATAGGGAGGCGCTGCAAAAGCAAATTGGTAGGGAACTCCCATGCCAAGTAACCTAAGTAGAAAAGGGCACCGAGCCACGAGAACTCCGTACCGCGCAGGTTCAAATCCTCCTGAACATCGAAAACGGCGGCATAGCTGAGTGTGGTCTTGTCAATGGACTGCAGGGCGTATGTTCCACAGAGCAGTGGTATCAGACGGAAATCGATCTTGCGCAACAAGGCTTTTGTTTCCGTGGGGTCAACCTGTTGCGTTTCGACCGCGTGAACGAGATCGATGGCAGCCAGTGCAGCATCATCTGCGTTCGAGACATGCTTTGCGGTCGCATCATTCGCCTTCTCATCCGACATGTTGACCGATGAAGAAATCAGAGCTAGAGACGGTACAGAATAACCTTTCGCTCAAGTTTCCAAAAAGATAAAGAACCCAATATGCACTAGTTCCGTCGAAGGTGCATAGGAAAGAGTTCTAAGACTGAGTTTACGTCAAATAACGATGTTGTCGAGTTCAAATAAGCCCCCATAAATCGACCAAGTGTCTTCAATCACTTTTCAGCTGCCCCGGACGACCACAGTATACCCCAGTCTAGCACGAGTGATGGGGACCCCCGCCCTCCGCCCTCATATTCCTGCCATCGTTCACGCTTCCCCAGGTTTTAAGGGGTGGGTACAATCCACTTCCCCGGGGCCCCACATGCAAGCACTGAATGTTCTCTCTCGGCTCTGGGGATGCCTGGGCGATGCCAGGGTTCATATTGTTTGTCCCAGTCTACACTAGTTCATGCGAAGGCCTAAGTTAGGTTTCCTTTGGTCCGATGGGAATTCAAGCTGGTTAGAGCTGATGATCCTTCCCATGTGGAGAGTTCACCCCTAGTCCACAAGATCGTGACAGATTTGTAAGTTACCATGGCTTGAAGGAACTACGAAGGAGCTAGCTTGCTGGGAATACCAGATACATCGGCTTTAGTCAAACGTAAGATTAAGGTGTTGAATAGGAGCCGTCCATCCATCAATCTCTATCTATTTCGTGAGAGCGTCGATCTCAGTGAAAGGCTCCGCAAGTGCAAACATCCTAGGTAGTTAGTCAAAGGCAACGAAAGTTCAGAATAGCACATCAACAGTCGAGGCAACTGGTACTAGAGCCCACCTATAAAGGCAATATACGGTAAATGTTTACCATAATATCTCCCGTTGAGAAGCCTCGTACGATCCAAGGTAGGAGCAGTGCAGTGCCTACTCCTGAGTAAAGACTAGTATTGCCAGATTACTTGGACAAGCGCAAGTAAGCTATGCGGGTAAGAGAAGAAGCAATAGGCTCTATACACTGCATATCTTCATTATCACACAATGAGTGACGTATCCCAAAGACCTGCGAATTCTCCATCGAATGTGAGCGCATCCTCTACAGTAGCACCCTCCAATCCCTGGAAAACGAGGCTATCCAAGCCTGTCCCAGGGACCTCAATGAGCTTCTCGACGACGGATGAATATTGTTGAAGACAATGTTCACCCAAATCCCAGCTAACTCTATCGCGGAAGTCGCGCAACGCTAGTATCATATCCCAGGCCAGCTGTAGCGAAGTATTCTGCCCCCCATTGGTCTGCGAGCTCTTTGTATCGACCGCCGACCGCAGAAGCGCCGTCGTTACGGAGGTGAAAGTGAAGGCGCACATGGGAAGCCAGAAGTCTTTAAGCTGATCGTCATCAAGTTCTTGGAGAAAGACGATGATATCTTCAGCAGTGCACTGGACTTGCATGTAGCGATTTTCTAACGTGGTTGAATCAGTGTCCTTTCTTTCTCGGTCCTGGTCCAGCTTCAAGCGACAAAGCAGAAAGCGGATTGACAAGTAGGACAGCCGTAAGTTGGCAGCACCTGGCGTCTTCAGATTCCTTCCGCGAATTATGATTCTCCTCACGTCGGGGCGTAATCCATCTACCCACTGGTTTAGCTTAAGCTCAAGGCTTCGTATTGAATCCGGGCTGTTGCTCTGATCATCTCTAATGTGATATAGATACTTCAGATAGTGATCGAGAACATCGGTCAGTCTGGTCAGTGCTATGAACACTACTATGGGTTCTTTAGACCCATCACTTGGATCGGAGATGTTGAAGAGGGATGTTTCCGGAACCGGGACATCCGACTGGGCTTGATGTATGTGCGATGGAGTTCCGTAAGAGAAGCTTAACCTGTTTAAGGGTAAGAAAAAGCACGCAGCATAGATATTCCTAGAAAAGAGGAGAGGATTCCTACCAGGTATCATATATAAGCAGACCCCACCATATCTTCATCCTTAGCAATTTCTCAGCATCGGGGATATCCCAGTGCAGTGGATTTCTGTTCAGGCCCAAGGAATAAGCAAGGGATACAGCAGATCCAAGTAGGACTGCATTGGCTATTAAGGAAGTAGTCGGCCTTCCACCCAAGTCAAACAAAATAGCAATTATAGTAGAGATGCTAGGACTCGTATGAAGCTCTGCATTCAAAGCATCGTATGCAAGGGTCCACAAGAGTCCGCGGTCAGGAGGGTTCACGTTGCAAAGCTGCGGCGATGAAGTCCAGTAAGTTACGCTGTGTGCGTAAAGACATGCTAGCAGAGCTGGGGAGATCCTCTCTTTTGCGTTGCGGTATTGTGTAACAAAGGACACATGATCGAGAAGCGGCAGACATTTGTTGACTTTGTTAAAGAAACTACCCCACACCACGCTTAGTTACTTATCACTGGAACAAAATCTCCAAGTAATCACTTACGTGTCTATCAGAGGCTCAGCGTGATCCCCAATGATGCTCTCCATAGCATTTAGTTTTTCCAGCGGCAGTCCTTCTGTGCTACTTCTGCCAAAGGTGCGATTCTGGACTGGTGTGAACATGACGGGCTTGGACCAGCTCGTAGGAATCATGCGTATCAGTCGCATGCCGGAGCTGGTACCGTGAACGCATGACAAGTAGTCTGTCAAGACCTGACTATCATTCGTATTTGCAGGCCCAACAATGTGTGAGTTATCCTGGTCTTTATCATAGACAGACATCGGTGTAGGTTGGCCCACTTTGAAGTTGTATCGACCAAGGTCAGGAAGTGCTTCAGATCTTGGAGTAACGCATACTTGCCCTGCAACGTTCCCAGATGCAGGCCCAGAAACTGCAGGTGATGCTACATCCCTTGGACGTGTACTCTCTGTTTCTGGCGGTGGTGTGCCAACAACTCGCCGTCTCTTTCTGGTAGAAGTGTGAGAAGACACGTCAGCGGTGACCACATCCGCTGGGTCGTTCTGAGTTGTCCCTTGCAATGGCAAAGGCGTTCGGCTTAGCGCCGAAGTTTGGCCTTGTCCTCCTGACGGGGCGGCCGCGGTGGAGTCTCTGAATACACATTCGGTTTTGTAGAGCCTGCACATAAGACATGTCGTCGAATCTTCTTCCAGCTGGCAGCGGGACTTGCGCAAACGGCAGCTTTGGCAGGCTGGAATAGCACGCGAACGATATGGGCGGGCCCGATGCATGGCGCTTGACATCGTGATTCTCCGAGGCTTGGGTTAATACTAAGCAAGAAGAGTAATGAAAGACGCAGAGCGTTGGAACCCTCGGACAACGGGGCCTCGGGGTCTACAAGTATGTGTTGCGGTAGCCGAGGATAGCAAAACCGGGGCCGCGGAAAAGACCCAGGCTAGCACTGCGACTAGCATGGTCGCTGTTCCACTAGCCTCAGATCATTGGCGCTATTTGCAGTCGCTATCTCTTTCGCATCCTAGGACATGGTAAACAGAATAGGCCATGTACCGGCATATCGAGCTAATGTAGGATCGTTCGGCTTTCCACCGAGATGTTGGCACATGTTTGGAGGTGTCGCAACTACTAATCAGCTAAGAAGACAGCCACCTGTAGTCGCAACATGAATAAAGCTTTTATCCGAATTCGAATCTACCCGAAGTGCCTATTCCATTGAGATGATATTTTATGTAACATCCTAACAACTTAACTTACGTTCCATGAACAGATCCGACAATATATTAGAGGATATCATATGCCTGATGAACCGGGAAGCGCTGATTATAAGCCCGCGGATCTACTCCGAGTTGCTCCAACACTACGTATACTTTTGCTCCGCAACCGGCGCGGTGGAGATGCTAGTGTCCAATGCCATCAAGCCTGGAAAAGGCGCCTCTACTTTTATCATACGTGATGGAGCAGTCGACAATCATCGCGCTCCGGGGTCATCACGATGCCTTCCCTCGGCTCAATAATTCTTTCCTTTTTACCCCGCTGATTGCGAAATATTCTCTTCATAAACATTCATTTCCAAAGATCTTTACCATACAATCATAAACCAAGACAAAATCTCTCGCTTTTCTAACCAAAATTTCCATCTCACCATTTCACAATGTCTGACCTCAGCCTCCCTCCAGCATTTGCGAGCATTCCCAGGGAGAAGTTCCTGTTCGGGCCTTCTCCGATCCAGGCGCTGCCCAGAATATCCAAAGCATTGGGTGGTAAGGTTAATGTCTACGCGAAGCGAGAAGACTGTAACTCAGGCATCGCCTACGGCGGCAATAAAACCCGCAAACTCGAGTCAGTTACAGTTCTCAAAATCCCAGCGGAAACCACAAGAAGCTAAAGTCCAACAGATATCTTGCCTCCGACGTGCTGGCCCAAAATTGCGACACGCTGGTGTCTATTGGCGGCGTTCAGTCCAACCACACGCGCCAGGTCACAGCTGTAGCTGCCACTCTTGGCCTTCAGGTTGCCACAGTCCAGGAGCGCTGGGTTGATTGGGAGGATGTTGGTTCCGACAAAGTCGGTAATATTCAGCTTTCTCGCCTTATGGGCGGCGATGTCCGTATGAATGAAGCTGGTTTTGGTATTGAACACAAGTCCACTCTCGCGGACTTAACTGAGGAGATCAAGAAAAAAGGGGGCAAGCCTTACTATATTCCTGCAGGAGCATCTGATCATCCGCTTGGTGGCTTAGGGTTCGCAAGATGGGCTTTTGAGGTTGAGCAACAAGAAAAGGAAATGGGTATTTTCTTTGATACTATTATCGTTTGTGCCGTAACGGGATCGACTTTAGCTGGCATGATCGCTGGCTTTAAGCTTGCGCAGAAGAATGGCTCGCCAAAGCGCAAGATCATCGGCATTGACGCTTCAGGCACTGACAAGGTTAAACAGACCTTTGATCAAGTTCTCCGTATTGCACGCTTTACTGGCGCCAAGATTGGACTTTCTGAAGATGAAATAACCGAGGAAGATGTTATTCTGAAGGAGGACTACAATGCTGGCGTGTATGGCATTCCTGACAAGACAACGATTGAGGCTATCAAGTTTGGAGCGCAAACGGAAGCATTCATCACCGACCCAGTATACGAGGGCAAGAGCCTAGCAGGCATGATGGATCTGATCCGAAAAGGGGAGATCTCTGGTGGAAATACGTTATACGCCCATCTTGGAGGGCAGCTTGCCTTGAACGCCTATACATCGATGGAAGAGAAGTAGAGCTCCCTCACTTCTGGGATGACGGAAGGCTCATTAGATAGCTATTTAAGAGAGAGATGTATTCCGTCTTCAATACAATTAGACATTGAATATCCCCTCTTCTAAGCGTCCCCTACTCTTCCGAGCACTCTGTAAAATTGTCTGAGCCTGAAGAACCCCATAACGACTCTATAGGAGAGTGCGGCGGAAGAACAGACAGTCTTCGCAAAGAATTTTGAAATTTAGATACGCATAACCACACGGTCTTTTCAATTTCCAGGTATTTATGTCAAAGTGTTCCTTATTTCAAGTTGTCGATGTCGTACGGTAGATGAAGGCAATCACAAGCCCAAGCCAGCAAAGTATTGACAAGACGTAGATGCTTCAGCGAGTCTCAATTATGCAAGGCCGGTAACTGCTAACGCTCATATCAACTGCCTTCCAGCCCCTAATCTCACAGATATACTTCCCACAAAGGTAACCAAAACACTGGCGGGCAACCTCTGTGGAGTTAGATACGGAGGTAAGATCCCCCCCACCCTTCGACAAGATACACAAATCTATACATTTATGTAAAAGAAAACCTGAAAAATATAGTTTAATGCCATTCATTTGATTGGTGTCTTCCCTGACATATAATCAACGAGTAGAACGCTAGCAATTCTGCAGTCAATTCTATTCCTCTTCTTCAACCGCGTTCAATATCCCATCGTATACTCCTACGCCACATAATCAGTAATCAAATACAACCGGGCACAATCTCAAAACCCATGCAATACTTAGAGAAAAACTTACTTGCAACATCCGGGAATATGTACTTTTCATAGGACAATCCCGTGTGAGTGGTCCACCCTCCTAATCGCTGTACAGGAGCCCGTAAGTGGAAAAGCAGATTCTCTTGTATTGTCGCCGCCACCTCAGCTCCTACACCATAGTTAACCATGCTCTCGTGCACGACCATGGCCCTTCCAGTCTTCCGGACACTATCCAAAATTGTCTTTCGGTCCCATGGGTAGATAGAGCGCAGGTCAACCAGCTCTACACTGACGTCCGGGCGAACCTTCTTGACGGCATCTATAGCAGCCTGACAGGTGTATAGCGGGCGCCCATATGAAATTATTGTTAGGTCCTTGCCCTGAGTGAGGACCTCGGCCTTGTCAAGAGGGATGAAGTAGTCCTGTTCGGGGACTTCCTCCACGGCCGCACGGTATAGGATCTTGGGTTCCATAAAGATGACCGGATCGGAGGACTTGAGAATAGATGACAAGAGTAGACCTTTGGCTTGTGTGGGAGACCGGGGCATGATGACTCGGAATCCTGGGATGTGACTGAAAAGGGCCTCGGGTGACTGGGTGTGATATCTTCACAAAATTGTGTTAGGACATAATATTGTGCAAACAAATGACGACTCACAAGGCACCGTGGCCTACACCACCGCAGGGCATTCGAACAACGAGGCCCCCAAGATTTGCGCCAGTTGTTCCTTCACGGTAGCGGAACTTAGCAGCCTCGTTGACAATTTGATCGAATGCCGGGAAGACATAATCGGCAAACTGAATTTCAACAACAGGCTTCATTCCCTCAGCAGCTGCTCCAATCGCCACACCCATCATACCCTGTTCCGTAATAGGCGAGTTGAACACCCTATCCCTCCCAAATTCGTTCAAGAGCCCCGAGGTGCAGCGGAAGACGCCTCCAAAAGCAACATCCTGACCGAAGCAAATTACACGATTAGAGGAACGCAACGCCGATCGTAAGGCAACGTTGACCGCTTGGAAAAGGTTTAGCCGCGTCGTTGGTGTTGAGCTGGAGCTATTGACAGGAAGCCCCGGCGTATTGGACAGCGTGCTGCTGCTGTGGTGTAGAAGCGACGTAGTGTCAAAGGGAATAGGGATGTTTAGCTGTCGAGCCGCTGTCGGGGCAGAGCTGGAGTATCTGCAAACTTGTCGGGCTGAGATGCGAGCAGATAGACGCTCCATACGGAATCGTTGTGTCATTAGTGAGTATGTAGCCATCTCTGTTGGTAGTACCACGGTACTAATCGGGGTTATTTGCGTTGCCTTAGGCAGCATACATGAATATAGTGCAGAATCACCCAGAACGCGGAAGAATGAGGAATAATATGGGATAGCATAGAACAGCTAGGTCCTCGTGTAAGTAGAATAACTTCCTAAATCTCCGTGATCGGTCTATCGAGTACCTGTATGATGATTATACAAGGCCATTACTACCTATCTAAGAGCTAACAGAAGGCGAGACGCTCTTTGACAATTGAGATTCTATTCGATGCGCTTAGACTCGGTCTTACTGCCCTTCGACTACATGCAAAGCGATACCCCGGCGCAGTCACAGACATGATGCTGGTCGTGGTACCGCTGCTTGGCATAACTAAGTCGACCTCGGACACGACCCCGGTCGCCCGGGACTCCGCTCCGGGCCTCGGGGGCCCCACTACGATAAAGCAGATGCTGCGTCGTGAGAGTTGAACCCGGTATTCTTGTACATGTACCATTGATTGCACAGCTAGCTTGAGATCCGTCGCTGAAGTACCCTTGCAATAAGAGTTGCCCGTGGAGGAGCCCACCATGCATCGCCTATGCATTGACGCGGAGTCGGAATCCATTTTGGAAGGGTCCCGATACGATTTCGGAGAACGTTTCGTAGCCCAAATTGCACCGCCTAACGCGCAGTTAGTCCTACAACTCCAGCCTAGCGTAAAATAGTCCAAGCTAAATGAGAACTAAATCAGCTTTGGGCTTACTGTTAGTTACAGTTGGAACGGTCCCAGCAGCTTTAATCAAGTAATGGCAATGACCAAATTCAGCTATCCTAAGAGCTAGCTATGGGGATACTGATGACTATACCTACTATCCGAGTTTAGCTCCGCTCTGTAATTGATATTCAGCGCAGGCATGTCTCTGAATCCAATCTTTATACGCTACACCGGAAAAGGCTACAAGCCGGCGAGACCCCCTTCATGCTGGTCCGCATCGTATTCGGCCGGGTATTTCGTCATGATCCTCCTCAACTCCTGGCGCTGCGACTCTGCTTCCTCTGTCAACTCTGCATATACATCGCTGAAGATAGACCGTAACTCTGGCTTCTTCTCTTTCTCTGCCTGCGTTAATTGTGAAACGACCTCTCGTCGCAGCTGTGCCCTCAAGTCTTTGTCTTGCTCCGAATCCCATAGACCTTCATGCTCCAGCCACTGCCGCAGTCGTATGATTGAGTTTCGCGTCTCTGAGTCCCTCCACGCGGCTACCTCCTGGGCGCTGCGATACGCTGTGCTGTCATCACTAGTACTATGATGTGAAATACGATAACTCATGAGCTCAAGCAGCACGGGGCGCCCTCCGTCTTCGAGGGCCTTGCGCCGCGCTGCCTTGGTCGCCTCATAGACGGCAAACACATCAGTGCCGTCAACACGGAGTGTCTCAATACCGTAGCCTGCACCGCGACTAGCGATGCCATCGCCCTTGTACTGTTCTGATGCGGGTGTCGAGATAGCGTAGCCATTGTTGCGACAGATGAATATGGTTGGACTGTTCATCATGGCTGCCATGTTGAGAGCGCCGTGGAAGTCGCCTTCGCTAGCGGCGCCTTCGCCAAAGTATGCAACACCAACACGGGGAGGCTTGCTTGGATCTTCTCGATCTTGCGTCTTAAGGGCGAATCCCGCTCCAACGGCATGAGGAATCTGCGTACCAAGAGTAGATGCAACAGAATGCTATCCAAATGTCAATGGGAATTCCAAGAGAAACTTATGAATAAGTTGTTACGTACCGCGCCGACTTTGTCCCTGCCGGTGTAGTGATTGGGCATATTTCTCCCCTTGCCTGGATCATTCTTGTTGGCCGCTAGCTGGCTCATGAAATCTTTGAGCTCAAAGCCTCTTTGCATGAAGATACCGTGCTCACGATACTGGCAAGTTATGACATCGCCAGGGCCTAGCGCCGCGGCCGATGCAATGATGAGCCCTTCTTCTCCAGCCGAAACCTATGTTGAGAATGGTCAGCGGCTAGTATTCAAGACCTCTATGAAGAGCGAAGGCCGGGCCGTCACAACGTCTAAGAATGAACACTCACCATGTAGAAGCTGACACGCCCATGTCTCTGCGCATCGAACATTATGCTGTCCATGGTGTTCACTTGAAGCCGTAGGTTATGGTATCAGCGGACGACTTGCCTTACAACATATCTTGGAGAAGAAAAGACAAACCTTTTACCATGTTTTTGTACCACTTCAAGACCTCGTCGTTTGGAATAGGTTCTGATATTTGGCTTGAATCTTCAATTTTGTTCTCGGAATTTAAGATCCGGTACGTGCTAATACGAGGCATCTCGCTCGGAATAGCCCAGCGCATCGTCCAGCTATGTGGACTGTCAACGGCACCAGGAAAGTATGGCCTTCAAGGCGTTGGAATTGTTAGCGGCAAAAAGATGAATATTTTTTAAAAGGTAGGGGAAAAACTGCCATCCTACATACAGTGCCTCTTCGTTGTTAGATGAATACTGTCGTAAGTGGCGGCGTTGGGCTCCGTGGCCTCTCAGATATTGACGGCAGAGCTGGTTTGTCGCCTTTCTTGCGTGGCGGAGGCTGCGCATGGTTGCGGCTTGTTAAATCTTGGAAGTGGATAGCGAGAGAACCAAATAAAATATCAAGATGTCAAGGGAATATAGGTTATACTACTAATAGGTTATAACACAAAGGAAGGTTAAAGTCCAGTCCCAGAGGAAAGGCAGAATTGCTGCGCTTGTAAGACAGGTGAGTTGTAACAGTGACATTCAGCGGCTAGCGTAGCTACAAGATGTACAGACCACTACAGTAAAATAATGTCTGCCTTTGAGGCGACACCAATGTGAACTTACACGCAAGGCGTAGGGTCAATCTCGAACGTAGCAAGTACTATCGACATCCTTGTCCTGGCCATGCCGTTGGGTCAGCATCCGAGGCTCGGAGCTGCGGTTAACGACGGCAAAGACGACATGCATTAGGGCGCTGCTCGACACACAGGTGAAAGCTACATGATACGTGGGTCTGTCCCCGGAACGAAGAGCGGGAATAAACAAAGATGGCTATCTGCTAGCCTTTGTGAGTAAGGGTCCACCTACCTGCGAAGAAGCGAAACTATAGCGTGACATTCAAGCGGGTGCTTTTCTCTATTAAAAGAGGACTCAGGCATAGTAGAGGAATGAAGCAATTCTAATCCAAGATAAACAAAAAAAAATCTTCGATTTCACGAGCCTTTTTCGAAAGTCCGAATTGGATTACACTGAGCTCTCTCACACTTCTGCCCGATTCCCTGGCACAATGTTCCTGCAGAGGTGCAGTCGACGATTGGCCTTGGACTATCAACTCCTCAAAACTTCTTCGTCTTTTCGTCGGGCGGGCAAGCACGATACCCTAATTCAAAGGTGCAACATCAGGCCTCATGCGAGATTGTTCTGGAGCTCACCGCGGTTGAGTGTTGTTCAGCCATATCTTCTTGCAGATATTGGAGAAGGTATGTTGATATCAACCGTAGCTTCAGATGGATACTATACTTCCATTAGATATCATTTACATCTTAGCAACTAACAATGATCTAGGCATAACAGAGTGCCAGATAGTCTCTTGGACTGTCAAAGAGGGAGATTCAATTGAGCAGTTTGGTCCAATTTGCGAAGTCCAGTCAGATAAGGCTTCAGTTGAGGTAAAGCCTTCGCCCTTCTTCTGTTTATCTACCCAGCCAAAAGATAGTCTTTGAGATACGCGCATGCACTTGTCTAATTGTCACTTTCCGGACCAGCGTCACTGACACCAGTTAAAGATTACGTCTCGGTTCGATGGCGTGGTGAAGAAGCTTCATTATCAAGAAGGCGACATGGCCAAAGTCGGCTCGGTAAGTACTGTGTCCCTAGGTTGACCGAGAAGAAGGGACGGCTGAGCTGAATCTTTCTATATATGGCAGGCTCTGATGGACATTGACGTAGCCGGTGACGAGGGCGATGCCTCAGAACAGCTCCCATCCGCTACCGAAGTCAGTCAGGAGGTACCTGAGGAAGAGAAAATCTTATCTCCACCGTCGAACCACAAAGATCAAGCCGCTCCCCTTACATTGCAAGCAACTAGTTCGAGAGACGGAGATGAAAGTAACACGACGTCATCAAATAGCTGGACCTCCGTCTTGGCCACACCGGCTGTTCGACGACTATTAGCACAGCATGGCCTCGATATCACTGAGGTTCAAGGGAGCGGCAAGGATGGCCGGGTTCTGAAGCAAGATGTGGTTCAATACATCCAGGCTCAGGACAGTAAAGTCCAAGGCTTAGGGCATTCTGGTATGGAATCGCAAGCAAGGACACGGTCCACCGATATTACTCCAACCTCCCAAGGCGGTGAAACTCAAAGGATGAAACTATCCCCGATCCAAAATGCTATGTTCAAATCCATGACGGCATCTCTGTCCATCCCGCATTTTCTTTTTACACATAATGTTGACCTCACGCCACTATCCAAGTTCATCAAGAGATTGAAGACAGATCCGAAACTGGAGTCTCGGCTGACGGACGAGACGGGTGCGCCACTGAAACTCACATTACTCCCTTTTGTTCTCAAGGCGATTTCAAAGGCTGCAAGTCAATTCCCCATTATAAACTCCACGATCGAAGCCAGAGAGAGTGAGCCAGAGATATTGCTCCACCGGACACACAACTTCGGCGTGGCAGTTGACACTCCCAACGGCCTTGTCGTGCCCGTTGTGCGGGACGTTCAAAAACGTTCTATTCGGAGCCTAGCTGTCGAGATTTCGCGTCTTGCAAGATTGGCCAAGGCGGGTAAGCTATCGCCTGCGGACATGGCCGACGCGACGCTTGTGGTCAGCAATATTGGTAGCATCGGTGGCAACGTAGTCGCTCCCGTAATCCTATCACCAATGGCGGCCATTGTGGCAATAGGTCAGACGGAGTCGGTACCAGCTTTTGAGACAGGAGAAGATGGCATTGAAAGAATCGTGAAGAAGGAGAAGACGGTGCTTAGCTGGAGTGCGGACCATCGGCTTCTAGACGGGGCGACAGTAGCGAGATGTGCGCAGGAGGTGGCGGCTTGGTTGGAGGAGCCCGAGTTATTCATTTTGGGAGACAATTAGAACTCGGGGTGCGGAATTGTCTCAAAAATTTTGGTAATAGGCTTAGACATGGGTCGCATGCCTTCGAGCATTGGATGTCGTTTCTCTAATATTGATGCTTTATAAATTCGGATGCTTTTGGGCTCCTACATTCCGCGCTCCCATGTGTAACGTTTGCCGTGGCTAGATCTACTAGCTAAATGAAAGCACATGTTTCAAATAAAATAGCTGAACTTGAACTATAGACCTGAGTATAATGAAGATAAGGCTTTCCTTCGAACTAGAAGTGTTGAAGCCTATCCTTCAAAGAATCTTTTTAAGTACCTAAAAATCGAACAACTATCAAGCAGGTAAAAGCTAGTGATTGCCAGCATCCGCCATCGCTCAGTCGAACTGAAAAAAAACTCATAGTAGTACTTTATCTTATACATCTATATTTGCGTCGTCAAGACTTCCCATATTAATCCCGTTGCCGCCAGTCCAACTATCCATGGTTAACCCTGATTTGAAATGTGCCGCAATGTGATCTATCCTCTCCTCCCAACTCCTTAGGACTTCTCCACAGAAACCACAACAGCTTTGCAGCGGGTCGAGACGTTGTCGAAGGAGGCTGATGTCTACAGTCCAGCCGTCCCACTTCTGACATCCGTGGAATTTACGCAAATGCTGCCAAAGATGGTCTTTGCGAGTAAACTTCCGCTCTGAAACCGGCCTCTCGGCACATGTCTCGAACTCGTGAGATTTAAAATGCTCATTTGTAGGCGATGTGTGGCCGCAGAAGATACATAGAGGGTTGCACTCATCTATCCGCCATACTAAATAAGATTGATCAGGTAACAAAGGGATAGAGCATATATAAGAGTCGAGGCCTGGAAGATGTATAGACCTCTCGTGACGAACCCAGTCATATTTCTTCTTGTAACTCCGGTGACAAAAAGTGCATTGGAAATATCGAGATCGAGCTGTTTTTCTCCTCGATGGTCTGACTCCATAAGGCAGCGTGCGATCTTCAGGCGAATCGATATCAAATGGGCTGAGGAATGAATTCGTGTAAGCAGATCGTTGAGAATTCGCTGAAGTTGCCGATTCCGACGACCCATCGGTAGAGTTGTAGTCATAATTGAAGAGGCAACTGGAACTGGTAGATCCATCAAAGTCTTCCAAACAATCGTTCTCAAGGCTTCCCAGTGAGCTCTGGCTACTTGAGTGGGTAGATAGGGCATTTTGGATGGCAGAGGCCGATGCCGGCTCCTCTTTCGGCGGTGACTTGCGCCATCGCTCCATCGGCGACATTCCCAACGGCTGAGGCATCGGTGATCCCGATAAAAATACTTTCGAGCTTGGAGTTTTGAGTATGCGAGAGTTCATTCTCTGTCGTCGACGGGCATTACCAAACCAATTGTCGACTTGGCTCCTGCTCAAGCCTGATGCATCAACCAAAGCATTTTTCTCTTGCTCAGTGGGATATGGGTTGTCAAGATGTTTCGAGAACCAATTTCTCAAACTGTGAGTCTTTCTGACTGAGCGGGTTTGCACTCGCTTACTGGACAGGGCAGATATCGAGGACTTTCTTGCCAGGGGACTGCTATGACCCTCAAATTGTTCCAAAGAACCGTCCTGCTCGTTCACGCCATGAAGTTGGCCTATTACAGGCTCTGAAGTTTCGAAAGACAACGGTATGCGCTTGGAGTAGCCCGCTAGGCTACATTCTCGAAAGAGAGCCACGCAGCTGGAACAGGAAGGGGTGGGATTGGGATTGGCCGCTGTCGTTTGAAGGATTAGGCATTGTAAGCGATGACTTTGACAATAGTTACAGGGGAAAGGGGGTCGCGAAGCGCCATTCTTGATGAAGAATTCGTCGATGGACGTTGTTCCTTGAGTAATAGGGTTGCTTTTGTGGGCTATTGCTGCATCTGTATTCATCTCCAGATTGCCTTCCGACCAATTTTGGAATGAGAGCTCTGGAGCCTCGTCGAGTTGATCGGACGGACGGTCGGTTGCGTTTTCGCAGTTGAAGTTCCAGTCGAATTCTGCTCCGAACATTGAAGAGCTTTGGGTAGCTGCTTCAAGTTCTTCGGGCGGATACAGATCATACTGAGTCTTCTCAGGCGACAGATCACGAGAAGATATGAAGTCATCCGACTCGTCAAAGAATGATGGCATCTCAGAGTCCGCGCCAAGGAAGGCCGGGAAATTGTCGAAAGGCACATCCATCCGAGTGATTTGACAGAACCATTAGATAAGAGACCGAGTGAACAGACACTTCTTCTGCGACTTAGCAGTGCTGAACTGCGAAGATGCTGTTGCTAGGAAAAGTTAAATCTTGAGATTCACGTTGTCGCACAGCGGCTTAGCTTCATGTTCAGACCCACCCGCACGCGGCTCTCTATCCATGAATCTTGCAGCTCTAGACGGAATACCCCTAATTTGAATCAGTGTCAGACAGAGAGAATACAATAATTCACTAGATTAGTAAAAAATAAAAAAAAATACGTGAAAGTATCCATGGGAACAGTCTTTGAAAATTTTAGCTGCCCCTTCTATCTACACCACGCGTGCGCCCTCTAAGTACAAGCCCCGCTGCGGTATCGCATTGTGCGCCTTCTAAGAAGTCACCCTCCACACTACATCGCGCGCCCTCGGCGAAAATATCAGTATGCAAGTACGGAGCAAATAGAGAAATAAAATTCGGTAAAGAATGGTTTAGCCGGCACGAGAGAGTACTTCTCTTTTAAAAGATTTGATTTTCTCGTACACAATGAATGTTAACGTCCGGCATCCAAACTCGTCTTCAAGAGATACGAAGCATTGATTGTAACGCTCTCACAAATTAATCCTTCTCAGAGCTTCCTGAGAGTTCTGACACTTCACAATGGCCGAGGTTCATACTCTCACTATGACCGATAATGAGGTCCAGTCTTTGGACGTAGACCAAAAGAGAATGATGGATGAGTTGCATCTTACATGCCAATGGGGCGAGGGTGAGAGATGGGGGAGGTAAGATACAACATAACGATGACTATTCAAGCCTATCACACACTGACTAGACAGTGGCGAAACTGATATGGGCATGAAGCGCCTGGCGCTCTCAGACTCGGACAAACTGGTTCGTGACTGGTTTGTTGCAACTACCAAGGCACTCGGCTGCACTGTCACAGTGGACCAGATGGGAAATATCTTTGCTGTGAGGCCAGGCACTGACCAGGCGCTTTCACCAATCTTCATAGGGTCACATCTTGATACCCAGCCTACCGGAGGCCGGTATGATGGCATTCTCGGCGTGATGGCCGGGCTAGAAATATTGCGTGTTCTGAAGGAAAAGTCTATCCAGACAAAGCATGCAATTGGAGTGGTAAACTGGACAAAGTAAGATACCACGAGCCATACTTGATTTTCGTCGCTTACCTACTTCTCTGGCGCTCAGTGAAGAGGGTGCCCGTTTTCCGATCACTATGCTCTCGTCAGGTGTCTGGGCAGAGGCCATCTCAATTGATCGAGCTCACGCTTGCCTCGAGGTTGATGGTGCCGGTGCCACGTTGGGATCCGAGTTAGAAAGAATCGGTTATCTGGGATCAACCCCTGCGACGTACAAGGCCACGCCCATGGCTGCTCACTTTGAGCTTCACATTGAACAAGGCCCTATTCTCGAGAACCACAACCAAAAAGTCGGAATAGTACAGGGCGTCCAGGCTTACAAGTGGTTCACTGTGGAGATTAAAGGAAGAGGTATGGGATTCTTACTTTCCTTGTTGTTCTTTTGACTAACACTATAATCAGCTGCTCACACCGGCACTACGCCTTTGAACTCACGCGGCGACGCCCTGCTAGCTGCAGCACGCATGATAACACATTCAAATGTGGTCGCGGCCCAGCAAGGCGCGCTAGCTTCGACTGGTATTCTAACACTCGAACCGAGAAGCACGAATGTGATCCCGAATCAAGTGCGCTTCACACTCGATATACGCGCCGAGAACACATCAACAGTCGAGAAAGTCGAGGAACGCCTGAAAAGGGATTTCGCAGCTATGGCCCAAGGCCTCGACGTGCAAGACCTTTCTCCAACACCTTACAAAAGTCTTCCTTTGGAGATTTCGTGGACCACAGACGCGAATTCTCCTGCTGTCGCGTTTCATGAGAGGTGCATTGAGGCTGTGCGCCAGTCATCTACTTCCATTCTTGGAGGCTCTTCACTATGCCGAGATATGCTGAGCGGTGCTGGTCATGACAGTGTGTATACGAGCCGACATTGTCCTACGTCGATGGTTTTTGTGCCTAGTAGGAACGGCATCAGTCACAACCCTGAAGAGTGGACGAGTGCTGAGGATTGCGCACTTGGTGCTCGAGTACTGCTACAGTCGGTTGTGCGATTTGACCGTTCACACAGCTCCAAGTTGGATTAAGAGACAGAAATATTCGATGTCAAGTTACTTTCTTGTCCCCGTGATTACCAGCGGTTAGTTTCTTTCATCTCTGCAGAACGAGTGTATAGAAGTAGAAGAAGAATCTGATCATTCCGCTTTCCCGTAGCTCATGTCGTTAGCCATGTTAACCCTACCCTGTTCCAGTGCGAGAAGCCCAAACCTGATTCAATTCTAGGGTTAATTGTGTGACTCTTCTCTTCAAATTTACATATGATAAATTGCACCTGAAGAATTATCGAACGATCAAAACCTTAGATTTCAAAAATTTGGGGTTACGTTAGTGATAAACCACAAAGCGTGACCTCGGGAGTCCATAAGTGGTCGTTTTATGTAAGGAGGAAATCACACGTAAGCATCGGTAGGCAGTGAAACGCACATGCAGTATGCACGACCTCAGTCAGGTAGATTCAGTAAAATACTCGGGAAAACCGACAGAGAGCTCGCCAAAAAATCGAATTGCAATCGTGTTTTTTCTCTCTTCACAATGTACGAGATCAGCACGGGTTGCATCGTCTTCAGGTTCTTTACTCGTATGCATCACGGTTGGGTTCATGTTCCAAAAACGAGCGCCTCATTGTTGCTGCATCCTGGGTATATTCAATCATTTCTATGTATATTGAGAGTCAGATAATTATAAAGCCAAGCCGCTGTCGCGAGATGGATAATATGCCTTGATGTAAGTCGACTGTATGGCGTTGATCACTACATCGCTCAAGACTACGGCAACGGTGAGCACCGCGGAAAAATTTACAGACAGAAGTGTTTCAACACAAAGCGGGGGCGAACCGGTCAAGGCAAGCCATCTTTCTATCCTCTTTCATTCTTGCATACACGCTGATGCTGCGGAATCTTGCAACAGGTCTCGAACCACTTACATGAGTATTTAGCGGAGGCTTGGCACCGTATTTGGAAACAATAGCAGGATTCGTCACGCCCTAGGGCTATTGAAGACGCAGACACCCAACCCATGGTCAGGGCTTATCCGCGGAATAGACGGGCAGCTGAATAAATATGAGTTTAGACAATGGCAAACTCTTTCTGTCTTAGTCTGTGTTGAATCGGGCCAACGCTCTGCTACTCGAACGTACGCTTGTGGAGTTTCAAGCCAAATCAGTGAGATGATTACCAGCATTAAGAACTGAATACTACTGCTTATGGGAAGCATTAGGAATCAGCATTAATGTGGCGACTTAGGATCTCTGCAAGATTAACTACATATTTAGGCTGTTGCCACTATGAAACACGCTGCTCGTTGTACTGCACAGCCTGTTTCGAAGAACCTTGCACCAAAGGCTTGGTAATGTCGTACATGGAGGAGTGTGACACGAAGAATATGCAAATTCCCCCGCAGACTACAGTGAGAAATGCAGTCCACGCAGGGAAATCTCCGAAGTCAAAGCGGCCATGCCGAGCCTATAGTCCAAGCCGAATTCCGTGGTTACATTGGCGCGGCTTTCCTGACCTCTTTGTTGAATCTAGGCGCAAGGGCAGGGGCCTGCTTTATATTGCGGTAAGGATTGTAGCAGCGAAGTGCCGCCGTGAGTCTGGCCGGTGTCGCGAGAGCACAGACAGAGACTATTGCCGAGAGGCTGATGGTCAATGCTGCTAGCTTCATGTTAGACGCCGCAAATCACGGCGGTTTCGGCTCCAACCCGCGATGCGTGGACAGGCCAGCGCCAATTCGCACTCATTGGCGATTGCAGTCAGCCTCGCGGAACAGAAAAAGAACAGCCGCCGCGTCAAAAAAGCGCGCGTCAAGACACCAGGGACCAAGATCTCAGACACCACACATCAAACTCCAGAGGCCAGACACGATCTTACATATCGGGCATCAGCCCCCCTATGACGATGTTGCGGGACTCGTAGCTGGTCGCAACAAGACGAGACAGGGGAATATGAAGTCTGGCGACCAGCATCGGCCAGCCACTAAAGCAAGTGACTGTAGGCCCGATCGTCAGGGCCAAGTGGAGCATTTGATGGAGTCTCTTGACCCATGCCCCTGGAATCCCCATGACTGCCGCTAGGTATCCAATAGCAAGTTCAAAGCGTCTGCGGCAGGCTGAGGGTTTGAAGCGCCCCAGTGCGCAACACCTGGCAGTGGCACAGACACAGACACAAGCACAGGGCAGCGCGTCGTAACCGCCGCCTTGTATGGTGGCGCTTTGGTTTTCGTTTTCCCATAATATTAAAGCGCCTGTTAAGACTGACGAGCTCCACGCCAAGCCAATTGTTTCCTACGTTCCACCAGTGACCTGACCAAGGTGTTTCGCCAGTGTTTCCATAGAGTAAGGATCAGCGCATGCGTGGTGCACAGCAGCGGTCAGGTTTTCGTTGACAACTGGCTGTGCAGAGCAGAGGGAAACAAAGCTATTGGTAATTTTGATTCGAATAGATTGCGTTTGTGAAAGTCCATGGTCGGATGCGGGTATCCTATCGTTAGGAGCGGGCGGCTGCTGATTGTTAGTGTGAATTGCGTGCAGAACGGCGCCAGTCCGGCGTGCTAGTCCCCTTGTCGTGATAACGATCACCGCGTGGGTGCATGTCATGATGTCAGTGCTCATTACGAGCACCACTCGGTAGGTAGAATGGGCTGCGAGTACAGACAAGGACAATAATAAAGAATAGGCCTCTATCGTGAGGCCTCTATCGTGAGGCCTCTATCGTGAGGCCTCTATCGTGAGGCCTCTATGTGAGGCCATTATCATTTGTAACGAGTCACGTGTCGTTCATTGAAGCCGGTGAATGCTTAGATGGCTGGCGGCAGGCACATTCGGGGCAAGATGCACTTCAGATTTACCTTCGCTTGACCATTGGCTAACAGTGTCCGGGAGGTGAAAACAAAGAAAACGACGCGGAAGCAGGGGCGGCTGCACACGGCAGGTACGTACCTAATACGTGGGAGGCGCAAACTTGAATTCAATGCGTGGGCGGCTCTTTCTTTTCTCGATTTCTATGTATTTTCTCTTGCCAGTGAGTGGTGCTTGATTGCCTAATTGCTTGATTGCTTGTAAGTCGCTGTTCGCTTAGAGGGCCGCTTTGGGCGGACCCCGGCAAGTGCAGCCCAGCGCGGGCCACGCCAGCCAGTCAGAAGCGTCGCTAGTGCCCTGCTCTTTCCCCGTTAGCCCGTTGCGAATAGACTGGGAAGGGGCCATGGCCAAGATCGCCAGGAACCAATCGCTGCCAGCCAATAAAGGAGCGGCTCAAACGTCAAGGGCTTAATCTGTGACGTTTCAACTCCGTTGACCCCGTCTACGTGCTTGGCCGCCACGACCTGCAATCTGCCACGGCGCACGTCTCTTCTTAACCCAGAAAAGATGTTTCCTGTGCTTCAGCGACGCTCGAATTCATGCGAGACCCTGTCTTCTGCCGCGCAAGAGCAAGTCAAAGACGGGGTCACGCAAGCTGGGAATAGGTAGTTCAAACAACTCGACAACGTTCAAAATGTCGCCAACTCCGCCCTCCTCGATCCTGTGCGTTCGGACCTCCTTTGAACTGGACTGGACTGGATCTTTGACCGTGGACTTTGGAGCTCGAGAACCTTTGGCGCTTCGCTTCTCTTTACCAGTACGTACACATCAAATCCATCCAAGGTGGTGTGTGCACACTAACCTGGTGGTGTTCGTGCTCCTAGTCCCCTTTTCCCCCCTACAGTAGTACTACCTACTAGTAGTACTTCTCCATTCTTGTCGATCTCTGCGTGCTGGCCTGCCGTGCATCCATCCATTAGATTGGCTTTGCTTCTCTTGCCTTACTCGGACGTGTATCCATCTTCCATAAGTCTAGGTATCCGGCTCGTCTTTGCCGCCGTCCACTTTTTGCTGGCCATCCTCCCGGGCTTTTTCTTCTGCTTCCTTTCCTCTTTTCTTCATCTCTCGAGCAGCTCAGCCTCTCGGGTCTTCTCTTTTTCTTCTTGGTCGTTCACTTATTCTTTTTAAGGTACGTGGTGCTCTCATTGCTCTAACTTGTTTCTACGCCCATCTGGCACGGAGACAAAGAGGCGGTCTTCTGGAAGGGTCGGCCCAAGCAGAGCAATATACCCCGAGCGTCCTGATTCAAGACATGCTCACGTATTCATAGTCAGCCACACAAACCATTTACACGGTCCTTACCAACATCCATAGCGTACTTCTCGCCTAGTCGCTATTCACAATCATTCCTTCATTGTCCATTTTGATTTGCTATTGTTCCACAGAGGCGACAGGTTCTCCCTCTGTTTTTGACCGCCGTCAAGTCTTTCTCTTATATCTCTTCCACCAACTCGGGGTCAACGCTCGTGTGTCACATACGCGACTTTTTTCTTCTTACGCCAAAGGATTTCCGTGATTTGAACATATACCCTCTCGGTTCAAATCCAAGAAGCTGGTCTCGCTCCTCATATCTCTTAACGGTCCTATCCAGTTTATCTCATACACGCAACCATGGCTCCTCTGAGATCCATCCTCACTAGCACTCTGCTGCTCGGTGCCACCCTGGTCAACGCCCTGCCCAAGCCTAACGTTGGTGACGCAGTGGGTGACCTTCTTGACGATGTCGAGGACGATATCATTGACGGAATCGGTGGTGGTAACGGCGGCAACGCCGACCTGGGCGACGTGATCGACGACGCTGCCGAGGATCTCGTTTCCGGCCTGTCCAGCATCCTCTCTAATGCTGGTGCCAAGAATATCATCCCTAACCGCTACATCGTTGTCTACAACGAAACCTTCGACGACGAGACCATTGCCGCCAACCAGGCCCACTTCGGCAATGTGGTTAAGAAGCGCAACCTTAACAAGCGCTCCGTCGGTGGCAAGCTGCTCTCAACTGAGGTTCACAGCTACCACATGAACAAGTGGAACGCTATGCTCCTCGAGGCCGACGATGACCTTATCACCGAGATCTTCAACACCGATGAAGTCTCCTTCATTGAGGCCGATACTCAAGTCTCCGCCAACAACCTGATTGCTCAGACCAATGCCCCTGTCGGCCTCAACCGCCTCTCGCACCAGCAGGCTGGCCAAAACACCTACATCTTCGACGAGTCTGCCGGCCAGGGCGTTACCGTCTTCGTCCTGGATACCGGTATCCGCACCACCCACACCGAGTTCGGCAACCGTGCCTCATGGGGCGCCAACTTTGTTCCCAACTCTGCCGATACGGACGAGCATGGCCATGGCACCCACGTTGCTGGTACCGTGGCCGGTAACACCTTTGGTGTGGCTAAGAAGGCCAATGTTGTCGCCGTCAAGGTTCTGGGTGCCGATGGTAATGGAAGCAATGGTGGTGTCATTGATGGTATGCAGTGGGTTATCAACCAGGTGCAGAACGACCCATCTCTTAAGGGCAAGGCCATTATGAACATGTCTCTGGGCGGTCAGTTTTCAGAGGCCCTGAATCGCGCCATTGAGTCTCTTTTCAAGGCTGGCGTTGTCCCCGTTGTGGCTGCCGGTAACGAGGGGGTAAGTTGACATTCTCGTGGGGAGTGATTGGGTTGATGGAAACAATGGACAATAGACTGACTCGCTATATAGATGGACACCGAGAACAGCTCTCCTGGCTCCGCACCCAACGCCATCACCGTCGGCGCTATCGACGCCCGCAACGACCAAATCGCTCCTTTCTCTAACTTTGGCGCGCCTGTTGACATCTTCGCTTCTGGCGTCGACGTCAAGAGCTGCGGCATCACCTCCGACACCGCTACTGACACCATGAGCGGCACCAGCATGGGTAAGATATCTTGTGGCACTCATCTTTAACTCGTATGAAAACTAAACTTTTTTCTTTTTAGCTTCTCCCCACATTGCTGGTCTTGCCGCCTACCTCATGTCTTTCCAGGACGTGGGCACCCCCGCCGAAGTGGACAGCCTCATTAAGAGCCTCGCCAAGCAAGGCGGTGGCCAGGTCAAGAACAACATTGCTGGTACGACATCGGCCATTGCCAACAATGGCAACACCTTCGTACCCGGCCAGCAAAGGAAGAAGTTTTAGGCGACAGCGAAGGACGAATCAGTTAGATAAGAGTGCAGCGCTCACGTTGCATGACAGCATAGGTGCGACGGCGATACATGTTGATGATGATACACATAGACAGATCTCTCAACCGATATTGACGAATGTATAATTCTTTCCCCATGTTGGATGTCGGTTATGATGCTAGAGGGGCTGGGGAAACGTTCGTGCGTGTTTTTTCTTCTATATAATTTTGTTAAACAGCTGTGTATAATCTACCGGTGATGGAAACGAGTTCAATCGTTGAGCAGATAACGGCATACTATACTACGAATATGAGACACAATCACTTAATTACGACTTGCAATTGCATACGTAGATAATAACAGTCCATCATTGATAATAGCATTGCCGCGAACATGGGGCATGCGGGTGATGGTATCTTGGCAGGTCGTGGGAAGGGGTTATACGTGAAACAAGTCTCGGGACGGGGCGTCTCACCTTTTTTACAATCCCCCTTGAAAAGGCGTAACCACGTCGGTAATACCCTCATTGGTAACCTCCTGTTTCCCGACGCCAGAAAATAAAGCCGACGGAAACAAAAGTCAATAGTAAAGCCAATATTGTGGGCGAAACACATACTGCAGCGAAACGCGCAATGGGCGGGGTTGGGGGAGTTTTATAGGACTACAAGGGGCGGGCTAGGAGAAAAGTGTCCGCTCGCCAGCGTAGGCCAACGTCGTGGGTTAAAATCAACGACAGAAGGCTCGAACGCCGTGTCTGCACCTCGCGATGCAGTCCAAGAGCTAGCAATATCGATTTTCAATCCTGGATGGGAAAGGAAAAACAATGGGGTTGTAATATCAGCACTTCTTCGGCACAACCACAGTCATGGAGAGGACTGGATTGCAATTTGACATCCGTGCTAGGAAGAGGATACGAGGGAGGACACTGGGTAGTCACGCTGGCTGGGCTAAGGAAAACCGAGTCGGAGCCGGTTAGAAGAGATTAAAAATGTCAATATGTAAAGGTATATAAACCCAGTCGACACGGTAAAGATGCGCCAGTTGTAAGATCCGTAAAGCGACGCTTTTCATGAGCGAAGCGTCGTAGTGAAGAAGGCATGAGCAGCATTAAACGATGAGGGACTTGCACGTCCCTTCGGCCGGTTGAGATGTAGTTTTACAGTTCTTCGTGGCCCACCGATGACGGTGCGCTCACAACACTGCTTGATGTGTCTCCATCGCCCCAGGTTTTGATCTTAATGTCTTCTAGCATGTGGCCGAACTGTGCGCCGAATAGCCATGCTGTGCCAATCTATTACAGAGTCAGTATGATGTCGTCATGGCAGGGTAAAGGTCGTACCGACCATAATAAGTGTGATGAAGATCATGCAGGCGAGGGCGACGACAAAGATCATGGCGGCCTCGCCAGGATCTGTGGTCGGCTCCTTCTTTTGCTTCTGCTCGTTTTCTTTCTGGAGCTTTTGCCAGTTCTGTCGGGGGTATAGCGTCTCGATGAATTGTTCGATCTGAAAAAGAAGAGTTAGTTACCGCATTGGTTTATGAGAACATGTGAAATTTTCTCTTACCTTGGCGCACTGAATGCTGATGGCAAGGAAGTTGGGATCGCGGGGATCGTTCTTGGCCTTGATCTTGTGGACGTATTTGCGGAAGACGTCACACTCCACTTGGAGATTCTGCGTAGACTCCAGCATGATCTGACAGGCGTCGCCCTTTGTGATCTTGACATTCTTCTGCAAGACGTCGGGATTGCGGAAGACAGCCTCGAGTGTGGCAATAGCCATGCCCTGGGGGATAGCCACAAAGTTGAAGACACTCTGGTCCTTCATACCAGCCATGTAGAACAGACACTCCTCGGAGTGCTTTAACGCGTTGAGGACCATCTCTGAAATGCAGTTGAGCGCTTGCTCGCGGTACTTGGGGTCGAACATGTGGTCCCACTCGTC
Organism: Waltergamsia citrina; assembly: GCA_022814615.1. Taxonomy (NCBI): domain Eukaryota; kingdom Fungi; phylum Ascomycota; class Sordariomycetes; order Hypocreales; family Bionectriaceae; genus Waltergamsia; species Waltergamsia citrina. The sequence continues at coordinate 874,399 of JAKLNE010000004.1, read as the reverse complement.
GACATGCTTGCTCCAAATCTCCCGGGGGTACCACCGGCGTCCGTCGACCCAGTCCTCGTGGATATCTCGAATGATATTGGTCTTTTGCAGGAATTGGCCCATGGACTCTGTCAAGCCGGGGCGCTCGGCAAGTTTAGGGTGGGCAAGTTCGGAGGCAAGGAACAGACGGGTAAGACCCTCGCCAACAAGGCCGGCGACGTAGTGGCAGTAGAGCTCATACTCTTTAATGGTCTTGACGCCATTCTTGATCATGTCCTCGTTCGCGACGTAATCGGCCATGCCATTGCCCATCTTCTTGGCAATATCGACGATGACTTCGCGATGGGCCTCGCCGATCTTCTTAAGCTCGGTGATAACCACGTCGAAGTGCTCAAGCAGCTCTTTGTCCTTCTCTTGGCTGTCGTGGTATTGCCAGCCATCCTGCAGCATAGTCTTGTGGAAATTGCGCAGGAGGGGTACCTTGGTATCGAGGGGGATGGTCATATCATCTTCGATGGTATCAAGGCCGCGAAGGACGAGGTAGAAGAGTGTGATGGGGACGAGGAGCTCGTGGTTGAGCTCTTGGATGACAGCAGCGAAACTGCGGCTGGTGAGCTCGAGGTAGCGGAAGCACTCTTTCAGCTCGGCGGATTCGGTGGAGGGATCACGTCTATGGACGGGGTCATGATAGACTTTCCTGCGGAGGTGTTAGCAATGAGTGGTCAATCGAAAACGAGTTGGTGAGGTCCTTGGAGGGGCGAAAGCGTACCATTGGAGGATGGAGCGCAATTGCGTCGGGTGAAAGACGTAGTATAGGATCCCCATTTTGATGCCAAATGTCTCGTTGGAGAGCAATGGGTTTAGTGATTTCGGGAAGATAGGGGACCTGCGGGGGCAGTGGCGCGGAAATTGTGGCCACCAGCGCAAGTGAGGGCGGCGTCGAAGGTCGCACTAGCTCCCTAATTGGAGACAATTACAATGAAGAATTAGAGTCAAGGACAGACAAATGGTGGTTGAGGCGCTGAAGGTGGCAGAGATTTGTCTTAGGCTCGGGGGGATGAAGTTGGAGTCGTGAAGTTGCGCAGTTTGGCAAAAAATTAGTCCCACGTGTAGGTAGAAGTTAGTATTAGTAGACGGGCAAGTGTCGGAGTGCTGTGGTCAGCTCTTTAATTTCAGCACCGCGCGGGTGGGCGGGATTGGCCCCAGGGAATCCGGTCCGCCAATCCCATTGGTGTTCCCAATGGTGTAATAAGCAAGCCCGTCCGTCTGTCCTACTACAGAGTAGTAATAGTAGGTAGGGTCCAATACCCCGACCCCGGAATCCAGATCCCCAAATCCTACTGATCTTCTCAGCAAGACTCCCTTACTAAGGGTAGAGAGTCTGTTTTAACTGGTGGATGCTCGCGGAGTGCAGTTCTAGTCCCCATGCTGCCAACTATTTGAGCTCGTACTCGTATTGTGAGATGACCCGCCATTTTAGCCGCCATCCGCCAGCTACTGGTGCGCTAACACATGCTCGTACAACCAACATTACATTGCATCTTAAGCGATGCTTTTGTGTTTCCCTACTAAATTCCTGAAAAGGCAACTTTCTATGCACATTGATGACGCGGAATTGGGATCTGGAAGCCGATTCGTAACGATCCGAGTCTGACGCGCATGGCTTTTGCACTTACAAGTTCCAATCCCGTTTGCCAATCCCGAAACCCTATCCGCATCCTACTTGTACGAGAAGACTAGTAGTCCCAACAGTCTCAAAGACGTTGTCAATCTCAAATGTCCAAAATTCTTCCTATGCCTGTCTGTTCTCGATAGAGCCTGCTCCATACAGGCAATGGCTCTAGTGTTTGGAGTTGTAGTACTTCTGACTGTGTGCTACTCACATATTGAACGAGCAGTAGTGTCATGACATTATAGAAGCACGTTACCTAGTACTCTGAAGTCCCATCTTGCATCGCAATTATAGATATCAATATCCCGCGCCCAGCTTCTATAGACTCTTTTTCTTCTCCCAACTATTTCCAGACCGTGTTCCCTGCTGTGGAATACGAATAGCCACCGGCCCTGCCCACAACCCGACTTTCAGTCACCCGTTGCCTTGGGCTCATGGCGGCTGAACTCAGTAGGCGAGACAACGTTGAGTTTTGTTGTATGCCTGATCTTCATCACTGTTCAGATTCGGGTCGTGTTTCAGCAAGCCTCCAATGTGCCCGTTGCTAAGAGAAGCAGCCCCAACGCCTGCTGTCTCGTGGTTCCTTCTTTCCCACACCGGCAGGGAGAAATGCCCGGACAGCACCTTCCCAACCATCCTCACCTGCCTCTTCTCCCACCCCTGGACCAAGGTATATAAGATAAAATAACAGCTCTCATTGTACCAACTGGCGGACATGATGATACAACCTCGTGTTGACTGAAGGTACTCGTACCGGTGTTAACAACACACCGGGTCTAGTCAACCCGCTTATAGATATCTGAGCCAGGATTGGGTGAGCAAGTGCTCCATTGACTCTTTTTTTTTTTTTTTTTTTTTTTTTTCTTTTGCAATCCTCGTGTTGCCCTGAGGGTATAGTCAAGATCGAAAAGAAATAGAAGAAGAAAGGAAAACAAGCGAAGGCGAGGAAGTGAGTGAAATCCATTTATACTTGTTGTGAGTAGCAACCTGGATCTAAGCCTTCGTTGCGTAGGGTGTTGGGAGTCAAAGTACCGGTACCTGCCTCGAGTAGATGTCGAAGTACCTCTTTCCTCTATTTCGATCAATGGCCGAATGGTCAAATAGAAAGCATTTCGAAAAACTAAGCCTCCTCAATGGAATCCAAATAGGCAATCAAGACGTCTTCTATCACGGTTCGATCCCGAACGACGTGGTTGTGCCAACTATCATGACGAACTTCACCTATTGTTGTTTGGGTGTAAACTCAACCTACAATGTGGCTGTATAACTTTGATCATTTCAGACACACAAAACCAAATGCAGTACAGCACCATGACTCGCCGCCATTGCTTGACAAACTAAAGTTTTGCGAACCTACTTCTGAAGCAAGACGTCTTTTTGGTATGAGTAGATTCATCTATCATGCATAGTATAACTCAACCATTACTACCTTAGTACATTCTGGGGTGCAGAATGTGGGACAGCATGCTCGCACAGCCTTACCACTCTACTTTGGTGCGTAATGAGACTCACACTTGGCCGCAGCATATTCTAGTAGTCGTGCTACTGTGGCGTCGCCATCATTCCTGGTCGTTAATGTGGCGCGCGGCGCCTTATGACTTTCGAATGTGGTCAGAGCCGCGTGTCCTGATCAGCAACAAGGCACACTCTCTCACTGCAATGCGTAACTTACAGGCTGTGTTTGGCCAAGCTTTGTGCTGTTTGTAGCGCCCGGCTCCCCACCAAGCTCACTAATAGCCACTGTCACCTAAGTTAGTACGAGTAATATCAGGGACTAAACCCAAGCTGCCCCTCCATTACGTAGCACCACCACCGCCTGGGCCGACTTGCTGCAGCCCCCAAAAAAAGATTTCTAGACGCTTGACGCTCGATGAACTCGTAATACCACTACCACTAGCACTACTAGAACTCCTCCACGACGACACGACAGCGACGATTATCCTCTCCTCTTAATCCCTATTTTGATACCCTCCCAGCCCCGACCCGAGCACACGACCTACGCTAGAATCTCCCGCCCATCATGGTCGTCGACACGGCCTACTACGACACGCTCGGTGTCCAGCCCACCGCCACTGACATTGAGATCAAGAAAGCTTATCGCAAAGCTGCCATCGTGCACCACCCAGGTAATCTTCCGCCCGTGATCCCGCCCGCGCATCACCTTCCGAAGGGGAAAAAAGAAGCCAAATGCAATATAATATGTCAGAGCACTGACTTATGCCTGTGATTAGACAAGAACCCCGACGACCCCTCCGCCCACGAAAAGTTCCAAGAGATTGGCGAAGCCTACCAGGTCCTCTCCGATAAAGACCTGCGCGCCGCTTACGATAAGTATGGAAAGGACCACGCGAAGCCCCAAGAGGGCTTCACCGATCCCTCCGAGTTCTTCACTTCCATCTTTGGCGGCGAGGCTTTTGTGGACTGGATCGGCGAGATCAGCCTTATGAAGGACCTGACGGCCACCATGGACATTACTATGCAGGAGGAGCAGGAAGAGGCGGAGCGCGCGGAGCAAGAGGGAGAGCAGTCCAAGACAGGCGCTGCGGCTGCTACTGGCAGCGGCGACGCCGAGTTCCCGGGTACTGAGGATGCTATCAAGGAGAGCCTCAAGGAGTCAGAAGCCAAAGGTGCCCCGCCTCCGTACAGCCCGCCCCCGCCTAACGTCGTCGTCGAAGAGCCCAAGGACGGCGGCGGCGAGAAGACGACTACAGGCGAAGCTCCGAACCTACCACCTCGCTCCGGCGCTACCTCCCCCTCGCCATCCTCCAACTCCCGAAGCAAGACCCAAATCCCCCTCCGCCCCGCGCTCACCGACAAGTCCCACGAAGACCTCACCTCGGGGGCGTCCGGCGGCGAGGGCGAAATGTCGGAGGAGGCCCTCCGCCGCAAGGAGAAGAAGAAGGGCGGTCTGTCCCGCGAACAGCGTGAGCAGCTGGCCGCCTACGAGAAAGAGAGGGCCCGTGTTCGCCAGGAGCGTGTCGACACGCTGGCTCGCAAGCTTGTCGACCGTATCAGCGTTTGGACCGAAACGGATAAGGGACCTGAGGTGACCAAGTCGTTCCAAGAGCAGATGCGCCTGGAGGTGGAGAATCTCAAGATGGAGTCCTTTGGTATTGATATTCTGCACGCCATCGGACAGACGTACGTGACGCGCGCTTCTACTCTGCTGAGAAGCCAGAAGTTCCTCGGTATTGGCGGGTTCTTCAGCAAGCTCCGCGACAAGGGCAATATGGTCAAGGATACATGGAACACCATCAGCAGCGCCATCGATGCCCAGCAGACCATGGAGGACATGGCCCGCCGTGAGCAGGAAGGCGGTGAGGATTGGGATGATATGAAGCGCGCCGAGTATGAGCGTCGCGTCACGGGCAAGATTCTTAACGCTGCGTGGCGGGGTAGCAAGTTTGAGATTCAGAGCGTGCTGCGTGACGTTTGTGATGCTGTTCTCTACGATAAGAAGGTTCCGTTGAATAAGCGCTTAGAACGGGCTCAGGCTCTTGTGCTCATTGGCGATGTGTTCAGCAAGGTATGTTGTCACCACCCATTTGGTGCTGGATGTGAACCTTATCGCTAACAAATTTACAGGCTCAACGTTCACCAGAGGAGGAGGGTGACTACCTCGTATTCGAGCAGCTCGTCGCCGAAGCAGCTATCAAGAAGGACAAGGAGGAAGACCCAAAGAAGAAGAAGGGCCGGCACCATCACCACCACCACAAGTCAGATACCCAGCCCGAGAAGGATGCCGCGCCCTCCGCAACTGCGTAAACGAGGAGGGTTGAAAATATGGCATAGTTGCGGGCGTCTCTTGAATACGTGGACGAAGGTCTTTTGATGGTAGCAGGTTTAGAAAAACTTCAGAGGTACGACGGTGGGAGAAGTATTGCATTCTATAGAACCCCAACTGGTATAATCTCCTCTTGTGTTTTTTTGTTCTTTAGCAAAGGAGCCGTACATACACAGCTCTACGAAACGACTAGATGGTTAATTTCACGAAATTCACTCCAAAAAATTCTTTAAAACTCATATGTACGTAGGACATTTTTCTGCATTTTGTGCTACTGTCCTTTCTTTACTTGTCCTTGCTGAGCCCAACTTACGGGGCGCTTTCTTCAGCGAATAAACCTCCTCCCCACCCCCAAAAAGCACTATATATATTGTACAGTACAATTAACAGGCATCCAACTTCGATGATGCCTCTTCCTCTTGTTTCCTTCCGCGGAATGCTTCTTTGCTTGCTTTCGTCTTGCTTCTGCTAGCATATTGCTGCTGGGGGTATCTATGGTAATTACAACGTTTTGCACACAAATGACAAAAAGAAAAATGGAGGGCCGATGATAGCTGGCGGGCGCATTTTAGCCAGCGAGAGTAGAGATGGTCGGATTGAGATGAAAGAAAGAGAGAGAAAAGTGAGTGAATGACCGCCTCGCTGAGTAGAATAAGATCTGAAAGGATGGAAAAAGTAAAAAAACAAAGGTAACGCCTGGTATCCGGTCCGTCTATTCCGGTAAAAGCATACATGTTTGGTGTGATTCGGTCCCTAGTTGTCGAAGATAGGAAAAATATGTGAGTGTGAGTGGTGATTTTGTTGGTGTAAGTGGACGTTGCGATGTCCGGGTTGCTCTCCTCGAGAGCCTGTGTGACGCGAGCATGTGTCGTGGAGTATTGTGGAAGTGATTTTCAGTTTTGCTTGACAAGTGCTAGCCACCATCAGGTGGCAGTTCAATACCGCTGTCACGGTCTTGTGCCGGCTTCTCCCAAGGCGGTTCAAGGGTTGACGTCTTCTCGACAGCCTCTTCCTGGACAGACTCATGGAAAGTGTCTTCCTCATCTTCGTCTGGTGGAGCGAGAACGTGACCTCCAATTTCAACATCTGAGACTCTGACATTGTACTCAAGCGCCTTGTGGCCCTCTTTGATGAGATTCTCGGTCCAGTTCAAACAACGCTTGATGCTTTGATTGATCTTCTGGCTGTCGATGAGAAGCTCCTGATGCTTCGTCAAGTCCAGCTGGAGGCGTAATTCATCGCGTTTGCGCCGGGTGGCCATTCTCGTGTTTGGTGATGTAGGGTCATCGGCAGAATCAACTTCGTCACTAGAAAAGTCGGATTCATGGAAGGAGTCCTGGTCATCCATTTCCGTCTGATCATCTTCGCTTACGTCCGATAAGTCCCCAGGAGGATCCGTCATGGCCGCCGACGTCACCCGGCTAGAGGCTCCCGACGCTAAAGAGAAACGCCCTGATCGTGATAACCTGCGGTATCTTCGTAGCTCTGCAGTTTGCTTCCTGAGTTGCCTCTCCAAGGTCCTGTTGATGGCTTCGAGAGAGGCGTTTGTGATTTCGAGATCTTGAACCTTTCGCTCGCGGCGAGCGTTGGCGACTAGCTCGCTCACGGCATCTGTCGATTGGACAGACTTTGTTGGGCTTTGCACCCCTTCTGGCAAGGATTCGTCGTCCTTGCTACCGTCGTCATCTCCCTTCAAATCTTCAGCTGCTTGTAATAGCGAGGCCATTGTCATGGCTGGTCGAGATAGTCCCGGGCTCAGCGGTGGCGGCGGCGGCGACGTCGATTCTGGTGATTGAGGAGCCCGATTGATGTTCTTTGGTATAATGATGCGTTCGGGACTGGGGACGCTTCCCGTTCGGAAGTGACCGCGAGCTGCCATGGGCGGGGGCCCTCGAGACGGCGGTGCTTCTATGCTGACACGTCTTTTATTGGCCGGTGCTGGTGTCAATGATGGCTGTGAGGTGAACGGGTGGCTTGTGTTACTCGGAGGTAATGCGCTGCCCTGGAGCGATGATGTGACGGATGGGGTCGTAGCGGCCTTAACAGGGGACATTGGTCTTGAAGTAGGAGGCGCTGGAGCGGTAGCAGAATGGCCAGTGCCCGGGCGTGAGTTTGCCATTCTCGAGTTGGTCGATACCGTCGATCCTGAGGCCGAGGTTGTAAGGGCAGGTCGAGCTTGGTGGTCAGGGGCTCCATTGGCGTAGAAGAACTTGGTCGAGGTCGGTTCGGGAGTGGTAACCAATGTGGGCGTAAAGGAGACATTGCTTGGGGGACTCGTTGCTTTCTTGTTTTCGGCGGACGAACCATTTGCGTAGAAGAATGTCGAGGACTTTTGTTGCACTGGGGCCGGCCTTTGCTGTGGTTGGCCTTGAGGTGCTTGCCGGGCATCACTGGCATGAAAGAACTTGGAATCCCGAGCATCCTGTTGCTGCTGCTGCTGATCCGATTGAACACTATTCCTTGACCCATCAAAAGCCAGAGTTGATACTCCAGGTCCACCCTTTGGCATCTCCCATCCCTCAAAATTCTTATTCGGATCCGGCGTGCCGTTTGGTGTGGTGTTGGTGCTCTCCACGCGATTCTGCCTCGGACCCGTGCGCCCCGTCACGTTAGCCAGAAACGGCGAGGCACCAGGCGTAGAAGCCACGGCATCTTGCTGTCCTGGCCTCCTTGTACCGAGCGGCGAGACGGTAGGATTTTGCGGTTGTGAGGTCGTCTTGGAGGCGGCGACTTTGGGGGTCAGGGGTGGACGATGGCCAACTCGGGCGGCGGCAGCGCTGAGCTGGGGCTGACGAGCCCGGCTGTCGCCCCCGCCTGGAGGCATCGTTCGAGAGGAGATACTGCTGCTGCTGCTGTTGCTGCTCCTGGCGGTGATGCTCGTTTTACTAGCAGTGACGGCGGCGGGGGGCTTTGTGGTGGCGGTTTTGGCGGTTGTTGTTGTGGTGGTGGTGGTTCTGAGGGTGGTATTCAGCGATGGGGCATTTTGATTGTGATCTCGCGGACGCAGCGGTGGGCGGGTTCGAGGCGGGACGGGGTTCGGTGTCCTGGGGGTGAAGAAGGTGGGGTCTTTGCTCCTCGGGGGGAATCTGGAGGAAGGTGTCGAAGAAGTTGATTTAGTCGTCGTTGAGATTTTGGATCGTGGGAGTGGTGGTTTGTTGTTGTTGGAGGAAGGGGACGGGTCGAGAGAGCGCATCCTCCTTCGGCTAGCGACGTGACGGGATCGTGTGGTGGTAGAGATAAAAAAGTGGTGTGCACCTGTACCTGTAGGTAGTATTATGGTTTCGGTAGCGTGGCTCTCACTGGCCGGCCGACGCGCTAGAACCCCCCAAAAGTCGCAGAAAAATTAGGGGTCGCATTCGCTGTAGGAACACAATTTCGAAGACGTAGCAGCAGCAGCAATTTTGCCTTTTGCTCAGCTGGTAGCACTCAACGGTCTTGTCACAAGAAAGTAATTGAAGTTGGGTAGGTAGTAAGCAGAAGGAGAGGAATGTAATTCACGTTGATGAGAGTCAAAAACATAATACGAGTAGATAACAGTCACGCCAACTCGCTGAAATTGCAGGTCATGCGCCAACTCGACTCGACCACGAACGAACGACCAAGCCCTCGTGAAATTTCACCGCAGCGACGCAGCTCGTTTGTTTACTTGGGCGGATTATTACCATTACGAGTAATACAAAATTATCCTTAGTATTATTTTAGCACAAAATGACTGGCATGGCACAATTGATTCCCCACCTCCACATCGTCATCTCCCTTGGGCTGATTTGAATCAGATTCATGCGTCAAAAGGGTTAAAGGCACTAAGAATGGACATGGTTCCACTGCGTCCAGGTGCTTGGTGGGTCCATTCCGCCCCGTCTCTTCTGCTTCTTAGGCCTATTTCTAGCACTACTCCAGCGCTATACCACCTGTGCCTGTGCTGGCGTTATACCGCCGGCGGGGTTCGCATTCTCCAACGGCAGCAAGCATGAACACAGTGATATTAATGCATCTATCTATTCCATCCCTTACCCAACACTAAGTAGCCGATGTCCTACACAAAATACGAATAAAGTTCAATTTACAGTTTTATGAATATGAAGAGATGACAAGAGAGTAAGCCTTCAAGTTTCGTAATCCATGGCAGGCTAAAACATATATAGCAACTTAGAGCAACAGCACCAGCATCTGACAGCTGATATGTAGCACGACATGTGGGGAAGGGGGGCAGCAAATCAAGCCCTTCTTTTTAGCGACTCAAACCCAAGATGCCGATGGTGGGATGGATAAGATTCTGCTAACGTCACCATCGACCGCTGTATAACCCGACAAACTCCCCTCGCTGCTGCCACGGTCGTGGACGACCATGAGCTACATTGGCGTTTCTTTGATTGTTGTTGCTTCTGTTGTATACATTCTTGTCTTTCCTTTAGGATGGCGCCCGCTTGGTTTGGGGACGTCGCGCTCCGAAGAGGACGCCGGTGGTGATGGTCGGCTTCACAACGATGCCGATCGACAATCAAACGATGGCGCTCCTAGAAAGGCACCGGAGCCGAAGGTTAAGGTCACTGCCGATTCCACGGCTACGGAGACACGCGACTCCTCGAATGTAGTCAACCGCAAGGCTCGCGATAGTGCTGCTATGCCTCCCCCGCCGCCGCCGCCTCCACCTGCGCCCGTCATCCAAGAACCTACTGCCAAAGACGAGGAACAGACAACGCCCAAAGCTACGGCCTCCGACCCAGCTCAGCCTGTTCCCAGCTTCTCTCTCTCCGAAGAACCACCTGCGCCCGCCGCGCCCGTCTCTTCCATGCCACCTCCGTCTTCGATGCCTCCTCCGCCACGACCTACCCCCACCCCTAACCGTCTGCCTCAGTTCCCAGCCGCCAACTCAGCCCAACGCGCCCGTGGTCCTCTTCCAAACCGTGGCCCTCCGACCTCTTCCTCCTCAGGCCTTGCCCCGCCTCCTACAAACTCCGCGAAGCCTAGCAAGCCGAGCCGCAAAGTCGTCCTCCCGCCAGGTCACTCGCCACTCGACTGGGCTCGTATCTCCGGGCCTGGCTCCGACTTGCGCGGTGTGCCCAGTGAGATGCCCTACATCCGCGTCACGCCGTCTATGCTCAAGGTTCAGAGTGGGCGGAAGGGCAAGGATGCGTGGATGGCGTTGAACGGGAAGGTGTACAATATTTCGCCGTATGCGGATTTCCATCCGGGCGGTAAGGGGGAGCTGATGAGGGGTGCGGGGAAGGATGGGACCAAGTTGTTTGGGGAGTATCATCCGTGGGTTAATTACGAGACGATGTTGTCGTCTTGTTTGATTGGGCTACTGGTGGATGAACCGGAGGGGAACAAGGAGAGCGAGATGGACAAGATGGACTAAATGATCGAAGAAGACGTTGCGGCGCATGTTAGACTCTGGGGTTCCAATGCTTTGAATATCATAACATGGTACATTGGGATTATTACACATGTAGAGAGATACCCTTGATAGACTTGTAAATTTAGCTTCATCTTACTTCCGCTTGCCGAATCGGAATTTGAGCTCATCGTCACTATCCTCACTATCAGGAACCTCCATCGCCTTCCGCGTTGGACGCTGCCTTTTGGCTGGCTGTGGCTTCGGTGGTTCAGCTGCTGCTCTCTTGCCTTGACTTGTCTGCCGGGAGGACTGGCTACTCGCGGCATTGCTTCGCGCTTGTGTTCCAGTCGCCCTTCCACTCCGACCTTGGCTTTTGGTTTGAGGCTTTGACGAGCCGATGGCCATGGATGAGTCCTCTTCGTCCTCCTCACTATCTGATGACAGAACTATGCCCGTCTTTCGTGTGGATCGCTCAGGCACAGACGGCGCAGTGTTCTCCGACTCGATAGCCGATGGCTGGCTAACTGTCTCTTTCTTCTTCTGGCTGTTATCATCCTCTAGCCAGTAATCATCACCAACACCAAATTCTTTATTCTTAACCTCTGTAAGAGGCACAATTGTCTTGGCGGGCTGCCTGCCTGTAGCTTCGCCCCGGCGCCGGAACTTCTTGAAGTTCTTCATGCCATTCCACTTGGGGTCCCAACGCCCGTCTGCAATATCTTGCTCTCGAGTCCTTGCTCCACCGCCCGGATGCCGCACCTCCATTTCTTCCACGATGTTGAGCCGGCGGATCTCAGCCAAGTCAATATCATCTGGTAAGTTTTCGAGGTCCTCCTTTTCCCGTCTCGCCATGTCCTCCTCCTGTTGCCGATTTTGCGCTGCGGCAGCAAGAATGTCAACTTCTTTCTTGACTTTCTTCTTAGGCTCAGGTTTCGCAGGCTGAGCATCCGGTTCTGGGCTTGGAGAAGCAAAGTCTTCCCCTCGTTCGATACGCTGCCGCTTAAATCGTGCGGCTGCCGGTGCCATGCCATCCATCAAGTCATCCTCAGGCGGTGGCGAACCTGGCCTCTTTCTCTGAGACCTGCGGCTGCTGGTTGATTCTTCCACAGGCTGCGATGGCTCCTGGGACACGAACAAGCCTGATTCATCCTCCAAATTATTATTGGTGCCTTGTACTGGTGCAGCTGGTATATCGTCCATATCGATATCGTCACTAGCGTCGAATCCAGCGAATCGCCGCTTCACCGTCCTACGGCCGCCTCTTGGTTTTGGAGGAGCAGGTTCTGGAAGCTCAGCGGCTACCTCCGCCTCAGCAGAAAGTCCATTGTTCTGCGCCATGCCTGCTTGTGATGTTCCTTCTGTCCTACTTGTCCCGCGGGAACGAGGTTCTTGGCTTTCCGCAGCGGAAGACTCGATCTGGAGTGGCCGGCGAAGGATACTGGAGTCCTTTATGAGGATGGCTTCTAAAAATTCGCTTTGTTCAATAGGTCTGTGATCAAGTCGTAGAGACACCGACGTGAAGAAGTCCGTATACCAAGGCACCTGCGCACCCTTGGCTGGCACATATCTGACCAGCACCACTCCCCTTCCTTCGCTCCCATCTTCGAAGCAGCCCAGTCCCTTTTCTCCTGCCACGCTCTTGACATATCGGATGAAATCATCGACTTCCGTCTGTTCTGGCGTCACATTCTCCAGAAAAGCCTTGCCTCCACCGTTTGTGATTGGCGCGAGCAGATTGTTATACTGCGTTTGGTCGTAGAAGATGAAAGTGTACCCCTCAAAAATATCATGTCGACCAGCATCGGGAGCATATATGTCGTTTGAATGTTGTACTGGTTCGCCGCCCGGGGGTGGAAGATGGTCCATAGCATTCGGCCAGTGTCGCTCAAAGTGCTGTTCCAACACACTTGATCCACTATCATCCTGATTCTCTGCTGGGTCGGCTGCCTTTACGACTGCGTCGAGGAACGATTCTGTGACTATATATTTCGCATTAATGAGCGCTTGCAGGCCCTTGGCGGTATTCCGTTTCTTAGAAACAACGTGGGTAGTCCATTTGGTGTGGTATTCGGTAAGGAGTTTGATGTCTAATTGTTCGAAGCGCTCTTGTAATGTCGTCAAGGGTTGGGTCTGCAGCTCCTTGCTCGTGAACGAGAATGTGAGAACAACGGGTGTCCATCGTATACTAGGCTCTATTTAGAAAGGGCACAACACTCCACGATGTGTCTGCCAATGTCGGCTTACCGGAATTTGCTGGGGCATTTGCCCATGATAATCTCAGTCTCTTCATCCTCCACGACATGCTTCTCGCCTTTGATCTTATGACCATCGATGAACGTCCCTATCTTTGTCTTCAAGTCTTCGATCGTAAGCCGTGAGCGGGTCGATAGGTTGTGTGCGTGGCCTGGTTCGACATCTGCGACGGTGATGGTCAAGTGTTTGCGGGAGATGGTGTTGTGCGATATGGCAAGCTGTCCCGCTGTGAATAGTTTAGCATGATGACATTTCCTACGACACGGTATTTTCCACTTACCCTCTGCTGCAGTGCGTCCGAAAAGGTACGTCTTACCTGGTCGCAACCAGAGACGACGACCTGTAACAACTATCCGTGAGCTCACCTGATACCATGCGATAGTAGAAGTGCCTAGGCGCACTCACCTCCGAGAGACTCATCGTCGCTTTCTAAAAGCCACATCCTTCCGAGGTGCCATCGAGCTCAGGAGGGCCGTTGCTTTTTCCAATCGCCTTGAACAACCGTGATCGCTCGGTATGACGTTGAGAGCATCGGTGCTGATCACGGTCGCGAACTTTTTTGCGGGGCTGCTGTCCGAGCGCGTCGCCGTGAACGCCTGCTCACGTGCTGATGCTGCCTGGCCTCTTACTGTGTGTGACTTGAACATTTTATCTTAAGCGTTTGTTTCACCAGAGTTATTAGGCAAACCATTTCCTTGATTCTGTCTGAGAACGAATTCACCGAATTTCCTTTATCGGATACAAGAGCCAACGCAAGCAATTATGAAATGCCTAGAGCGAGACCTGTCCTCAATCGACTTTATAAGATCGATGACTTTGTGATACTGGATTATATCAAGGATGTAATACTGGATAGATGAGATATACGTGTATTGAGTAAGGTTCTAATTCTGTAGTTTGTGAAAGCCGGGCTCATAGCTTCATAAAGGGCTATACCTTCTTCCATTTCCAGCTATCTACCACCATTCTCTGCCTTCCAGCTTTCTTGCCAGCGGCGCTCAGCTCTTCATTGTAAGCTATCTTCTCCGGATCTAGCTCGTGTCTCGTCTGGTCCGTCAAACGGCAGATCTCTTTAATCTCGCCAATCTTCCACCCGCGCAAGATGGCCGTGCAAGTCGCCGCAGCCACGTACATGATCCCCACAAACAACTGCGCACCAAGGTAACTTCCTGTGCCTTCGACAATCTTGAGCGCTATAGGCTCGCTGAACAAGCAAGGGAGCACAATAGTAAGCCATATGATACTGAGAGCTGACGACACGTGTCGGAGACCGACAACCTCGACTGTTACAGGCGCGATGGTCACCCAGAATGTGCCGCCGACGATACCCCCGAGGAGTGAGAAGGCGATGAGCGCCGCGTACTCGGTAGCCGGAATCCAGAGGGCGAGGGAGAGTACGCCGGCCAAGCAGGTCATGGCCGAGGCCATGCTGATGCGTCCAGTGCGGTCGCTAAAATAGCCGATTAGGGGTCGACCAATGCCCTGCCCTAAGTTGAAGAAGGCGCTGATGAGAGAGGCTTCCGACGCTCCGAGTCCAATGGTGTTGGCGTAGTTGGCCAGACTGAAGATGAGCACCACGTACGCGAGCATGCTGAACCATCCGTACCCCATGAGAAGCAGATACTCGGGTCGCTTGAAGAGCGTGACGTCGAAGGCCAGCTGTGTCGCGCCAATGATCTTGTTACGATCTTTGACAAGGATGGTGCAGATGGTGTTCACACTAAACGTCAGTATACCCAAAATGCGGAACGCCCACGCGAGTCCGAGGTTCTGGATCATGGCGCCTGCTCCGAATGAATACACCAGCCCTCCAATTCCGGATCCACAGGTCGAGAATCCGTTGGCAAGAGATCGTTTGGTTGTGAACCATTGAGGCACGATAGGCACACTAGCCACGAACTGAAATCCCATGCCGAATCCGAACAAGATGCCCTGCGTAAGGAATAGGTGCCAAATCTTGGTTGCAAAGCTCGCGGCAATCAGACTTGCCGACTGGAGGACCACTCCAATCATCATAGTCGGTTTAGTACCGAGCTCCCGAACACCAATAGTGCCGATTGGAGAGACGAGAAAGCCGCAACTGATGCTCAGAGATCCAACAAAGGCGTACTCAAGCGGCGTCGCGCCCGGGAAAGTATCGTTAGCCAGGTAATGAGCCAGGAACACTCCGTAGGAAGAATTGAGGCCCCATGTGTGGCCATTTATGACGGCTACGCAAGCAGCGCAGACCCAGCCATAGCCGCCGTTGGGAGGTGGTGGAGGCGCATTGTTGTCGTTGTCCCCATTCAAAACTGCGTTGCCAGTGTTCCCTTCTTCCACGGTCGCCTCTTTCTGATCCGCGTTGGCGTGATTGGCGTTGCTGTCCACTTGTTGTGCGCTCTCTTGTTGAGGATTGTCGTGACGCGGCTCGTCGGATGTCTGTTCCGCCATGGTATTTTCCTGGCGATGCCCCGGATCCGACATGTCTCAAACTCTTCCGCCGTGGACGACGGAAGTTGACAAGAGCAAATTGAGGAGAAATAGTATCTCTCCTACTCACGGCCTGTATAATTCTGACTTCGGCTGCATTCTTTTTCTCGAATATACCGTATACCGTAATCTCATGGTCTCTCGGAGGAAGAAAGTCAAGTTCAATTTAAGGGCCCGCGGGAAGTTTTTCAATGGGGAGCGGTTGGGAAATATCCACAAGTTCCCCCACTCTTCCCATCTTCGGCCGCCGAGCTTGGCACGGGAATAAGCACAGCGCGGAGGGCAACCCGACAGGGAGAAGAGAGGGGATTGAGACCTGGGTGTCTCATTTTATTCCCGGAGTTGGTAATAGATCTTGGCGCTGGGGATGGCGGGAGGGCCGCACAATAACCGCCTGCTAATACTTAGGTAACTCGTGAGGTCAGCATCTTAAAAACAATAAGCTCGGAGATCCGGGGCGTTAGGGAACTCGATAGCACTAATAGCTCACTTGGTAGCGTTAACGGCTCAGTGGATAAGTTATATTTGCACACTTCACATCGTATTAGTCAAGAGAAGCTCTTTTGTGAAAGAGGTATATTAACTCGAAATCAAGAACAACGCTTAATAGTCAAGTCTCTCATACAACAAGCATTGACTGGTATCATATAGTTCCTTCCTAACCCCGGAGAAAATCATCAAATTCATAAGTGCTTCCTCTTTCTCGCATTACCACCACCACGCTCTTCCTCATTGCCGTGGCATCGTTCTCGTCTGCCAAGAGAATCAACCCTCGGTTAATACCCTTATTTCGGCAACTACCATCATAGATGCTTAAGCAGCGCTAGTGGAGTGCTTGGCGGCGCGCATCTCACGACCCTTGTCGGACCAGGGGAAGTGGAAAACGGGGACGGTGAAGAAAGAGTTGCTAGAAATACTAAGTCAGCGACGGTTTCCACATGATAAGTGGAGGAAGAAGAAGCGTACCTGCTGTCCTGAATACCAGCAAGAGCGTTGTACCATGCCAGGAACGCAGCCAGGAAGCCAAAGAAGCCACCCGTCTTCTTGAGCGCCTTTGAGGCATCTTCGTTGCCCATGTCGGCGGCGTAGTGGTCGCAGGCGAGGAACAGGAACGCCAAGTCGAGGGTGAAGAAGAGCAAGAAGAAGGCGGCAGATGATCGCAGAGTGCAGATCAGCAGCAGCGTGGTGAAGATGAACCAGCCAGTTAGGAAGAAACCAACAGCTGAGTCCGTGTTGCCACTGTACGGCCCCGTTGGTTCGTTGATTGCCCAAGGCGAGGGTGTCTCCAAGATGGCGTAGGCGATCCAGAAACCTCCGTATGAGGACAGAGCGGTGGCACCAAAAGTGTTGCCAGCGGCAATTTCCCTATAAGTCAAATACGTTAGTTTCTTCCCTTTTTCTCGGTCTAAGCCATTGGAGCAAGATTGGGAAACTTACCACATGCCAGCAAGAAGCTGGACGAGACCACCATAACCGAAAGCAAGAGGAACGACTACGGCCGGGACCTCAACACCGCGAGCCTCCATGTTAATCGCGGACAGCACGAACGTGGTCAGGGCGAAAGCACAGAGACCGAGAGGT
Source organism: Waltergamsia citrina (assembly GCA_022814615.1). Taxonomy (NCBI): domain Eukaryota; kingdom Fungi; phylum Ascomycota; class Sordariomycetes; order Hypocreales; family Bionectriaceae; genus Waltergamsia; species Waltergamsia citrina. The sequence goes on along the minus strand of JAKLNE010000004.1, from coordinate 857,320 downwards.
GCCGGGTTAGCGAGCTTGCGTGGCTGATACGATAGCATCTGCGCCGGGTTTTGATGGCCATGACCTGTGTTCCAATTGTGACCGAGATGGGCTGAGCCAGCGCCGTTGATTCCGTCCTTCTCCACGGTGGGATCGTGGGCAGCTGGGTTGTGCTGCGCGGCTGGAGCTGCTGTCGCCATGGTTGCTGATACCTCGGTACTTGTCTTGTCTTTACAAAAAGTTGTGGCTAGATCTCACACTTTAGGCCGGAAGGATGGGTGAAGTATGGAGAGCTATTGGTATCTTGACGAGAGCGTTTCATGGAGGGTAGCTGGAAGGGGGGAGGCCAGTCCTTATAGCCGCCAGAACAACCAGAGATCATGTCGTAACAAGCTCACCCCGGGGGGACGAAAGGAACCGCAAGTGCGAAATGGGGAAACATGGGTCAGCTCCAATCCCCGGTGGGAGGGGAGGGGGGCCCCATCTGGGGAGGGCCATCTGCCGCAAATGGGATTATGACTGAAGAGGGTGGAGAGGTAGACGCGAAGTGTTTGTTGCTCCAACCGATGGTACGATCATGGTCGACATGGGGGAGCTCCATAGCTCCATTGGGGTGAGCAGTGGGCGATCTCTTTGGGGTCGTTCGGTCAGCGAGTATGGATCAAGCTCCGAGGATCACTGATGTGGAATACTTGGGCTTGGGCACTTCACCTGGCTGGCAGTCATTGGGCAGGCCATCTGCACATACAGGTATCGGCAAGTGACATGTAAGGAAACTGATTGATGCTACATACAAGGTATAATGGGCACGGACAGCGGGTTTCCATAGCTATCCCAAGGATGGAAATTTCCATCTGCGCGAAGGGAACTATTGCTACGGGGGCCGGAATACCGACAAACTAGCAGTTACAAAGTTATTACATGAGCAGGCCCTAGAAAGCGTAGTACGTGGGCACACGACTAGTGAAGGCGAATAGAGAAGAAGCTGGAGCCTGCGCCCCCTACACTAAACAAGTAATACTGGAGGCAGCCAGCGTCTAGAGAAACCTATGGTGCTCCGTACGAAGAGCTAAGCACATGGACGAGGAATTCCAAAACCGGTGTTCGCTTGGCGGTAGGCCAGAAGACGTCAACGTGAAGAATATCAACATTGAGGAACAGCCAAGGACTGCCAATGTGGGTCGGCCGACGTCAAGCTACGGCGATGCATGAGCTGCGCGCCGATGCCGATGCCGATGGGCCAGGGGTCTTCACAGCCAAATCCTCGACTCGAACTTTTCCCATAATTTAAGCATCTACACAAAGGCTTAGAATGCCTTTGTCAAGGCACAGACAAAAAAAAAATAACTATTCTAAGCAAAAGTTTAAACAAAGTTGGGAAAGTTATGGTTAATGGAGATAATGTTAACCCCATCGCCTCCAACTGACGATGGGCACCCACGCAACCCACTCAGCGATCACTTATGACGCCATGTATATGTACGAGTGGTCTAAACACGTTGATGGGCTCACTTGGGTGCTTGCTCACACACCTTTTCGCCGGGCCAAAGGCCATCTCCCTGACATTTGCTATTTCCCCGCTGCCATACGTGCTAGCTGCTGCGACACTGACGTTACGAGCGGAGATGCAATGAGCCTCTCAAGGGTGCAAGGACCCAACCAGAGAGCTCTTGGCCGTGATGGAGGGTATGGATTATCACTTGTGTTATGTACAAGGATGGGGTACCAGCCAGTGTTGAGCTCCCCGATCGAGAGCTGCGTCGCAGACTTAGAGCATGGTGTTTCTTTTGATTGCAGTCTAGAGGTACAAGTAAATTAATGATTATGAACAGCCACGTTCAAACCTGTGTGGTGGAGATTCTCATCCACAATGGCGCCAGACTACCGGTCGTTTTACCAATATGATATTAATTGATTCGCTAACACAACACGATTTTTTGCCGTTCTCAAGAGCCGAGGCCGGCAACTCCATGCCGTTCTACGCCTCTGCAATCTCAAGTTCAGGCAGTAGTAAGTGTCATTGCCCACTAGAAACTAAATTACTTTCAAACCGCGAGAATTTGTCAATCGATTTCAAGTAGAGTAATGGTAATTACCTTTGACTTTTATTAAAGTCGGTGAATTTCTCCCAATGCAACATGGACTTGGACTTGGCTACCAAAGGAAGAACAACGGAAAATAACAATACGAGTCTGTGGCCTGAGCTGTCACTTCGGCAGTTGACCGTGGACAAATGAAGATGCTCGGTCGCGGAGGCGAGGCTGACATGACGACAGCGTGGTGTTGCGCTAGGGCTCCAAGACAAATCGCCGATGCATCCGGGTCATGGATGGACCTTGCTCCCCTTTGGACGGCACATTTCCATTTGCATTGGTCTGTTTTTGCTCCTCTGGGGAACATCGGTTGCCCACAGTCCGTGCCCCATTGTGTTGGAGAACATCCCCACAGCCTCCTCAGACACCACCCTCAGCAAAACAGTATAGTACGAGTACAAGTACAAGTAGACAGAGACGAGAGCGCTGCATTGCATAACTTCATCTTTTACGTCACATCCACATGTTCCCACCGCCCTGCCATTGATCTTCAACGAACGCTTTCTTATGGTCCGCACATGGTCAGCCAAGCCCAACGCAGTGGTAGACTTGTTGTCTCGTTCGTCGCATCAGCCCACAAATCCGCATTTTCCAATCGTCGGGATCCAAACTCAGGACCACCCAACTAAGCTTAAGCACAAGCTTCATTCCATCGTGGTTGCATGGAGACACCTCACATGTGAGATTCATCAAGACTACGACACTCGTAGAAAATTCTGGATCATAAAAAAAAAGCTCCACGGTTCAGTTTCTCTTAGCTCAGAAGCCTATAGGCCTAAGCTCCACAGCCGGGCTGCTAAGCGCGCCGGCGCCGGGAAGGTCGGCACTTCAAGCGCCGATTGTGTAACCCCGTGATGTTGAGCCGCACCGGGCGAACGGCGTTAGTTAGAACCCTTCTTATGCGGAGATTTGGGTCCTGCTGTTTGGGGGATGGGCAAATGGAGAATAACCATGTTAGGGAAAAGCGTGGAACTCGAATTTTCTAGCTCATGATAGCTCCTCTACTACATGTAGCCGTGATCTTGAGCCCTGAAAGAGACATTCCTGCAGGCGCAACGCTCTGGTGAAACTCACTTGAATCGTCCTGCAAGATCTCTTAGCTTCGATGCGGTTATTCCCAAGGGCCCTTTGCTAAGGAGAACTTTTCATGAGTCTAGCCAGACACAAATAGCCTGCAGGACTAATGACCCAATATTTGCACAGGATGAGAGTTGTGACAACTAAGAGGTATAGGGTAAGTGATTCCTGAGTGAAATGCCATTTGAAGAACGAAAAGACAAAAATGCTTGGAGACCTATCGAGTACGAGTCTCACTTGGCCATGGCTGTTGAGAATCATGGTGAGACTGTTTTCATGTCTTGATTTGTTCTCGCAATTCCTGTTTTCTTTTTGCAATACACGACTGGCCCTCCATAGCTTGCGAGCAGATCCGATTCTCATGTAGGGATGGATACTGGACACTGTTTGGTTCCTCTGGCCCCATATCTAACTTAGTCTACTCATCTCATGATAGCGAATTGCGTTTTTCTATTTGAATAGAAGACATGACTCTTGAACAACGCCTTCGTAATCTACGACGGCTATTCCTAACTTGAAGAGTACACACGCCATCAGCTCGTTGACAGGTAGGCAAGGCTACCCTATACCTACATGTCAGTACGAGAGCTTGATAGCCGCCCAATATCAGAAGTTTGACATCTCAGACGTAAAAGTAAAGCCTTAATTTCGGAATAAATCCTTTATTGATTCATGTTTGAAGGTGTTTCCAGTTGAAACTCTGTCGTTGTACTTTCATTTTGGCTGCCTATCATTCATGTTTACGTTCACCATCCTAATGGTATGTTTCAATACAACGTGACTTCAAATGTGGTATTGAATTCTTGAGAAAACACATCAATTCCTACAGAGTTTCGGTTGTTTGCAGATCTACTACGGCCGTTAAAAAATTTCGTTCATAACGAGTTTCGGGAATACGTCGCAGGAAAATGCAACGTCACCGTAACTTCATCTAATTGCGTCAACACCTCATCAATGGTGATATTTGATGATTGCTGTATGGCAAAAGAAGAACACGTAGGCTAGAGAAGAAAAAGAAACGAAGAGCTTTCTGGACCCGAGATCAGCAACCGCAACGGAGCAAGCGAGATCGCAGCCCTACAGGTTTCACTAAATGGCGTGGCTTCCGAATCTGAACGGAGGAGCGATATAGGGTAGCTCAACACTGCCACGCAACAGTTGCTTGCCACGCCACCTTGGGCAGCATTGGATGATTGTGAGGCAGATGGAACTAAAAGAAGAAAGAATAGAGAAAAGGAACCAAAGTTCAGACGAATGGCGTATATGATATTCGAGGTGAAAGCGTTGTACATCTAAATCGGCCCGCAGTGGCTTTGTTACTATCGTGATATGCTAAAAAAGGACCATTGGATATCCAAAGCATGCGGGTTCGTATAATTCACCGTATGTGTCGCCATCTCCGAGAAGATGAATCTAGTGACATTCATGATAGGCATAGGAGGATACGGAGCTTAGGAAAAAGGCAGGTGCCCGGAACACCGGAGCAATCCAGATCTACAGCCTTGCGATATCTCGATCACGCCAGATACATATTGACATTACAGGTGTTGTTGCCGTCTGCAGCGGCGCCCCGTATGTCGTGCAGTGCAGGACGCGACGCCGCATTTCTGCATCATTACCCGCTGCGCAGGGAGGTAAGTATAGACATCATGTCCCGGTGGCGGCCGCCAGTGACGATGACGGGAGGAGCTGACGGTCGGCGCAGGCCGACGCAAAAGCGGGTAATGGGTAAGGCTTCATTTCCAGCTATTCCAGCTGTTCTCGCTCCAGCCGTTGAGTAGGCGTGTATATATGTTGATTATGTGCTTGAATGGGGGTTTGCCCCTATTCACGATTCACAAGCGCGATCCCCAGGATGGAAGGGATAACCTCGCCACTTGGCTGGTGCTAACGGGCTAGAGAATTGACAGCAAGGCAGACGGAAGAACCGAAGGGATGGTCGCCATTGTCAAACAATTAGTCTGGTTATTAGTAGATGGGGAAAATAAGGCTGCCACTTGGATGCAGGTACAAGCGGTTTCAGACCCTGCAGGTTACCCGTCCCACCACTTGTTCTTTTTGGCCCCATCCTGATCAAGACAAGACAAGACCGAACAAGACAAGTCGACCGACAGGTGGGTAGGGCTGGTTTGGATGTTGGCATATGAAAGCCATTTCGGGGAGTCCAACTACCGAATTATCCCTACCACGGCACTTGAGAGGCTTGCTGTATGCATTGAAACCTTCCGATGAAGACAGGTGAGTGTTGCCTGAATAACTGACCACGACTATCAATGGCTAGGCTTCCGGGATTTCTGACATTGGTGGATCGCGATGCTACTAAAGGTAGCTCTAATCTCTGCAACCGAGAGGCGCACTCACAATTGTCGGGCCACTTTGCGCTATTCATATGAATTTTTGTTAGTATTGTTTTGGTCTAATATCTGTCTGCCTACAAAGTCGAAGGGCACACGGGCCTTTTTGAGGTTGGCGTTGACATCCGTGCGCGACGTGCCCGCCTATCTAACGGCCCGAAATAATGCCACTTCCAGCCCATCGGGTTGTATGAGAAATGGTACGAGAAACTAAGAAACCATGATAACGATGACATGGTATGAATTGACTGGTCAAGCTGTGTATCTGAATGATTTGATGTGTAATCTATCTCCTTGCTTTCCTCCCGCTTTAGTTTGTACGGGCCAGGCTCCAGCCGAGCCAGGGTTGTGCGTCGTGTAAGTGGTCTTTGCGACGCCCGATGTTCGACGAGGGAAAAAAGACTCATACGTAGAGTCATTCCAGCAAACATAATTCCAGCTATCTACTCGTAGTCAGTTTTCGATATATTGTCTTATGACGATGACCTTCCCCTTTTCTCCTCCACAGACATGGAGCAGGCCTTGGCGAGCAAGGCAAAGACTGGGGAAGACCCAAAAGGTGTAGATGGCCGGGACAGCGATGAAGGACTGTGCGTGTGTCGTCCGGCCTTTGATGAGGTCTGAGCTTTCATCTCTTCTCTTCTATTGTTTCCCGACGGAAGCGGTGAAGAAACACCATAAGCATGTCTGACTGCGGCCGAGGTTGAACAAGTACAAAAATAGCTGATGAGACGCCCAGTTGGGCGGGCGCAGCGCTTAGCGGCTCACAGGCGCTGTGGTAAGCGGGAGGCCGCGGCCAGACGCCAGTCATCAGGTTGGCTGGTAGGCGAGACTCGAATTACTAGGGGTCGCTTACAGCCCTGTTAGGCGCATTAATGTGTCCTTGACCATTCCCTTGACTTAAGCCCGCCTGTCACCCCTAATAACGCCAACCCTGACGCCAGCAAGATATTATCCACCAGTTGGCGACTGACAGCTGAGATGGAATCTTCTCGGACGACTATATGCCGGGGGGTAAACATTATTCTTAGTTGGGCAGGTTGTGTTTACTACGGGCATGCTGTCAAGAAGCGCCGGCATGCAAGTAGAAGCTAGCTGTGCGTGTGTAGGTAAGGTGCCGAGGACGGGCGCCAAATGCGACTTGCTGTAGGATGAATTGAAGGCTGCCAGATCGTCCTGCCTAGAGCAAGCCATCCGCCGGCGCCAACGTCCAACACCACAAGATACACGTGGGATGACGGCGCCGTTGAGGCGTTGAGCTGGTCGTGGGTACGGGTGTGTCAGTCTATTTTCTGTAGTACTAAGTTAGGGGTGGCGTAGTTGTTGTTATAGGGACCCCACGTTGAGGAATCAGGTCTTGGGTATTCACACCATCATATCTGGCGGTTGGTAGTATTGCAGGACATGATTGTCCCCCAGATCTTGGCATGCCTTCGTACCTTGCATACAATCTAACGGACTTGTGAATTGCTGTATCGGGATGCGGGTTTTGTAACCCTACGACGCATATGAATCTTGGCTGGGTCTTTGTTCTGTGATGAAGTTCTTAGCTGCCTGCTGGATGTTCGTGGTAGCGGAGCGGAGGCGGAGCGGACGAGACCGAGTGTGACGAGGAGCTGTACGAATATTGAAAAGATGAGGCTGCTTGAATCAAATATGGTATGTAATACGTCTATATGCCAGCGCAAGGAGGGATTTAACGCCACTCTGTTGTGTTCCCGGTCTAGAGAAACTCTAGTAAGCCCGTGAGCATCTCGAGAAGAGAGGAAGAATGGGCCTCGATGGTGGAGCAGCTAGGCTGCCGCATAGAGATTCAAAGGTGATGTTACTTACTGGTGAGTATACCCACTGCCATGTAAGGTAATAAGGTGAGTTGAGGTAAGGTGTATGTAGCGGTAGCAGTAGTATACATATACGAACTAATGTAGGATGAGTGAATGAATGATTGTCGGTGGGAGTGGAGGAGGGTTGAGGTAATCGATTTGGGGATCTGGTTAGGGATCTCGTCGGCCAGTCCGAGTTGACTAGCTTGCCTAATTGGGAAAATGGTCAGGGGTATTGTAGGGCATCCCGTCCACTGGGGGGCTCCGCTGAAGACTGCTGGGAGCCACTGGGGGGCACACTGGGGGCCACTGAAAATAGGTCAGTTCGCCCTATGGCGCACCCTCTGCACCCTCTGCACCCTCTGCACCCTCTGCATCCACTGAAGCCATCCACTACGTCCACTGACAGGCCAGGGAGCCAGTGAGCGTCCCGGGAAAGGGGCTCGCTTATCTGGATTGATTTTCTAGAAACCCACCAGCATGACACCACAAACTCGCAAAACACCATCCATGATACTACAATATTACTACCATTACCACCGTTACCACCTTGATCTCTACTGTACCTGCATATTCCATCTGCACCCCTCCCCTCCCACACCTCAGCTACTTGCCTTGTACTAGCTAGATGATCGCCTCTCCGGCGCCCGGTGCCTCGGTCGGCGCGTCACTCCCCTGCAGGACCCTGAAACCCGCGTCTCCAAATGCGCTACTAGCACTCGCTAGCTGGCTGACCTTTGGTGAGCTGTTCTCTTCTCGTACCATGTACCAACGGGCTTGGGGGTATCATGGACGGGGTGTTCTCGGACTCGTCAAACTCGCTGCCTGTTAGCCTTGCCTTGCCTTTACCTGGCTTTACCTGGCTTTACGGTGTGCGGCAGGGCCAGGGTCGGGGTCGGGCTCGACTCCGACTCTAATCCTTACCTGACTTTGACACTTATGTACTACTGTTCACTACCTACTGTAGTCGAGGTCCTCGGGTATATTCTTCTCAAAGAGCATGATCGGCGATACTAGCTAGCATCATGACAGGTCCATGCCCACGCGCACCTCTAGCTCGGTGCGTGCCCTCCTTCACCCTCACCCTCTCGCCACCCCAGCTCCATCGACTAACACGGTAACACCGGGGGGTTCAGAATGGGGACGGGCAAGGGGGACAGGGAGCATCCCTCCATCTCGCTGCCACTTCCAGATTGGAGCATGCTACAAACTTGGACCGTTGGGCGAGAAAAAAACTTTTGTTTCTGGTCCTGCCACCTGCCACGCTCATCATCAAGACTACTAAAAGATGCCATATGCCTGCCTCCTTGCGCCTCCCGACTGCAGTCCCAGTCCCCGGAGCGGACCGATGCCGCCACACACAAGTCAACCGCACGCCCAATATCGAGGCAAAGGCAGGCAAAAGGCAAAGGCAAAACGGACAATCCTAAAGGGCAATCCTATCCCGAGATTCGCAACCACATCTCTCCGCTGGATGCTGCAACTGCAACTCTCCTGCGACTTTTGTACCTGCACGTAAACGGCCTCGCCTACTCCCATTGCAACATCTGTTCTATTCACGACTACCGACTGGAGAACCTCCACGTCTAGCTTTCCCTCATCAACAATATATACTGCCCGGATCGCGCCTTTCCGCTTCAAGCGAGCTGGTCCTGGATCATCCTGTCGCTCAAGCTTCTTCCCATCTTGGATTTTGGATTTCAAACCTGGTCTGCCCTTTAACCAGGATCGTTAGCCAACAACTTAGCTTCCTTTTTCCTTCTTCAGCCCTACAAAGGATCCCTCATATTCCTGTCATCACTCAATCCGGGTTCAGAAGCCTTCCAAGTTCAACCATCTTGGACTGTGCCAGCCCAGCCCTTGTAAGTTAACATCATCCCAACTAGGACACCTCGATATACCATATCACGCATCATATCCAAGCCCTAGGAGGCATCATTACAGACGGACTCTGTCATCTCTCGCCTGTAGAATTAACAACATTTTCTAACATCCTATCGCCTATCTCCTTGGGCTTCCTCTTCCTCCCTCTGAAGCTGTCATCATGCCCATTACTCTATGAGAGACATCTCAGTGCTGACGGGTCAAAAGTAAACAAGTTTGAACCCAAAGAGGGTTCTTTGACCTCTCTGGAGCACAACATGAGAAGCCTCAGCTTATTCTAGATTGATCACAAATCTCGGCGACTAAAAGAATTGGAAGAAATCAGTTGAAGAAAGCAGCACGGCACAGCTGATTGACCATGCCATCTCGCCGACCTCACACCAACTCTCACCATGGGTGCCTACAGTGCAAAGCGAAGAGGGTCAAGGTGAGCAAACCACCCAACTGATGAAGCCACTCTCAGGTAAGAAGGATGAAGCAAGTTAACACCCCGCAACAGTGCGATCAGGCGCAGCCGACATGCTCTCGTTGCGAGAAGAGGGGCTCAGAGTGCACATACCGGCATCTTATGACATCGTACAACCCATTTCAAGCTCAACGGTCTGCGGCAGGACCCTCAAACGTGCCGCCACCTATTTCGATTCCTGGTCCTGCCAACCCTCAACATGCTCAGAGGGCTTCGCAGGAGATGAGCCCTTCCATGGGGACACCAGGTTCTCGACGTTTGTCGACGCCTGGAATTTCAGCATCTTTTTATGCTCCGACGACACTAACACCTCCCCAATCGGGAGCGACCACAATGGGTATGACGGCCACGAGCGAAGTTGATCCGCCCAGACAGCACTTCTCTGCTTCATCTGCACCGCCTGATCACCTCCCTTTCAGCACGCAGAGCCCTGCGATGCCCTCATCCATTCCAGTTGCACCATCAACGGCGAGTTCGGCAGACTTCTCCGACCATATCGAGCAGTACCTGCTCCATCACTACATGGAGAACCTCACCGTCCCTCACATGTCGCCCGTTCTTCATCTAAACCTCTTTCCCGCACTCAACCGTGCCATCCTGGAACATGCGCCTTCAACACCATACGTCCGTCATCTCGTGCTCTCCTTCTCGGCTCTGCATCTGGCCTCTCTTACTGCAGGCTCCCGAGGCGATGTATTCACCTCGACACAGTCAAGCCAGGGTAGATTTGACTTCAACACTGCGCCCGCTCAGAACCCCAATCCTTTCTACAACCACCATTACTTCTTGTCTTTGGCACTCGACCACAAGGATAAGGCTTTGCAGTTGTTTGTACCCGCTGTAAGGGAGGGTATCACAGAGGCCAACGGGGAGAGGCTGTTCGCTGCCTCTACGGTTGTTATTGCTTGTGAGCTGGGTCTGCCAGCTGGCGACCCGGAGAACCGTACAGCTTTTGATCGCATCGACATACTGGCCCAGGTGGCAGGGCTCTTCCAGGGCACCCATCACCTGTTCAACACTGTCGAAGGTTTTAGACAACTCAATAGCCCAGAGGCTAGCGGCGGTGGACCAGCTACTGGCGGCACCCACCGGGCCAGCGTGTCCACGTCTGCGTCCTCGGCTACGTCTTTATCCTCATCGTCCCCATCTGGAGCTCATCATCAGGGACATGAGGAAATTGACTGGCCACAAGGTATAGAGTCTGTTGCTAGGGTCTTGGCTTTGATTGAGTGTCTGCCCGAGACGTCAGATCAAGCCGAGCTTGACCGGCGAGACGCGCTTATACACGCAGGGCAGAAGCTATCAAGGGCATTTGCTACGATGGATGAATCAGAAGAGTCTATCCCAGTCTGCAACTGGCTGGGTATGGTGAAAGGAAAGTTTGTCGAATTGATCCGCGCTCGCGACCCCCTGGCGCTGGTTCTCATTGGACACTGGACTATCTGCCCGCAGCGGATGAACGACATTTGGTGGGCACGAGGATGGCCCGCTGCTGCTGTTATGGACATTGACAATATCTTGGATGAGAGCCACAAACCGCTCTTGGAGTGGTGCTTTCATCAGACTACGACGCAAGAATCAACGCTTGGACCGAATTCTCAGCAGCCGATCGCCGGCTATCGAGCTGGATACAGTCAATGATATGCCGCTTTGTCTGGCTAGATTTGGCCCAGCTTCACTTTGCTAGGACATGTTCTCAAGCGGTGCTTGCTTATCCGGACCAGAGGGAGATTGGTCCTCATACTGCATTGGGTCCCTGGGGCGTGGAACCCCAGTTCTGGGGTTTTCTGCGGTTCAATGCATACGACTCGTTTGCAATGACATTTGGGCGAGCTCAACAAAACTCCGATCAATATCTAAATGGAAACACGAACTTCGCTACGCATCATGACTTAGACTCCAACTGGAGGGCATTCAACTATGCTCGTACTTTGCATTGCACAGCATTACACAGGAGTTTTGCCGTTATGCGCGCGACATCATTGCCGGAGTTGAAAGAGATGGAAAGGGGCGACTTGTACAATAATATATAGATTTCTTTTCTTCTTCGTTTTTCTTTTCTTCTTTATTCCCCCCCGTTACTTCATTTCTGAAACATCTATTGGCATTTACATTGGAGGGCATTCATACAAAAGGGCATATACATTGTTGGACATTCATAGAGCATGACATACCCCAAAAAAATCTGAATTACATGATGTTTTGTTTTTGATTGAGCTTTGTTTCATTCGGTGAATTCTTGGACTCGGTGTGAACGGCTTGGATAGCTTCCTGCGCGACTGCTGATCGTAATGTATTGCAGCTGTTCTGTCCTTCTCAAGCATGCTAATGGTTGTCACTCATCGTGCTACTGCAATACAGACCCATTAATCAATCCTGTCAGATACGTTGAGGGATAGAATTACGAAGGACAATTCAAACAACGATACATCACGTCTCATTTTGTACGTATAAGTTGCTGGAGATTGTTGCAGGGCGTGGGGTAGCCAATCGCTGTTGACCTTGACTTCCTTTTTAGGCAATGTAGATAAAATCGTATGTGTGTGGTATACTGTGCAGTAACTCCAAGCTTGTTCTCCCAAGATTTACATGTTATATTCCTCTGCAAACTCTTCATCTCTTGGCAATCTTCTCGGAGCCCTCAGCAGGTTTCAACAGTGCACTAGTAGAGGCAGATCTGCCGCCCCGTTTTCCAAACCCAACAGCGCGTCGATTGAGCAACCTCCGAGAGGGGCAATCTTCTCCCGGAGCACGCTTGGGTGTTCATCAAGCTCATGAACTAATTTTCATCATGCCGATAACGCTCTGCATGGCCATCTTGTGGCTTCAGGCCGCCTGACACTATCAGCGACGGCAGCGTCTAAGAGACCCTCAACGCTCAAAAGCAGCAGAGAGCCAGCGCAACTGACTAGAACGCCGGATGTGTCGAAAGAGAAATTGTCAATATATTTCACCGCCGAGGTTATCTGGACTTGTAAAGCTAGTTGTAAGGCTGGAAGATAACGAGATCCGGGTATCCTGACCCACCGCAGCCGAGAGTAGTAACTGTTTGAGACAGACTGTTTGGTTTGAGAAACCAGGTCTTTTCGACCGATGGACACCTGGGCTGCAACAAGATATGCTTAAGTTTTCACTGATTGAATCATATGAAATGATTTTTTTCTTTATATTCGAAGGTGCACATGGTGAACTTACATGAAGCTGATTGATGGCTGACTAGATTAGTGGAGGTCTTGAGGGAACGATGACGCGGGCTTCCCTTTCAGGTATTAGCGTGGCCGGCCCGAGTGGTCGTGAAATAGCAAGCCTTTGCTCGGCCCGATGAGCAAATGCACCGCATGACACACATTTCAAATTCAATCTTCGTCTAATTTTCCAAGCGTTGATCTACCTGATACACATTTCTTGGGTGCTTGTACTTTGATGCCCGCTGCTAAAGTCTGTGCGCTTTAGCCATTTTGTCAGTTTAAGATTACCCAATCTAGGTGTCCTTGTGTCCATTTCGATCTTGACGCACGTACGATCTATTATTTATTTCTTGCTTCTCTCCAATGCAAGCTTATCGAGCTCCAAAACTGCTTCCTCCTCTCTGCCAACAGGGACAAAAATGTGGTCGTGATAAAAACCGCTGACAGGATTGACGCCCATATTCCTTGCCGCTAAACGAGTGGCGATTACCGCCATGAAGCCAACTGCTGCAAGGCTCGAAGTTACGTTAAGAGTGATCATCTTGCAAGGGAAGAAGTACTCCAAGCCATGCGAAGTGGCATAATCGAGAGTAGTAATGATTGTAACGCCTTCAGTCTCTCGAAAGAAGAGCTGGATATCGGCTATTGGAGGCAATGAGGCATCTTTTGGCAGGGTGGCGAATACGTAGGTGTCTGGGTGTAAGACAGTCGTTAAGGTGGACAGCAAAACGTCGAGAGATTTTTCTCCTGGGTCTTGGGTTAGGGCAGACATTGTATCCGGGCGAAACCCTATATGAGGATTGATGATAGTGTCTTTGAAAGTAGGAGGTAATACACCTGGCAAGGTTACTAGACAATCTGCGCAAAGTCGTAGATGAAGCGGGAAAAATTTACGACTGCCTGTTAGTGTTGACACTCTTTTGCAATCTGGTGTCGTTTTCGACTGTACGTACACTAGCCTAATGCGGAGTTGAGGTGCGGAGTAAGATGCTCAATTTACACGGACCTCGAGAAAGGAGGCTTTGTAGGCTGGATGATAATGCTCGTATGCAGACGAGTATTGATGTTAAATGATGATGTATACACGGCGAGCGCCGCCAGCTTCTCGTCATTGATTTTCGGTAAATTAGCTACACAGATTCTCTCTTTGCTAGACTATTTTTTTTTTTTTTTTTTTTTTTTTTTTTTTTTTGGCAGACTACCAATACTAGCGCCAGACATATTGTCCTTCATCATAAAGAAAACATTGGGCCGCTATAGATCACCAGACATGTTAGAAAATTGTAAATTATATCTTGCTTTGTCATGTGCTTCTGACCTGGGAATGAGAGACATTATAGAATTAAGAAAACGTGTTTCTTACTTAAAACTACCCTCGGAGCCAGTATGTGAAAGAGCAGGATGGGAAGAGAAGACGAAAAGTAGAGTGGAAACTCTTTGGCTTCATGGAATAGGCATAAGTCGCTTCAGAGGGACCCGAGTAGGGAATACATCTGTAATTGAACGATTAAACCAATCATTCGTTGCTTCGGCCGGGTAGTGAAGTAATGATCTCGGCCCGGACCACACTCCCCAATCTGCAAACCCGACACCGGAGCGGAGGTCGTGAACGCCACTAGTTAAAAGTTCTTCAAGACATCATACATCTCGGCCCGCCTTGCACCCAACATTTCTCTCTTCGGCACACTTCCTTGCCTGTTCTAACAGCCGCGCTTAACGGTGATTACTCGATTTCGACCACCGGCCGTCTGCTCATGGCCGATGATGGCACCGTCCACTTCTATACCCACGAATCAGCATCGTGCGCCCGTGTAAGTTGATTTTGCATATTTAGCCCATGCGTCTCGCTAAGCGATGTATTTTGCGGAAATCCTATTGTTGCTTTGTTCGGGCTTCATCGTTTCCGGCGACCACCCTCATATTATATCTTAGCAATTGAATAAATATAAAGTCCATTTCACTAACCTCCGAATGGTAGTGCTTGTTTGCAATGTAGATCCGCCAAGGTCAGGTGTCTCATTTCTCAATCTGCTGAGCAGTGCAACCGCTGCTGCGCCAATGGTATTACCTGTGTCTTTACCCAGCCGAAGCGAGCGAAGGCCGCAACAAGAAAGCGGGCTCATCAAACTCGAAAAGCCCAGGTCAAAGCACCTCAGCAGCGTCCACGGCTTCACGACGATTTTCAAGCTCATAACGAGGATCCTGATCTCAGGGACCCATCGTCCATCTTAGAGCAGCATGAACAAGCACACTCATTGCCCCCAGCACCCTTATCGCCTCGAGCAGCATCACGATCAAATAGTGGCGTCGATAGCCACAACGAGTACACATCGCAAGGCCACAACCCCGATCCACTGGCCACGAACAATGTGAAATCAAACAATGACCCCTCGCCTCCAGTCACGGAAAGCATGCGACGCAGGATCGCTGCAACGCTTGCTACATTGAACGGAAGAAGAGGAGCGCCCTTTAGCTTCATCACATCCGGAGACCGAAACTCTTTATCCACCACCAGCAATGGGCTAGGATACTCGCGAAGTTCGCAGTCGCCCTTAAAATTAAGCTATCTTCTTCGCCCACTTCGTACCTACAGCGCCTCCCGAAGACAAAGCCAAGGGGCAGCGCAACCGTTTCCGGAACCCATCAAGATGCCCACGTATTCGGCCTCTGTCTCTTTATGTCATACAATCAAAGACCCAATTGCCGGTGGCTTGATATCAAAAGAGACGTCTGAAACCTTTTTCCAATTCTTCATGCAGGAATTGAACGCCAAATGGGAGTATATCTTGGATCCACGTGTTGATACTCATGACAATGTTAGGCGCCGTAGTCCTTTCCTACTGGCTGCAGTATTGTTTTGTGCATCAAAATTCGCGGGATTTGCGAATGGCTGTTTGACTGATATCACTGATGCCTTCATACAATGCCGTCTGTGTAGTCTTGCTCGAAGTCTAGCCATTGACGTATTTGCGCAAGGGGATCGGTCAGTGGAAGTCATACAAGCTTTCTACCTCCTGGTTTGCTGGAAGGACGCAGATGATGATATTTCGTATTTGCACAGCGGATACGGCATCCAGCTCCTTCACGATATAGACTTGGACCAGGTAGAGGGTGACGAGCGCAGAGCTCGGGCCATGAGGGCCTACATCGCCATGTTCCGGCAAGACAAGCAGCAAAGTCTTTTCTTCATGAGAAGATCATCCTTCAGTAATGGCAATAGCCCTGAAATAGGCACGATGAGGCGATGGCTTAAGACAACACACACTTCGGGACTCGACACGATTTCTTGTTGCAGTGCAGACATAAAACGTATTCAGACAAAGATGCGCGAAATGGCCTCGAAAAGTTCGTCTCATATTCTACCTTGCTTGCAGGACTTGCTGCAACAGGAACTCCATAGCTGGAGAGAAACCTGGCATCACGACCTTCAGTTGGTTACGTCGTCACAGCAATCATCGCAGACGACATCCATGTATCCGGACAATGCTCATGTGACGAGGGTTTTAGGTCTCTGGGAGAGCAGCGTCAAACTAGGGGTGGCGACCGAAATCCTCCGCCGGTCAATACTGGATAGCTTGGCATCATCAACCACTCTTGAGGTTCTAAACGTCGAGAACATCTTGACTTCGGATACCCCAGGGTTCACAAGTAGCGTTGAGGGCGCTCTGGACACACTGCGCTATCTGCTCCAATTTCCTACCGCAGATCTCCGTCGAAGTCCAGATTCTTTCCTCCTACTCGGACCTCATGCCTCCCTATATCTAGTCGTCGTGCTTGGGTGTCCAGCTAACGGATTTACCGGCACCTCTTTTCAAAGGATCGCAATAGATGTGATCGAGAAAGTAGCCCAACATTTCGCGGCCTCTATAGTGTCGCCCCAGGACACCATCTCACTTCACTCAACATACCTAAACTCTTTGGTAAATCTACTAAGACCGCAAGTTGCGCCTCAAGATGCTCCTCGGGCGGACCCTGAATGGTTGTCTGGGTCCAACAACTACGAGGTCGATACAACGAATCCAAATATGGACCCAACGGCAGTGCAAGCGGCGCATGTACTGGCGAATGGCATTGGGAGTCAGCTGCCCAGCTGGGAGGCCACAAGCAGCTGGCTTCCAGACATGGAAGACGTCAGTATGCCAGACCTGGAACTACACAGTCTAGCAAACCTGGTGGAGACTAATGCATTTTGGGAGCAATGGGTGGCGCCTGGGGATATGCCCACGGTGTAACTAGGAAAGAGGATGAATGCTACGCCCCCTCCACCTGTTGGTTATGTACGTACGGACCGATCGTTTCTCGAGACCAATAGGAGCTACGCTCTTAGAAGTATTTCTTCGTAGGCAGTTACTAAACCTCATGCATGATACATCGAGACTTACTAGGACTCGGGCCGAGACCCCCTTACTGAACGTTTGCCCGTCTTTCGATGCAGTCACATGATTCGGAACCAGCTTACAGTGATAAAACCTCATTTCCCAAATTTCAATTGCATTTGTTTACGGTATCTGTGAGAACGAGATTTCGTTCGACGAGCGATTCAAATGTTTTCACCAGTGAGAATGGCAACGTCCTTTGGCGTCTGTCGAGGGATAGCCGCAGTCCAGCGACATAATGTCCGATTCTCATCCTCAAAACGCGAAATATTATCAAAGACTACAAAAATCAGATCCCGCACTCGAGGTCTTTATGCGAGTGCTGGTATTGGCGTTCTCGGACTTGGGTTGATGCTGCGCAGCAGTGATAAAGACGAAGCTGATGTCGAGGACATTGCCGCACTCTCGAAAGTGCCCTTACGCCGTCTTATCTCCGGCTGGATGTAAGTACACTTGAAGATTCTGATCAAAGTGTTCCTCTGACTTTGAAATCTTCCAGAGCTTTCGCATTTTGTTCTTCGCCCACTTGGGTTGAGGCTAGCGAGACTTTATATAGTGTTGTTTCCAAGATTCCCGTCATCTCATCTATCGCCAACACCTTCATTATTCATACCTTCTTTGATCAGTTTCTTGGTGGACAAACAACCCAGGAATGCATCCCCAAGATCAGAGAACTACGTAAGGCTCAGATTGGGATGTTGCTCGGTTACAATATCGAAGCGACACTCGACGGGTCTAGGAAAGACCCTGATCTAATTATCAAGCAGACAGAGTCAGTTCTGGAGTCTATCGACGCTCAGGCTCATCTAGCTAAAGAATTCACCGGTGTCGCGGCTGCGAACCCTGAAATGGATAGCAAATGTTGGGTCCGCCTGAAGATTACTGGGCTCCTCAGTGATCCCTCCGCTCTCGGTGTAGGATCTCGTGCTATCTTGAAGGCACGCGCCGCCCAAGGTCTCGATAAAGATGTTCCACTCCCTGGTCTTCCCCACGATGGTGACTGGGAGGCTGCTCTATACGGCAAGGATGTCACTCCTTACTACCGTGATCAACTTGTCCGTCTTCGCGCTACAATAGAGGCCATCATTAGCAAGGCACGAGATAATAACATTCGTGTTGTTATCGATGCGGAGCAGTCTTGGTACCAGCCTGTTCTCGACGCCCTTACCGACGAGCTTATGCAAAAATACAACAAGCTTGGTGGACCTGCGACCTGTATTGCCTCTTTTCAGGCTTATTTGCGACGGCACCCTCAACTACTTGATCATCAGATTAAGCGAGCTGAGGAGAAGGGCTACAAGTTGCTCTACAAACAAGTGCGCGGCGCCTATATCGTCACTGAAGCTGAGTGGTGGAAGAAAGAATATGGCGAGGAGGGTTCTGTCGTTTGGCCAACCAAGCAGGAGACCGATGATAGCTACGACAGTACTATGGAGAAGGCTATCTCTTTGGTTGCTGATCAAGTTCGATCGAAAGGGTCAGCTCGCTTTGGTGCAATCTTCGCTACACACAACGCCTATAGCATTGAAAAGGGCATTCAGATGCTGAACAAGACTGGTTTCTTGTCGCCTGACCAAGAGTCCAGACGGCTGATTCTTGATCAAAATGTCGCCAACAGCGTTACTTTCGCTCAGATTTTTGGTAATGAAGCATTTGGTGTAAGAGTTCCAGTTATTTGTGCTAACAAACATTGCTAGGTTTGAAGGATGATCTTACTAACAAGATTACCGGAAGTTTCGTTGCAGCAAATAGGTCACCCTTGGTCGTTAAGGTAAGGACGTGCACAATTATTCCAACGAGTGGAGATGTTGACAGAAGTGATATAGTCTATGAGTTACGGAGAGCTTTCTGAGTGTATTCCCTTCTTGTCCAGACGCGCGAATGAAAACAAGGCTGTGCTATCAGGCCGCGGAGGTGCGCTTTCTGAGCGGAAGCGCCTTGGTCGGGAAATCAGACGGCGCCTTTCACCCTTCGGTGCTATGACACCAGAGACTAAAAGCTGAATATATATTACTAACTTTGTTGCTGTATAGACATATGGTACAGTGTTTTGCAAGTGGTATTTGAGAGACACTTCGTAATGCTGAGAACGTTAAAGCACGAGTAGGAGTCGTCACTACTGTGCTGTCGTAGCTTTCCTCACTTTTTAACACCGCCGAGTTACTTTACAAGCTTAGCTAGCCATTAAACCTTAGATAGACATTAGAAATATCATTACTTGCGCTCTGACAAATGAGGAAAGAAGAAATAGAGGGTGTTATTAGGAACGTTCTCGGGCGTAACAGTTGCTGAATGTTTCCTTGTCATATCATTTTCAACGCCGGCTTGTAATCTCGGCTGACGTATAATAGGCTCATTCCGACAAAATTCTCACAAAAAGTATGGTAGAGTTTGGTTGATTGGGTCTTTTGCCAGCCGGGCCGAGAACGGGACATGTCGCGCATCCATCACGACCGGCAGCAGGCAGCCCTAACCCTCAACACATACAATGGAAGCCTCATCCAGATCTCGGCCCGAGGAAGGTAGATACAGACGCGGACAGCCATGCCGCGCTCTTTTTAGTACACGGGATGCAAACCCGGCGGTGTCACACTCAATTGCCGAAGGCGAGATGATAAATACCATATTCTAGACGGTTTCCTTGCCTTTTAAATTGCGGCTTTCCCTTCATGTTTCCTTAGTACGATATATCAGTCAAGTCTAAACACCCAAGTTTAAGCCGCAACTATGAGGTCCTTCTGCCCTAGCCGTGCTCCCCGCACCATCGGACCCTACGTCCATGCCATCGCTCATGGCAATCTCGTTTTCACCACGGCTTGTATCCCACTGGATCCCGCAACCATGAAGATAGTTGGAGGCGGAGCTGAGAACCAGCTGCGCCGCATCTTTGACAACCTCAAAATCATTCTCGGGGAGGCTGGCACCAGCCTGGACCGAATTATTAAGCAAAATGTCTACTTGACCGATTTCAATGATTTCGAAGCCTTCAATAAAGTTTCGGCCGAATACTTAGGGGACCACAAGCCCGCAAGAGCGACGATGAAGGTGCTGGAGTTGCCTAAAAACGCTCCCATGGGACTGGATGTGGTGGCTGCTATGCCTGATCAATAAAGCTCGGTCGGCCTAAAATAGGTGCTTGCAATCTGTTGGGATATGAAATGTTGTTCGGCCACACGTCATCAAGGGATTGTATATAGGATTGGACGTGTAGTTCACCTGCGAGATGTACAGTGTCTGAAAAGAGAAGGCTAAGGGTCGATTTACCACTAAAGTTTTATCAACGTGGACGGAAGTACGTTGGGCATAGACAAGCAAAGTTAGACATGGCTCCTTCTGCAAAGAGAAGCTCGAACAGTCTTACCCCAAACCCTTGGACTTATCATTCGTATTCTCTGTTTCCAATCTTGCGCAAGTGAATTGTACCAGGCCAATCTGCATAAAAATTGCAAAACAGGTGGGATGACAATGAGGTGGGAAGAGATTTCGGCTTCTTATTACAGTCTCAACCTCAGACTCAGACTATCAGGCCTCATGTTGTGCTTGAAAGAAGGTGTATGGAAGAGTGACTCGAACCTCGATCGTTGTCGAAGGATGTCATGGCGGTGAAAGAAATACGCTTTCCGTTGGATCTTTTCTTGATCGATGTATCATTTACTCTGTGTTTACATTCTGGTCGCCTAGCAACTACCCTCCAGCTTGAAGGTTCCAGGGTTGAAATTTATTAAAGAAGGTTCTAGCAGATATACTTGAATAAAAGCAACTTCCTTGTAGCAGCCTTTCTTCAAGTAGGGTCATCTTAGTGTCCTCACGCCCTATTATTCGCGAGGACATTTATATCTACTTTAGGATTGTACTCACATCCCAAATAGAAACACTGAGGAACCACTGGGCTCGTGAACTTACCGTAATGGGTGGGATGGATGGTAATAGCATATGTGTATTTGCTTTTGAGTAATAAAGGAACCCTAGCTGGGATCTCTAAGCCCATCTCGCGAATGAGAATGAGGATCTATTCGAATAAATGAAACGCGTAGTAAATCATGTGCCCCGGCGGCGCGACTTTCGCGCCAGCCATATGCACCATCTGTAAAGTCTATCGTGATATGTAGCTCTTACCCAAAATATCTCCCCTTCTAATCTGCACTGATTATCTTCCTCAGTGTTGTCTCTACATATTGCCCACGGGGTTATTTCCCACAAACGTTCGTTCTAGTGGATCCAAGGCCTCCGACTTTCAACCCTTAACACTTACATCCCCTTCTTTTCCCCATCTCGATGTCTCATCTCCGCCCTCCCAATCTCGCTCAACGTAGCCTAGCTCGCGCTTTATCTGCTCTACAGTTTCCTTATCGCCTGTATTCTTGCCAGCATTATCACTGTCGACAAGTTAGCAGTTAGCTCCCGACGAGGAAAACATGAACCGCTTACCTGATCTTGATAGCGGGCCGACCCGCTGCCGAGCTCAACTTGATGACAATATTCAGAGGTACCGATTTCGTCCCGGTTTTGAGATGAGTAAAATCATTTGTCAAGAATGTACCAACACCAAAGGTCGGCTGGAAACCAGACTCCTCCGACACTTTCTTGTACTCCAAACAACGGTCAATGTTCAGCGAGTCAGAGAAGACAATTACCTTCTTATCTTTGATGCCCTCCTTGTCATAGTATTGCCGCATGAGCTTGACGTACTCTGCAGGGTCGCCAGAGTCTTGGCGAACACCAGTGAACAGCTCGGCGTACGTTTTGGGGCTTCCACCCTCCCTTTGGAATGTCTCGGGAGGGAATTCGCTGTCGAGAGGGCGGATCGGCTTGCTAAATGCATTCAAAAACTCTGGGGTTCCGAAGGTGTCTGTCAAGGCAATAGCCAGCTTGTTTCCGAAGCAGCTAACCCATCGGCGCAGAGCTTCTTCCGTAGCTATTTTGTAATCTCCAATTATGGCTGCGTTTCCCATAAACCATTCGTGCGCGACTGTGCCCACGGGCGGAATTTTGAATCGCATAGCTAGATGGACGTTGCTCGTGCCGGAAAGCTTACCGGGTAGACCCTTCTTAGAAGCGTCATCGGCAGCCTTGACCAGTCCACGGAACACCAGCGCTTGAGTGTGGTAGTCGCGACGTCTTCGGGTGCCAAACTCGGAGGTGATGCATCCAGCCTCTAGGAGCTTCATGCCCTTCTCATATGCCGTCTCTTCCTGTCCGTTATAGTTCCAATCCGTGTCCATGAAGCGAAAGTATGCTTCAGAGGTCAATGCCAAAATAGGAATCTCGTAGAGGATTGTTTCGACCCATGCGCCCTTAATGCTAATGTCGATGTCTCCAATATCTTCATCGGCCCCGGTATCGGTACCCACCGGGGTAAAGGTAGCAGTAACTTGCTCTCGCGGATGTAGGCGAAACTCTTTGAGGAAGTTGAGGTAATCGGTGGTCAGGTATTCGCAATGCGTCTGCAAGAATTGGTACTCCTCTGTAGACAGAGAGATATTTCCGAGTTCTAGAATCAACATGATTAGTGGCGCAGATACACACGATGCTTATTGCCCAATACCTACTTTGGATCTGGTCCCATAGCCACCGAAATGCAGCCCTTGACAACTTCTTGTCCGGGGTTCTATTTGTAAAAGCGTACGTAACTGGAACGTCTCTGTAGCACTTGTACACAGCGCATTGCATTGTGAGCTTGTACAAGTCGGTATCAAGAAAGGATATGACGCCTTCCGGAAAGGGCGACGAGCTGTTAAAGTCCATGACGGAGGGTGTAAGGATGCCGCCGCACCCTACGATCCGATATCACTGTCAACTTTAAGAGATGACGGGTTATAGTCGTAGTGAGATAGCTCGATGGAAGGGTGCGGGATGAACCGGGTTGCTCGGCACAAGCGCGACGATCAATGACTAGTCCAGGACTCGGGTCAAGAGAGAGAAGCCTTGGAGAGAAAAGGACCCCGCGATGCGCTGGCGATGTTATAGAGGCGCCCGAGCCGACGGTGAGGATATCTTTGAATCAAGTACCAAACAAGGGTATTTGACCCCACGTGGATGTACAGGTCGTGTCAGACAGCAGGAAGCAGTCGGACAAACGGCGCCAGGTTGTCGGGAGTCAAGATGGTGAGGGTTCAAAGTTGGACTTGGAGTTGGAGTTTGGAGGGGCACTCGACATGCCGCCGCGTGGAGAAATAAAAAAAGGTACGTATCAGTGGGGCTACCCTGTAGAAAAGTTAGGTCTACAATTTATTTGTAAAAATAGTACTATATTATTTTTATACTTAACTTATAATATATTATTAAATTTATACCAATAAAGTAACTAATTGAAGAATAACAGGATACTTATATATATATTATAAATGAGGTCGTGTATAAAGAGGTACTCAGTGAAAAGAGTTAAAGACCCTGCAAGTTAAGGGCGACCTTGGTTTTTTGAATCCGGAAGTTTCTGCTGAATCAACTTTTCGCAGTTAACGCTGTTGCCCCCGGCTGCCTCGGATTCCTGGACTGTCGACATCTGATGATTTGTAATTTGGAAAGGTGTAATGGAGCTCATGTTAAAGTTTGAGAAGTTCATTATGCTCGTCTGAAAAGCAGTCCGAAGATGTCAGCCTGCAGCCTGCCTGTACGTAGGAAGCAAAGCTGTGTCACCAGTAATACTTCTAGCAGAGATCACCCATATTTTGAAATACAAGCACGGGTCACATGAGTGTCCCTTCGTCAGATTCCTTCTTGCGATGTCGTACCATTATCTACCGACACTATCATTGTGTGTATGAAGACTCGCTCTGTGGTTAGCCAAGACAATGATGGGCTGAACAGGTATAGTTAGTTATACTGCGATAGCAACTTGCATGATGGAGAGTCCATCAAGTGGCCTTGCAGGAACGGCTTGCTTGCGTCGACTCGCGCACAAGGCAACAGCAAATGCCAGAATCCCCCATGCGGAGGAAGTGGAGATCTAAGTGCCCGTGCTCGGTTTCGCAAGAGACATTGAACATTCGAACCCCCCCCCCAAACACTGTCACTGTGGACTGAGAGCATTAGCCCCGGTAGTCACGATCTGCAAAAGTTAGGCTGGGCGCTTGACGATGTTGCGTAAAGTCGGAAATGGCGACGATTCTACTTCGAGTATGTCTTGAAAACACTCAAAAGCTGTCGAGCGTTTCAAGAAAGCTACCTACCAAAGTGATCCTTTGGCGCGGACTGGCCCTTACCAAAACGCGCCGATTCAGCTCATAAGTCGAGCGCATAACCAGTGCTCCCTGCCCGTACGCATCGTCACTTCGGCTTCCGAGGGATTGGAGGGCCCCAAGTGCCGGCGAACAAAGGGGCCGCGCCCCCATCGGGCCTTCTATGAACACAAACGCCTCTCATTTTTGATCACAGTATCCGTGTGACTTCAACGGCGCAAGGATAGTCAAGTCTCCGTTGGGCATCTCAGCGCCCTACATCACAGCCTTCCGTATATCATGCCCAGGATGATCCTAGCTCAGTGCAAGATGGGCGTACAGGTATGCATTGTCGCAGCCGTCACAATGTTCTCTCATACACAACAATATTAGCATGATGCGGGGACAAATGTGCTGTCTCTCTGCACGTAGTGCTAATAATGTACTAAAATAAATCGTTCTTTCGCGATTGCTGCATTCAACAACGTCATGATGTGCTATGTTTCAGCACAAGACGACAAGCTCATAAATCTAACTCATCGTTCCCAAGCCCCAGAGATCGCCTGACGAGATGCCACCCATCACTTAGCTACATTTCAAAAGAATTCTCCATTCCAACATCTCTGCCAAGACCCTGTGCCTCATGAATAGGATGCACTGACGCACATCTTGATTGAGCTTGGTCCGACAATACTAAGCTAAGGCCATCTTTTCAAAAACGAATCACATAGAATTGGTAGGAAGCTAGCGCTTCTAATATTATCGGTCATTCATAAGTACTTTTGAAGACAAGGCGCTTTGGCTGAATCATGTGCAGATTGGTCTTGGTGAACACTGAGACTTGTTGACGGCGTTAGCTTTGCTCATCTTCAATAAGGGATAGTCACGCAACCTCTAAGAGAGGGTTGGCACTATACTTAGAGCAACACGATGGGCTCTATTATAAGAGAAGACTTATTCAGGTAGAATGGATGCCTCTTCATCATACCCCTATGGTGAAGATCCTTTTCTCCCTGTAAGGAATAGTCTTTAAACCGAGCAGTGGGGCTGAGTGGCGTTTATATGCGCGCTATTGATGTGAGCTCTCTTTGTCTCAACATGGCACAGGTCAAAGTACGGCTAAGCTTGCTTCTCAATATGTTCGGACTTCCCGCCTGCATAAGTCTTTGATGCCAGACGAATGCTGTTTGGTAGTCGACTCATGATTGTGAGAAGTAGTCTTGACTGTTGTGCATCTTCTTTGTGATGTAAGGGAGATCCCCAAACGATCTTAACTGTACCCATGTTCCAAGTTATAAATCTCGAGGCTTTTCCCACAAAATCTGTCAATTTTGCTTATCAAAAGATTTCAGAATTCACTCATAAGCCTCTCGGAGCCCTTCTTGAGCTCATTCGATACACTTCAAATCTTTTCCCACGACCTTCCTACCCGCTGGGTCACATTACACCCGCGCACATACACACGCACGTACTCACATACATTCTCTCTGTCTCTCACAGTCAAAATCTGAATTGAAACAAGACACCCGCGGCCAAACATCTACGCAATGTCGGAATTTGTCTTGAAGCGAAATCCCGTCAAGGTTGAGATCCGGGTGATAGATGACTCTTCTTGGCTCATTGGGGATAAACTCCTAATGACCCACACCCGTTCTGGCCAGCATACCTGGGGAGATGGCCGTGGCGGAGGTTACACGATTTCTGACGCACCCTCCCCTTTGCCTCAAACTCGACCGCTTCCAGACGACAGTGAGATCAGTGTCTGTTACAGGCACACGGATCGTCGCGTGGTTTATTTCATCGGCGAGGCAGTACTTAAGATAAAGGGTCTCGACCTACCACAGATCACAAGGGAGCACGTTACTCTAGCCTGGCTCCATGAACGAAAACAACCTAATTGGAGCTTTTCGATCCCTGATGTCTTTTATCACACTGAGAATGATGACTTCGAATACACTGTGATGAGATGGATGCCGGGTTTGCCAATTGGTTTGATCTGGAACAAGCTTGACGAGTCGTCTAAACAGCAGGTTGCTAAAAGACTGGCAGATAGCTGCAAGGAGCTGGCAATTCCTGCTGACGATACTCGCATGGTTGGTGTTGATGGAAATCCAATGAGCTCAAAGCTCACTCTATATTCAGACTCTGAATTTGACCCAATTCTTATTCAGAAGCATTGCCTGGAAATCGGCATGGACTGCTCTAAGCTTTTTTTCCAACATTGCGACTTGACCCCAGGGAACGTCATGCTGGATCCAAAGGATCTTTCTCTCAGCATTATAGACTGGGAAGCAGCTGGGTTCTTTCCTGTCGAATGGATTCGAACACATTTCTGTTATGGCGCTGCTATGAAGATACCTGGTGAGGGCATCAATGGTACGGATGGGTACGGTTCTATGGTTGAGGCTCACTTGGCGCAGCTGGGCTTCCCTCAACTGACGGATGAGTACATAGAGGCACTGAGTAAGAGTCTCGAGCGGTAAGTTTTCTCTCCCAAAGTTTGGAGTTTTCATTCATTTCGAATTCGATTTTCTGTTACAGGTATTTTGCGTGCCTTTTACAGATGTCCTCATACGCGATACCCTTCACACGCTGTTATATCAAAGTCACAAGATCCTAACGCAGAAAAATAGCCGACGACGTGCTAAAAGGACTCAATGAGTTCAATCCTCGACTATGCCCACCCAACACTGCAGCTGCAATCTCAAGGCAAGTTGCGCTTGTGAGGCACTTGCTGCCTAACATCACTATTTGCCCTATACATGGCACCATTTAGTCAGCTGTACAAATCTCGCTCGTCTATACCAGTGATGATCACCTACTTAGATTTTGAATCCTTTTCAGGTTCGCCCAGTTCCTGTCCACACAGCGATCCGTCTTCCATAGGTCTCCGGCAAAACTTGTCTCTAGTCATATTATTGAACTCCCAAGTGGGATATCTCAAGCCAGTTGACCCATTCACACTGAACAGTGGATTCCATATTGAAAAGATGTCCTTGGAGTTGTCGCTATGCTAACCAGCGAAGGCCCGGGAAAGTGAATGGGATACGGACCCGAACTTTTCTGTTGCTAGAAGTCAGACCTATTAAGGCGTGTCTTGCGTGTGACCGTGGTACGTACCTGTTGAAATTTGCCAACGAGGGCAGTATGATTCTTGGAGCAAGGTTCTCGGGTTGAATACTTTGGAAATGTTTTGGTTGAGAAAGTGTTGGTTGAAAGCCTTGTCCATGACTGCTGTACGAGAAGAGAAAGGGATGCGATGGACTATTAGACGATGAAATTCAACTCTGTTCATTCCATAACCCGGAGAGATACTCAGAGTCGAGTTCAAAAGCAGCAGTGAATTCAACGCAGCCTGCGTCAAGTTTGTACCTTTGCTCCTACGCCATTCCATTCACTTCAAATTGCTGTTAGCGCAACCGCAGTGCGTTTGAGCGTGCGGATCTGCTAGGGCACGAGCTTTGCTACCCAAGCGTAGTTTACTTCCGTTCATATCAACGGAAGCGGCCTGTGCTCTGGGATGAGGAAACTATGCGCCACACTCTCACCAAGTTGTCGCAGCTTCAAGCGGGCCAATGCATCACACTATCAGATATCACACCTGCCACGCATCCACCATGTGCGTTGAGACCGCTCTAGCCCCCCATGGTCTTTGTCTGTGGAGGGCGAATGTTGCATCATTTCTGAAAAGTAGACGTTGAGGTCTACGTAAAATTCAAGTCAACACTGAAAGCAACAAAGTACTGCTGAAAGTGGCGCACGACGAAGGCGGCAAATGGTGAGACGGGAGACAGTGTCACACGGCAGAATCTATGTATGACTAGTGTGAGGGTGGTCTTACACAGGACAGCCAAGATTCACCGGACCTGGGCCACCATGGCCAGCAAACGAAACAGTCTGTTTCCATGATGCCGCCGATATCTATTACGCCATTGATCTTCGCTCCACCACAGCAAGTTGCGAAAGTCTTGGGGGAGAGTCCAGGAAGGCAGTCTGCTAGTTGTCGCTCCGCAGATACTTCTCAGTTAGTGAACAAGTGTGTTCCGCTTGCCATCACGTAGCCCCGTGCAGCCAGCCAGCGTCATGCGTGTTGTACACTCACCCAATTCCGTCTGTGCGGATCTATCGAGAGATCCAATGCAGGTACTCTGTCGATCTCAAGCTTTTGAATGCGTGAAAGCCGGCATTGCTAGGTAGGGGCCGCACACTCTGATATATCATACGTCTATCAGAGGACGCTGCAGCACTGTTTAGTGAGGTAGTCGTCAATAATCCCACTTGAATACATCATCTTCCCACACGTTATTCTCCTCACGGGGGACTTTCTTGCTGGCTATTGCATTGAATAGCCAGTTCTACATGACAGCGAAAGAGAAGCGAGAAAAGACAAGCTTTATTTCGCAGTCGTGGAATAGCGGGCTATTTCCATATCACGTGATTCTCTTATTCTACCTCTACTCGTGCAACTACAGGAAGAGCCAGCAGTAACGTCCAATTTCCATGTACGCTATCCCAAGAAGCTTACTCGTGATGGTGCCCGTGCTCGTCTGATGGCGATGATTTTTGCATCCTATTTCTAGGCCTGCCAGTTGCCCATTGCCGTCCGCCGATCCAACGGTGCTATTTTAGCTACAGAACCTTAACGGGCCAACAGCCTCCTACCCCCCCTCTCGCCATGGTGAGTTGGCATCGGGAGACTCGTTGATACATGGTTAATCCGTGTGGCCATGGTTCGAATTAAGAGAACTAAAATCTAGCTGCGGAAGCTTGCATCTAGCAGACTCAAATCGTTATCTATTAATCACGAGGGAAAAGAAAGATGTCTTTCCACACCGGCTTACAAGCAAGGGGATGACAATCAAATACGAGATTACGCGAGATGACTTGAATTAGAAGGGAAAAAAGAAGAAGAAAAAAAGAAAAAAAAAAGAGAGAGAAAAAGGGTGGTATAGAATTATTATTATAAAATTTAAGTAAGAACTTGGATTATAAAAAGCTACTAACTAATATAGGGTGCTAAAGTACCTTTGTCTACTATCACTCCACGGACCCCTACTAGTACGTTGTGGAGGGGCACCGATGACGGGCTCCAGTAAAAATTGCTGCACTAATCGCGGCTGCCCACTGCTGAAATCCGGAGAGCTAACCGCAACAGTAGAAAGAAGGAAAAAAAAAAAAAAAAAAAAAAAAAAAACGGGTTGGAAGCTTCACGACCAAGACTTCGCACCAGCTTTCGGCAACCCAACTCCCTCGACGCCGGTCAATCGCGACCAGCAGCGACAAAAGCATCCCAGAGACGTCAGCAGCAAGCCAGGAAAGCTTGCACAAAGTGCTTGTCTCAAAATGGATGTCCATCGCTGCCGCTTCGTGCCGTACCAACCCTCGGCCATCAATGCGATCGCCTTCTCCCATCCGAGACCACAATCGGCAAAGGAGGCTGCCTTTGCGCGCATGGCAATTGGCCGAGCCAATGGAGACATTGAGATCTGGAACCCGGCTTCTGGTAGGTGGCATCAGGAGCTGGTGATTCGCGGCGGCAAGGATCGATCCATCGACGGCCTCGTGTGGGTGAACGAGCCCGATCAAGATCTCGGCAAAGGTCGCACCTTAGTCGGCAAGTCGCGCCTTTTCAGCATTGGATACACCTCTACCGTCACGGAATGGGACCTCGAGACGGGCAAACCCAAACGACATGCGAGCGGTCAACATGGCGACATCTGGTGCATCGCAGCCCAGCCACCAGGCGCCGTGTCCGACAAATCCGGCGTCAATGGCGGCGCTGTCCAAGAACACAATGCCCCGAACAAACTAGTCGCTGGTACAATCGACGGCGAGCTCGTCATGTATACCCTCGAAGACGACGATCTGCGGTTCCAGCGAGTTATGGTACGATCCCCTACTAAGAAGGCCCAGATGGTCAGCATCACGTTCCAGTCTCGAAAAGTGGTCATCGTCGGGTGCTCCGACAGCACCATTCGCGCCTACGATATTACAAAAGGTCACATGTTGCGAAGGATGACGCTTGGGTCTGACTTGGTTGGCGGATCGAAGGATATCATTGTGTGGTCTGTTCAAAGCCTTCCCAACGGAAACATTGTGTCTGGCGATTCTACTGGCCAGCTCTGCATCTGGGATGGAAAGACGTACACGCAAATGCAGAGGATACAGAGCCACAAGCAGGATATTCTCAGCTTGGCCATCTCGGCAGACGGGACTGCCATCATGAGTGGCGGAATGGATCGCCGAACAGTACTATACAAGCCAAGCGCGGCTTCAAGCCAACGTTGGAACAAAGTATGGGGTCGCCGATATCACGATCACGATGTGAAGTCGATGGCCTCATTTGAGGGCGGCCATATTAGCGTTGTTGTTTCAGGAGGTAAGCCATCATCTTACACTGCTGCTTGTTCCGAATCTTGCTAATCTTATCGTTAGGTCCCGATTCGAACCCGGTCATTGTCCCTTTGAAGCAGATGGGCAGAGAAAATCACCGAATGATCTCAAACCTCCCTCAGCATCCCCCTATGACTAGCGCGCCAAACCCTCGCTTCATCCTGAGCTGGTGGGAAAGAGAAGTGCATATTTGGGTCCTTCGAAAGCCCGCGACAGAAATCTTTGCCAAGATGAACGACGATGTTGATCTGAGCCAAAATCGAAAGCTCTTGAAAACTATCGTGGTCAAAGGCGACTCAAATATCTCCAGCGCCACCATCAACAAAGACGGCACACTCCTGATTGTGTCGACAGCGACCGATGTCAAGGCCTTCCGGCTGGCTCATTCTGATCCAGTGAAACCCTCCGACGTTAAGCTTTCATCTATTGAACTTCCTTCCAAATTGACAAAACTCGGCGCTTCCAAGGTCGAGCTGTCACCCGACTCCTCTTGGCTGTGTTTAGTTCAAGAGGGACTTCGTGTGCTTATGGCCAAGGTTGAGCAGTCGAACGGTGGACAAAACGTGACGATACCTTTAAGGAGCATCCGCAAAATCTCCCGTCGATCAAGAAACATTCCCCGCCACGTACAGAATGGCGGGCTAGGGAGCTACGACCGGAACATTACCCAACTGGCCTTCAGTGACGACTCCTCCATGCTAGCGGCAGCGGATCTAGCTGGTTACGTTGACACGTGGATCTTGCGCAATCAAAATGCACCAAAAAGTGGTGACGAAGAAGATAATGCCTCTTCTTCA
This sequence comes from Waltergamsia citrina, assembly GCA_022814615.1. Classification (NCBI taxonomy): domain Eukaryota; kingdom Fungi; phylum Ascomycota; class Sordariomycetes; order Hypocreales; family Bionectriaceae; genus Waltergamsia; species Waltergamsia citrina. The sequence continues at coordinate 825,733 of JAKLNE010000004.1, read as the reverse complement.
TCGGGAAGCGACAGCTCGGACAGTGACGAAAACTCTGTTCAGGGTGACGATGTCAGCTGGGTACGCAACCCACGCGGCAAGTTACTCCCCAAATTACCGGCCGCTCCGGCCATCCTAGCTTTCGCGGCAGACGTACCCGCCGAGGGAGACTACACACTGCTGGCCATCACAAACTCCTGGAATCTCCTTGTTTTCAATCCCTTGAACGGGTCACTGTCACCATGGTCCCGGCGAAACCCCCGAAAAACGCTACCCGCTCCTGTATTAGACCTGCTCGACATTCCTAAGGGCGTCTTTTGGCAAGGGTCTCGGGCTTGGATATACGGCGTCTCTTTCTTGACTATGATCGACTTGAGCCAAGATCTTCCCAAGGCAGATGATGCCACTGGGCTTGCCGCTGGCCAGGTTGGTCTCAAGCGCAAGAGAAAGGGCAAGGGCACTGGAGCTGGTGGTAAGATGGCCCTAGGCAATTTAGGACCGCATCAAATCAGCAAACATGTCGACGGGAAAAGAGAAGATATCGACATGGATGATCATATCCGCCCGGATGACGACAGCGACAGCGATGCCGGGATGGATGACGCGGCAGGTGAGGTGGCGCAAGCATCTCTCACTGAGAGCAACGGTGATCAGGCCGACCAGGCCACAAGCGAAGATCTCGTACAGACGAGCACGGGCCGTCGGTCATGGTGGATGACGTATAAGTACCGACCGATCTTTGGGGCAGTGCCTCTGGGTAAGGATGAGATTGCTCTGGTGGAGAGGCCGATGTGGGATGTTGAGATGCCGGAGAGATACTCCGCAGACTGAGACTGAGAATGTAAGGGATGAGGGAAGATGATCTATACTTAGAGGACCCAATTGTATAGACGAGATGGGATTGGCCTTTTTACTGGCATTCACACCAATCAGCCAGCACCCGGCGAGTGGCAGTCAGGACTTTGTAGACTAGGATTTGAACAAACCCGTGGATTTTAGGCTTCCATTATATAAATCACTTCGAGCGTCTTTCACCAGGTGCGCTCCAGTGGTAGTCCTACACGACTCACTTTTGTGGGCGTCCAGAAGGCCATGGCACCATGCCAAGCAACAGGTGTGAGGACTGCTACTTATTGCATTAAACTAGGTGTGTGATCTGATTGTATCATTTTGAATACCGGGGACGATCTATTTGCTAGGTTGCATTAATAATTCCTCAGTTGATGCCTTTTGTAGGCACATGTGTGATGTCTTCTTTGCTGCCCTCATCCACGTCATTCGGGAGTACTGTCTTTGTCCCTTTGAAGCGCCACAAGGGTATACGCATATCGAATAGCTGGTCCACCTCCTCGAGACTTCGGCCCTTCATTTCCGGGATGAAGAAGAATGTTAGGACGACAAACAGGAAGCATATTGATCCATAGATGTAGCCCACTTTACCGCCGAGGGCGGCGTAAGGTGGGTTTAGTAGATAAGGCAGGGTGAAGGAGGTGACGAAGGTGGTGATGATGGAGACGCAGCATGCTAATAGACTTGTTTTCTCCTTGACGCGGGTGGACGCGCTCTCTCCGAGGACGACATAAGAGCTGAGGAATGAGAGTTAGCGTTGGACATCTATGGGCTAGCTGACGAGGTCAGGTGTGAGGTACGACTTACATTGGGCCCCATGAGACGCAGTACATGCAGCTGAAGAGTGTGAGAGATGCCACCTAAGAGATTTTAGCCTTTTTTTGCCGTGCCATTCACTGAGTCAACAACACAACTTACCATAGTGTTCCGAGCAGCTTGGCTGGGATCCGGAACGGAGGATATAATAGCAACGATGGTGAGGAAAGCGCCCATCAAGAACCCGCCGAAGAACAAGATAGGCCTACAAGGAGAAAGTCAGATAACAACACTATTGTGACAAAAGGCCATGACAAGTTTACTTACCTTCGGCCAAAACCATCGACGACAAACCACGTGCACGCCGTGCCAACCACGCCAGCGATATTAGCCATAAGAGTGAACAGGAACGCTTGATCAGCAAACCCATTCCGTTGGTAGAAAATGGTGCTGTACTGGTTGACAAAGGCCTGGCCGGTGATCTGCTGGCCCAACATGGCCAAAATGGCAACGCTCGTCCGTCTCTTGTTGCTCTTGTTGAAGATCTCGCCCCAAGTTCCTTTGCCAGTGTTAGAGTTGGTAGAGCGTAGCTCGTCGATCTCGCTCTGGATGTCGGATTCAGAGACATTCTTCCCGCGAAGCTTCTTGAGCGAGTGGAAAGCCTGTTCGGTGCGGTCTTTGGATAACAGCCATCGTGGGGATTCCGGTAGGAGAGGAAGTAGGCCTAAGATGATGACCGGAATGACGAGTTGTAGGCCGACCGGGATGAGCCACGAGGCGTCGTTGGGAATATCCTTCGTGCCAAGGTTGACCAGCGAAGCGATTGTCTGTCCGAAGATGATGACCATCTGCAACGTTGAATTGATCAGACCACGCAGCTGTTTCGGTGCCGTCTCAGCCTGGTAAATAGGCACAACGACGATGCAGAAGCCAGTCGTAGCAAAGTTGATGACTCGTCCAACGGTGAATTGCGCAGCCGAGTGAGCAGATGTTTGCAGCGTGCAACCAATTAGCGAGACAACAGCAAGAATCAAGATGGCCATCTTGCGACCCCATCTCTCGGCGACGGGGCCGCATGCGATGGCACCGAGAAGTTTGCCTGCAAAGGGAGTCGCGGTCATGAGGGAGGATAAGTGAGCGGGGAGGGCGTAGATTTGGTCGTCTTCATCCCACTCGCCAAAACGTTTGGCGAATGCTTTATTCTCGGTTAGATATACTTGTAGCAGTAGTATTGTGTAGTCAATAAGACTTACGTTGCATAGCTTGGACGCCAGCGAAGTTGCCAACATCGAAGCCAAAGTTCATCGCATTCAAGGCCATATAACTAAGGCATATATAGTTAGTACACCATTCAATTGGGCGTTTCATAGCTCATTAAGGCACCCAGAATCACTTACAAAGTAATGAAGCTGACCATAGGCGTGAAGAACTTGAACCTCTCCTTCATGGAGAGGTTGAGATGGGCATCGCCGTTGCCGGCTGGAACATGGTCCGCGCCTATAGCCATGATTGCAGATCGCAAGGTTGATTTCTAGATAATATGTTTCGTTTTTGTTTTTCGCGCATATGCCTGCAGGTTTCGGCGCTTGAAATAGCGTGGTCAATGGCTTAAGAAGAAACAACTTGAACGGAAGAGAGCGAGTCTTAAGAAGCCTCCGGCTGAAAAGCAAGCTCTTCGGAATGCCCAAGGGGAAAGGTCCCCTTGTCATGTCCGGGGAGGACATCTACATCCAGATATACCTTGCCATCGTCTGGCGAATCATGTATTAGGAAATCGGAAGAAATCGAGCAGCTTGACATGAGAAGGCTTGGATAATTGCGCTTGGCGGGCAATGGCACCATCGGCAGCAGCATTCCGGGGCATTGGCTCATACCGACCTCCGGCGCTAGTTTCGCAGGGCCTTGGTTTCCCCAGATTCTGGCCGGGACCGACCTCCGGACACCGAGCTTCTCTTATACATGATTCCTCCAACGATGTTTCTAGACCCGCATTCCGCCATTGCAATTGGGAATCACGCGTGATTGAGGGTGGAGTTCACTGGAGCCATCCGGGACCGAGCTGCGAGACCGAGCCGCTTCTCCAACCACATCTGCCCTTCGCGTCTCTCATCAACTTGAAGTTGCTCATGTGTAGCGGAAGATTCGCCGACAAGATGGAGGGTCTGGTGCAGACCCTGAGTTTGCTCCGAGGATGCGGAGCAAAATGAGTTGACTTTAAAGCAGCTGCTGGCCGGCAATTGCCGCGCTCTGTCGACCGTTCGACTTTCCAAGCCCATCCTATCGTCAGTGGTCATTGAATCGTTTCATTACTCTTCTGGTCCGAACACCATGGCTACCTCTCGCCGTCCCAACTTCCTGGTCATTGTGGCCGATGACCTAGGCTTCAGCGACTGCGGATGCTTCGGCTCAGAAATTCAGACGCCAAACATTGACGCCCTGGCCGCCGAGGCCAGCGCCGTTCGTTTCACCAACTACCATGTCGCCGCCGCCTGCTCGCCTACGCGATCTATGCTCATGACTGGCACGGATCATCATATTGCTGGTCTGGGTGAGCTTGCCGAGTTCACTCGTAGCTCCGTTGCTCACCAGGGTCAACCTGGGCATGAAGGCTATCTGAATGAGCGCGTTGTTGCGCTGCCAGAGCTGCTCAAGGATGGCGGTTACCACACTATGATGGCTGGAAAGTGGCATCTAGGTCTCAAGCCGCAGCATCATCCCATCAACCGCGGTTTTGATCGATCTTTTGCACTGCTACCTGGCTGTGCTAATCACTACGGTAAGCTGGTATCCTAACTTGTCGGGGAATTTTATGCTAATCCGCGCATAGGCTTTGAGCCACAGTATGATGATCCGGAAGCAGAGCCACACAAATTCTTCGAGACGGCCACGAGAGCACTACACGTGGAAGATGAGAAGTTCGTGGAACATCTACCAGACGGCTTCTACTCCTCCGATGCCTACGGAGCTAAATTGGTGTCTTATCTGTCTGAGAGGAGTCAGCAAGACAAGGAGAAGCCCTTCTTTGCCTACCTGCCCTTCTCTGCGCCGCACTGGCCACTACAAGCACCCAAAGAGGTGGCCGACAAGTATCGTGGTTTCTACAATGATGGACCATCAGCACTAAGATTGAAACGCCTACAGAAGCTCAAAGACATGGGCCTTGTCGACAAGGACGTCCAGCCCCATCCTGTTGTGAGGTCGGACGGTGAACCGCAGGAGTGGGAGGATATGCCAGAAGATGTGCGTGAGAAATCGGCGCGCGCCATGGAGGTTTACGCCGCCATGGTTGACCGCATGGACTGGAACATCGGCAAGGTCATCGAATATCTTAAGGAAACGGGCGAGTACGATAATACATTTGTGCTCTTCATGTCGGACAATGGAGCTGAAGGCGCGTCGTACGAGGCGTTGCCCATTCTTGGCGACGAAGTTATGGCACACATCGCCAAGTATTACAACAACGAGCTGGAGAACATCGGGCGCAAGGACTCGTTTGTCTGGTACGGATCTCTGTGGGCTCAAGCCGCCACGGCGCCGTCCCGACTGTTCAAGCAGTTCTCTACCGAGGGCGGGTGCCGCGTGCCTCTGGTCATCCGGCCGCCAGTAACTAACAACTCGGTAATGACCTCAGCATCAGCATCTGAGAAGCACCTCGGCGCCGTCACCAATGCGTACTGCACGGTGATGGATATCGTACCGACCTTCCTAGAGCTTGCTGGGCTGAAACACCCCGGCACCAGCTACAAAGGTCGCGAAATCGCCCCAGTGCGCGGAAAGAGCTGGAAGCCATTCCTGGCAGCCATCTCATCGCAAGATCCGACTACAGTAGGTCAAGTCCAGATTCACGGAGATGACTATGTGACTGGTTTCGAGATTGGCGGGTCCGGGGCGCTGAGGAAGGGTGACTGGAAGGTGGTCTTTGTGCCGGCGCCTAAGGGACCACAAGAATGGGAGTTATTCAACGTGAAGGAGGACCCCGGTGAGACAAACAACTTGAGGGAAAAGGAACCTGATATCTTTAAGGAGATGATGCAGCGTTGGGAGGAGTACAAGAAGGACGTTGGAGTCGTTGGCGTGGCTGGCGATTACCCAACGGTGCTACTCGGTCACAAGGCGCCCATACGGGATGAGTTTGATGATCCGTATGGGTGGATCAAGTTTATGGGAAAGCCGGAGAAGGTTCCTAAGCATTTGAAGCATGTGGTGCCTGTATAGAATTACATAATGTTGCCGTAGTGCTTCTCACAAAGTAATCCCAGTTGCTATCACTGTAAGTGGCAATGCCAAGTCGAGTCCAAGATTCCATCATGCACTCTGTTCCCGGCCATCATTAGATAACTTTAGAGTAACCCATTAAGTAAATGGCGCAATACCAAAATCCTTTAGAACATATTAAGGAGAGTTAGGGTTATATACGTGACTCGTGTAAGTATAACTAACTGACACTCGCCAGGGTTAATGTGGATCGCCCAACGCAGATGTTTTCTTTCTCCCCCACAGCTTCGGCACCGACCTCCGCCATCCCCCAGATGCAAGCTGGCATCCGCAACCGAATGCGCAAAGGAGCCGGCGTCTACCCCGGAGCTCGTCTCAATCGGAAACTATGAGCTCCCAGGAGCAGACAACTCCCAGCAGGCCGGTACTGGCTCGGAAAGGTACGTGACACTTCCAGTTTTCCACGTGGGAAAACAAGGAATAGGTTGATGGGTTACCTGACTTAGTATAGCATGTGTGTTCTGTAACTCCAGAAAGGTAAGTTACTTTGTATTTTGAACTCTCTATTACCACGATCTTGAGACCAATTAGCTGATATTCACGGCTCAGGTTAAATGCGACAAGTCACTGCCCTCATGCCAGAGGTGTCGCAAACTGGGCCTCTTGTGCCCAGGATACACCCCGAGCAGCCAGAAAAGCACCACGACGCCAGGTTCTGTCGGTGAAGGCGAAGACGGTATCGTTGAAGTCGCATTCCGAGACGCTGGGCTGCAACGCAGGCGAGTCGGTGCCTGTGGCGAGTGTCGCGCCACGAAAAGTAAATGTGACCGGGCGCGGCCACAGTGCCAACGCTGTCGGACCAAGTCTTTGTCATGTGTTTATAAAAGCGCAAGCTTGAAACGACCTCCTCTTGCCTCTGGGATTCATGAGAGACCTGCCCTGACGGTTGATGAAAGACAAAGGCTCTCTTCCGACTTTGTGTCTCCTGGTGGCACGATGCAAAGCGCTTATCCGATGGTGGAGGATGAGGATACGGGCAGCGAATATGGATGGTATGGCTCAAGTAAAGAGCGCCAAAAATAGTCAAATATGAGTTGAAGCTGATTCAGATCTTCAATTCGTGTAGGCTCTATTCTGCTAGGCTTCCGGGTCGACAACGAATGAAGAGCCTAGCGGAGGCCTTCTTTAACCACGTCCATCCATTAAGAAGTCTTGGATTCCTCCACAAACCGACTTTCATGAGGTCTTTAGATCGAGGAGATCTTCACGAGCAGTATGGGGATGCAGTTGTCTACACAATCTGCGCTCTTGGAGCTAGGTAAGTACTACAATTGTATATGTGGATATTTGCAACACACGACTGACTGCAGCGGCAGGTTCCTTGACACAACATCAATGGTGAGCCAAGAGAAAGAGGGTGGCAGTTGGGACGATAGGACGCCAGGCAAGGCATGGGGAGATCAAGCCAGGGATCTAGCACGTCTGAACAGCTGCATCCCTACGATCCAAAATTTGATGGTGAGTCGAAAGCCTGCCCGGTCTGCCTCTTTTAAAAGCTCATGAGGGGAATTATACAGTCTTTAGTCCTATACTGCGAGTACGGACTTCGCATAGATGATACGGCCTTTGTCTTTATGCTCACGGGTTGCTGCTGCCGGATGGTCCGCCTCTTGCGCCTGGACTCAGAGCAACCAAACATCAATACGGCGAGCATGTCACCTCGAGAACTCACCAAATTGGAGACTCAGAGGAGACTCACATGGTCTTGCTACATCCTAGACTCATTTGTTGGCTCCGGCGTCGCGGGGAACCTATGTTGGGTATCGGACGCTCCGCCCATCCCTCTACCTTGCCGCGAGGTCGAGTTCCTGCATCAAACAGCGAGCGCGCCGATATTCCTTGAGCTGGACAAGGATCCCGAGGGGCCGGTCACGTCCGAGCCTGATGTTCGTGGTCAAGCTGCTCGATTAATGTTCCTCCGAACTCAGGTTCTGAAGTAAGTTGCACTGCCTTTGCTTCTCTGTAGAGGAAATAATGTTACTAAACACTGTGTGAGAGCAGATGCATTAGAACTCCCGACAACTCGTCCAACTCGTCAAGCCCAAAGCCGTGGGAAACTGGATCTGAGTTCCTGCACCTCCTGAGTCGTCTTGAGGACTGGCGCCGATACTTGCCGAAACACCTTACATTCGATGACATGAATATCTACATACAAAAAGACCAGAAAGGTCTCGGTGCTTTCTTCTTCCTGCACCTCGTCTATCACGCCTGTATATTCGATCTTACGCGGGTCACACTAGCAGGGTATAACTTCCCACTATCAGCTGCGCTCGCCGACGCACCGTCTGAGTTCAAAGCAGAGCATCAGCAGAAATGTTTCTATCACGCCGATGCGCTATCCTGGACACTCCAGACGGGTCTTGGTTACGGAGTGGAATCCTTCGAGGATCATTATACCTCAACGGCAGCGTTTGAGTCTACCAAAATTCAGGTGATGTACTTTGCGACGCTAGGTAAAGGCGATCCCGGTCTGTATAGCAAGATATGCGCCAACATCAATACCAACTTGCACGTCTTGACGCTGAATCACCGCCACCCAGACATGGCCAACGTTTACGTGAGTATCCGCATTTCTCTAGTCCCTCTATGCGAATCAAGTCTCAAGCCTGTTCTTACTCATTCTCCCAGCTGTCGGCCTTGTCTCCCTTTCTCTTCCACTTTGGCTTCGCGGATATCGCTGAACACTGGAAACCATTCCAAAAAGCCGTCCTACTCCCATCCCCTGCGACAAGTGCTGCTGAAAGCACCCCAGGCTCTCCGCAGGTCCAGAACCAAGGGGAGACGCAGGGAGGAGGTACGGAGGTTGTTGGTCCAGTAGAGGCGTCCTTTTTGAACCAGATCGCGACGTTCCGCCTGGCGCGCCTTGAGATTAGGATGCCAGAGCGGGTGAATCGGCTATCCCGCACAACTACTGCCGGCGCGAGGCCAGGGAACCAAGTTCGGAACTATAATGAGGTGACTCCGTCTCCTAATGTCGGCTCTGGAGCAGGGTTTCCGCAAATGGACACTGCTGCTACTCACGACAGCCGCGAAGATGACCCGATGTCGGGCATGTCAGTTGATGCACCTGTGCTTATGCAGAACTACACGCAACCGACACTTCCCTTTGTGGACGATGACTACTATCTGCGAATGGCGGAAGAGATCAGCGACTACATGACATGGGACGGGAACTTGCAGCAGTAATCCCAGCAGGAATGGGCACACCATCCTCGAACCATGCTCGCAATTCATTCAGGTTATTCTAGCATGTTTGACAATCAACTCTCTGATGTTAGGACCCCCGGGATGTTTGTAGAGTGCCTTGGCTAATTCAGATCCTTAGCTTCCCAGTTTGGAGTGATCCTGCTCAGCCTCGTTTGCTCATTGGGCGACGTCCACCCCACCATTTCTGTGTCATATGCTCAGCCTGCCACCATTCAAAATGAGTCAGTTGGAATCATAGAAGGACAGTACGATCTTGAGTATTTTATAAAATCCATTTTCGAGTCAGTAATTCAAGGCAAGGCAACGGTTAATCAAGAAGTCGCAGTTAGAGTGGATCAGCCATGGAGCATGTGAAAGGCGACTTGAGGTCGCTGCTCTTAGAGCACTTCCAAATCGCACCCATACCTACGAACCGTGCCGATCAATGGTACAAACGAGTCTACAATTCCTGGGACAAATCAAAGGGCGAACCTCTCATCCTCGTACCGAAGGATTCTCGAGAAGAATGGGCACCCAGGGTCTTACAGTTTTCAAAATCATTGGCTAGCGCCTTAAGAGCTGAGGTGAACAGCCCAGCATTCAAGCGACATTACAAGCACGTCACGTCTTTGCCTCCGGATACGAAGCTCTTCCCGCAGAAGCTGATTGACGAAGCCTACGCGAGTCCCCTCTGTTCGGCTTTTGCCGTTAACTGGAACCCGTATTGGGAGAGCAGGCCTCAGCCTGTTGAGCCAGTCATGCAGCAGCTCTCTTTCTGGACATCGAATCTAGACCGGAAGGAGACCGACGCCAATACCAAATACAGGCGCCACCAGAGGATCAAGGGACTCATAGCCTGCGGAGCGACCGAGCCACTACTCCGTATAGCAACATGGCGCCAAACACGGCCGCACAAGGAGAAGAATCTCCCTCCCTCCGCTAAGCAGTGGAACAACCTCAACGCGGGCTGGCAAGGCATAATAGACGACACGCTTGAAGTCCTATTCTTCCTTGCCCTTCTAGATGCCTTTCCAGAGCAGCTGGTTGCCGATGACGGATACGAGCGCTGGGCGCCATACGCATTCCGGCACCTCAGTACAGCTCACGCTTTGTACATTCATGCTAGGGGCGGTGAGCTACCAAAAACGGAGAAGGTAATCCAGAAAGAGATGGATCAGTGTCTCGAGGTGCTTCGCGCGGCCGAGGCATGGTCGGAAGCGAGTGGATTCGAGCCCGTCAAGTGGGAAGCTCAGATTAGCAATGGTTTCCTGGAGGTGAAGGGGTTTGAGGCCCTGAATCGAGAAAGGGAGGGAGAAGGTTACCTGCGCTGCCTTCTGAACGTTGGCAAACACGAAAGCTGGCTGCGGCAGGCGGCAGGCGAGGACGGTCAAGATGATGATGTTAGTGATGTTTCGCTACAGATGCGAAATCCGTCAGAGAAGAGCCACTCATTACCGAAACCTATTGATCCGCTCCGTCTAAGGGAACCTAAAAAGGAACCGGAGCCGGAGTTGGACCCCGATGAAAAAGAGCACATGGAAGCCTTGGCGGTTCTAGAGTCAGAAGAAGCGGACTATGGACGGAAAAGGAGCACCAAATATGCCCCTCGACGAAGAGACCAAGGCCATCAATCACTATAGCAATCAGGAGAGCGACTTTCCAGGCTCAATTCTTCCGTGACGAAGAATCTCGTTCCATGCATATGTGTATAGGGTAGATTAATTAGCAAGGAAGGCGTGTCGAATGAAGACGACGCATGCAGTGGATGCTCAGCCAAGACCATGTGACAAATGGAAACTGCGGTAGGCTAGAGCTCTGAAGGTTATCTTGGCGGCGGATCAAAAGTTTCTTCGTAATGCGTAGGCCCCAGCAGGCTGACGATATCAACGCAAGCCGATTCATCAGCTGTTGACTCCCCCAGCTGACAGCCTCAATGCGAGACAATACAATATAGTGGGGAAAGCTGAGAGAAGCAGCGTGAAATTGACCGAGCTTCCATCTGAAGCCAAGCTTTGGTCAAGCTTTGGGCCCCTGATTGATAGTCGCAGGAACAAGTGCGAGAGAGCACATTACGAGTTGCAAATTAGCAGAGTCGTTGGCTTGAGACAGGTTGGAAGACGCATCCTTGCCTTGGCAGGAACGAGCCGACGCCACACCGAGTAAGTGGAGGATTGTGTGGCTGACGTGGCTGATGTGGCTATCCTAGGCTGGTGTTTTAATTGGCTGGATTGGCCACGCACGCAGTCGGTGTTTTCAGGGTACCGATTCCCCTACGAAAGTGCTCCGTGCGCTGTCGCTCACCCTCCTCACCCAAATCTGTACCCAAGTTTCTGGATTGAAACAAACAAAAGTGTAATAATTCAACAACGTCTGATAAGATTTTAACTGTCCAAAAAAAAAAAAAAAAATTACAGATCTTGTTCAAAATGACTCCCATCAAGATTTTCCGTGCTGGCAAGTGCTGGCGACTCGTACGACTCGCCTCGTCGCAGCAAGGTTGAAGGGCTGCGGCGCTGTGCCACGCCCGAAATGGACGACAGTGCCTCGTCATCGCCTTCTCCCTCCACCGACCCTGAGATGGGGAAGTACCGGTACTTTTGAGCCTGGGATACGCAAGCCTCGATTCCACCCAGCACCGCTTTCATCAAGTGCTGGACTTAGAGTATAGTAGTAGGATACTTGGTAGTGGTAGGAATGGAAATTGAGGTGAGTTCGTTAAGATGACGATTGGGTGATGTGAGAAGTGATTTCAATGAATTTATCGTCTATCAGAACGTATCGGCGACAGCTGTTGCTATCAAGCCTCAGAAACACAGACAGGTCTGACTGAAGTCTTACGCACCCGAATCCAGTGTATACTGCGGGTAGCTGACCCTACGCTACGCCTCTTGGCCACCCCACTTTCGGACCCTTCGACTTAGCGTGTAGTCAGTGGATTACGAGTGTGAATAGATTGTAATTCCGTGGTGAGGAGATGGGAATTTAGTCGAGTGAATTCTAGGTGTGGCGTACCTTAGATTGAGAGTATACCACTGCAATAGCCTCAGTGTAGTACTAATTCAGTGTGGTTCAGTCAAGCGTCAAGAGCAGTGGTACTGTAATGGAGTGTCCTGGGGGAAAGTACCGGTACCTCAGCTTGAGCCTCGTAGACCGCCTAGTACGGAGTTGTGAGCCATGTGATTGGCTGGGCTGTGGTTGCTGACGCGTATTCTGCCACCGTGGGCCAGTTTTCGGTGGCCTTCGCACGGGGCAGAACAGTGGAAGGCGACGCAACGCAACGCAATCCCAGGCCAGGCCAATCCAATCCAATCCAATCCAATACTCCAGAGAGACTCATTCAGTGAGCGAGTCGTCGGCTGGTTCCACCCCCCTCTCCCCACTCCTCCTCTGATCTTTGGCCTCTCTCTACCCAAATTGCCTACCTACTCGTACTTGTACTACCGTACAGGATATCCACGCAACCAAGCAGCCACGCAAGCCTCCGTCCCTTTATCCCGTTCCCCTACCTTACCTTGCCTTGCCTTACTTACCCTTACGTTGAATGCCCTCCCGAATCTCCCATCCCCCCCCGTCCTCAACCTCACGCCGTGACGAACATCAAGACATCGCCGGATACTATTTCATCAAGGCGACCGACGCTCCTTTGCCCACGGACATTTCGATTCCATCCCGACAGCGGCCGTTTACACCACCGAGCCGCGACCCACGCCATTACGACGGTTCTGCCAGGCGCTTAGGGGAGCCTGTGGCGATTTCACCAGGTCCACGAATCCCCTAGCTGACGACGACACCAGCCTGCGACCACGCAACGCCCGCATAACCTAGAACAGCTTGCTTGCTACGCCGACGGGCATTTGCTTGATTTTATCCATCGCATCCGTCCAATTCTCCCTCTTAACTATTCCATCCGACCTCGGGGATTCCCACCCACAACCTCCCATATCACCTTGACCTCGACTAAGCCGCTCGATTACTGCGCCTTTCCAACACAACCGCAACCATGGCGGGTCGTAGCACGCCGTTGAATGCGGGTGCCACCGCTCAAGGAGACTATGGCGAGGAATGGGCTCACGACTTACGGGTCCAGTTTGAGGGACTGCTGCGGGACAAGCGCATGAACGAACTACGCTCCTCATCCAGACATGCCTCACCATCATCCGGCTTGGCTGAGCGCGCCTCAAGCGCAAATCTTAGAGCTGCATCCGCCTTCGACAGTCCCGGTGCCCGTCCATCGACATCACACAGCCAGGCCACGACGCCGCCTTCCTACTCCTCTATTCGGAATCTTCCTATGATCCCGACCCCGCCTGCCATCCACGACCGCGAATCACAAAAAATCCGAAACCTTCTCATCAGCCTCTCTCTCACCCCGACAAAGTACGAGAACCCCGGCCTTCTCGACGAGGCCTTGCAGATTATCCCTCTCGACAGGATATACAACGAGGCCGAGGAAGAAAGCCAGGTCTTGCAGGCTGAGGCCATGAGCATGGGCGACGGCCGGAAACCAGAATGGGGATACCAAGATTGTGTCATCAGAGCATTGCTCAGGTAAGTCAGCCATGGCATTGAATTCATTCGCGAACCATGCGACTAACTCAATCTACAGATGGTTTAAGCGCTCTTTCTTTACCTGGGTCAACAACCCTCCCTGCCAGGTTTGCCTTTCGCCCACAATCGCCCAAGGCATGACCGGCCCAACACCAGAGGAGAATGCCTGCGGTGCTCTTCGAGTTGAGCTCTACCGATGCTCCGCTCAGTCATGCGGCGCAAACGAACGATTCCCACGATACGGCGACGTATGGCGCTTACTGCAAACCCGCCGGGGACGTGTTGGCGAATGGGCCAACTGCTTCGGCATGCTTTGCCGGGCCGTGGGCGGTCGTGTTCGCTGGGTATGGAACGCTGAAGACCATGTCTGGACGGAGGTCTACTCTGACCACCAGCGCCGCTGGGTGCATGTAGATGCCTGCGAAGAAGCATGGGACAACCCTCGTTTATATACAGAGGGCTGGGGCAAGAAGATGTCATACTGTGTTGCCTTTTCCATTGATGGAGCCACCGATGTGACTCGTCGTTACGTTCGCAAGGCTGAATATGCCCAAGAGCGCAACCGATGTCCTGAGGAAGTCCTGCTATACATCACCCAGGAGATCAAGGGTTTGCGCCGGGCGAACATGAGCAAGGATGAACGCTTCAGGCTCGAAAAGGAAGATCAGGTCGAAGATCGAGAGCTACGCCAATATGTCATTACTACCATTGCACAAGCGGTCACGGATCTCGTCCCTGGGGCCGCCAGCCCCTCAAGCTCCTCTGCCCGCCCTGCTGGCACCCCGGGCCAAGATCACAAGCTGCCTGCTGAGCAGCCCTCGCGATATAACGGGTCTGCCGAATGGGTAGCCGCTCAACAGGCTCAACAGGGCCGCAACCAACCATTCCAACCTCCGCGCGACCCTAACCGACGCATGTAAGCGACCACGATTCAGACCTATTATCTGGTTTCTGAGTTACTATTTCACTGGCGTTACCACGTTATCTACGCCAAACCTTTCTATACTATACCATGTTACTCGGCAATGTACGAGGTCTTTGATCGACAAGGCAGCCTGACGATGATGTTATGATCACGGCCGGTTGACCTACTTCACCTACATACTTTTTTCTCCTGTCTAATCTTCGACCACAGCCTCAGCATAGACTTGGCGTTCTATCTCAATTCACCCACCGGGCAGCGACTCTACCCTGCTTCCCGGATGATGGTGAGGTCTGTACCTACTACAATGACTTTTTTACACGTTTTCCTTTGTCGCTGGATACTATTGGGAATGGACCCGGTATGGCCAGGTCGTTGGGGGCAACTGGGCACTCGGGAACAGATGGAAGGCATCTGCTTCTCTCATATTGGGCTACGACGGGGGGGTCTCACCCAAGCTCTTGGCGTTTCGGTTGCTTTCTATCGGATCGGATCTTTCTCATTCACATTTTAACTTGTTTTCTTGTTTGATTCATGCATGAGCGATGCAAATGGGGGTCAGAAGGGGTTCAAGGTGAAAAGGATCGGAGGATGTTTACTCGGTACATTTTGGTTAGACACGTAATCCACGTGGCTTTTACGCTTTCAACGTTTCTGTGTGCTGTTTGCCATGATGTCACCTGTGAAATGCACATTACAACTCAGTCGTTGAAAAATCATACACACAAGCAACTTTGCATGATCTGATAATCTCTGGGCTGTGCAATCTACTACGTTATATCTCAGTGAAGTTTATAGTATCAAGACTCGTAGTGTGTTGAAGGTCTGGATGATTACTAACAATACTCGCAATCGCCATTTGGAAGTTGCCACCACCATCCTCCATCTGCACTTGCCAGCAAGATGCGTGGAAGTAAGCCTTCACGTGACCTCGCTGAAACGTCGTGGTGTCATTGGTTACTGGAAAGGGTAACGGCTCTCTGCCTCAGCTGTCAAATGTTAGGAGTCAACTCCAAGAGATGCATCTCACTGCTTCTTCGCCTTGGTACACAAATTTTCATTCATCATTGAAAGAACTTCAGTTGTCAATATGCCCAGAGTCGCGCGAGGAGGCGCTACTCGCACAACGAGAGCAAGTCTTTACACACCAACCGCTAAAACCAGAGCCAAGAACATGATGGAACCAGCACCATTGGGAAGCAGCCCTCTCGTGCCTATTCATCTCGATGAGGATGATGAACCAGCCCCCAGCAAGAAGAGAAAAACCACCAACGCACAAGCATCACAACATCTTACAACGCCATCCAAGAAAAAACCTGCTCACCAGAAGTCCTCTCCTTCCGCACCATCTCCGGAGAAGCGTCTTCGCAGATTCCGCCCGGCACCGCCACAGAGCTTTTATGAGGTTTATGAAAGGGCGCTTACCCAGCGGTTTTTTGTTTTGCAACGTACGAGGACGGGGACGGAGGAATGTCCTGGGGAGGAGGTTGAGTTGACGGGATCGACCGGGAATATCTACAAGGTTACTATTGGGTTGAAGCCGGTGTGCAATTGTCCTCATGGTGAGAAGGGAAATCAATGCAAGCATCTACTCTTCGTCATGAAAAAGGTGCTGAATGCGCCTGATAACTTGGTGTACCAGCTCGCGCTGCTCAGCACCGAGCTCCGTGACATCTTTGCTGCGGCACCTCCTATTCCCACTCCAGGTGCAGACGGAGGCAAGGACAGCGACAAGCGCAAACCTATTGAGGGCGACTGCCCCATCTGCTTCTCAGAGCTGGGCGATGAGAGAGAGTCCATTGTGTGGTGTCGCGCGGCCTGCGGGCAGAATATGCATCAGGAGTGCTTTGAGACGTGGGCGAAGACAAAGACGGGGGATGTTACTTGTCCGATGTGTCGGAGTGTGTGGGAGGGTGATCCGAATATGGTGAGCAGGGTGGAGAAGAGTCGAGGGTCGACGTCGGAGGGATATGTCAATGTCGCGTCTCAGCTTGGCATCAGTACAGTTCGAGGTAATTCGCCCCATGATTCTCATAACGTACCTCAAGTCATTGGGCTAACATGGATCAAATAGATACGAGTTCGTACTCTGATTGGTACTGGCGCCGCGGTCGCTCCGGTTGGGGAGGAGGATACGGTGGAAGGCGTCGCGGCGGTTGGGGAAGATGGTAATGAGCGCAGTCTCTCACTTTGTTTGGTTTGGTTTCGACTTGATTCTGGTTTGGCGTTGGAAGGTATACCCAGGGAACAAGCAGATGTGGACGAAGGTGAAGTCGTCGTACCATGACGTCTGGTCCGCAAAGCTCATTAGAAATATTATCCGGCAGGTTAGAAGGTAATGAACTGGTGCGTCTGGGAACAAGGGCCACCGAAACTCATCTATTGAAAGAAAATTGAGCGTCATCCCATGTTGTACCTTGCAGATGATGGACATGTTCGATCCGACCCACCAGTCATAAGGTCGCTGGCAACTGCGGCGCCGAAAGTCCACAAGCTGAGCTGACACGACTTCGGCTGTATAGCTCGTTCGTATTAGTTCGCAATCGCTGTAAAAAGCAAGTGAATGGACATCGTTACCAAATCCAATGTACGTGGCATGGGGATGCCTGTCCCTATATGCGGATTTCGGCGCCTCGGTGGGTCTCTGGGGATACCTCCGAACGGCCCCACCGAGCCGCCGAAATCATCAAGTCCGCCGCCGCTCGTCCGCCCGCCAAGAGCAGTACATAAGGCGGTATCCCGCCCATTACAGTAAAGAAAATAATAGCTACTCGTACGATTCTTGCTTGATCGTTATTCCTCTTTCTTGTACTTTTAGCTCCTCAATATGCCGGAAAAGAGTACAATGGCAGATATTCCGCCAACGATGCGCGCCCTTGTGGCTCCGAAGCAGGGACCTCCGTCGTCTTATGAAGTTATGGAGATGCCTACGCCGAGTATCCCGGGGCCTGATTTTGTGCTGATTAGAGTACATGCTGTGGGAATGAGTACTGGGTTTTTGCAGTTTGCTAATGGGCAGATGAATATGCTCATCAAACCTACGTGAGTTCTGTCCACTCTTCCCTTCTCTCTTCCACTGCCGTGAGCAAGGATGAGAATGTCTTAATATATTTCTCAGTTTTATAATTTAACTTACGCCGTGTGTAGATTTCCCATGATTCTAGGCGAAGAAGGCAGTGGTGTCGTCGTCGCAACGGGCTCTGGTGTCAAAGACCTCAAAGTCGGCGATGAGGTCTACGGCTTGACCGTTGAGAAGCCCATGTTCGAGGGTAGAATGCCGTCTTGGACTGCGCAGTACACTGTTGGCAGAGAATCTATGTTGCTGCGGAAGCCCCCTCATTTGTCTTTTGAGGACGCCGCCGCGCTGGCGGGATTCACTCTCACTGCGTATCAGACGATTCGGCGTGGGTTGCAATTGCGTGGGGCCGACAGTCTGGAGGGATTGACTGTGTTTATTCCTGCGGCGCTGAGTGGCACAGGTTCGACTATGATTCAGGTCGCTAAGAATGTATTTGGGGCGAAGAAGATCATTACGACGGTCTCGACCCCTAAGGTTCCCCTCGTGAATGAGAATCTTCCGGGGATGGTCGATCAAGTCATCGACTACAAGACCCAGCGCGTTCAAGATCAGATAAAGCCGGGTAGTGTTGACTTTGCTATCAACACGCAATGGAGCAGCTTTGATGACTGCATACCGGTACTGAACCCCAAAACAGGTACATTCATGTCCATCACTAGCATTGGATCCAAGGAAACGATCCGAGAGATTTGGGGGCCAGACCGCTTTCCTTGGTGGCTTGGCTTCGTGCTGGACCTTGCGGAGATTTACTACAATAAGTGGAAGTTGCGGGGCACAAATCTTACGCATACCTTCGTCTCGGGTGGTCCGCAGAATAGGGATGATCTTGAGAAGACTGGTGAGATTATTGCGAGGGGGCAGGTTAATCAGGTGAAGAGGGTGGTGGATATGGAGGATAAGGAAGGGGTGACGCGTGAGTGTGATTATATCGTTAAGGGCAAAGGTGGCACGGGGAAACTTGTCATTAGGATACCTTGAAATGGAGAATCACAGTTCCTGTTGTAAAATTTGTGTGAGAAGCAAGTACATCTCGCTATGTCCGACCAGATATATACCAATCAAAGGAAAAAATAGCCCCCAGTCTGAACCAGATCATTGATTATAAGGAGGGTTCCCAGCACTGTAGAAGAAGTTCATGTTCTGATCATCCACATTCGGCCACTGCCAAAGCGGCACACCTCCCGTCGTGCTGCTCATCAACTCACACCAGGCATCATAACCATTCATCATCGACGCTGCTTCACCGTCGCCTAAGTTCGGAACTAGTCCGGTCGCTTCCGCTCCACCGCCGTATGCTTCTGCCGTTCCGCTTCCGTCTTGGTCCTGTTGTAGTAGGTGAGGCCAGGAGAGCTTGAGGCTGACTTCGCGGCACTTTGCGGCGTTGGGGCTTAGCTCTGTCATGGCGTTCATGACGGCTATGGAGGAGAGGATCTGGGCGCGCCAGTCGGGTGCTAGTGTGTGTTGCGGATTGTGGCGGAGGCAGTGGACGGGGATCAGAGTCGCATGGAAGAGGAAATACCTGGATTAGAGGATTAGTTTCCAAGGAAGTCGATGGATAGACGGGAAAAAAGGTTATTACTTACAGTACATACCAGGCGGCAAGCCTGGGGTGAGACCGCGACATCCAATACTCCTCAACAGACTGGATCGTCTCCTTAGCAGCATCAAGGCACTTAAAGACAGCGATGCTCTCGGCACTAGATGATGCTGCTGTCTCGTACGGCGAGGAGCTCAGCGCCCACCGCACCAGGAAAGGTCGGTACATAACGATGCGCAGATTCCGGTATCGCCACTTTGTGATGCCCATGCCCAGTGCATATTTGGACCCGGCCGGCGGGTAAACAGTATAGTAAGGGGGGATCTGGGCGAGCCAGGCGCCTATGTCTTTGTCGTCTAGGGCTACAAGCTCTGCTGCTGTCGGGAAAGGTGGTGTGATGAGGCGGTTGTAGATGCCCATTGTGTTGAGGTGGTAGGAACACTGGACTCGCAGATAGGTGTATAATGTCATTCCGTCGACCTCAGGAGGATAGACTGTTGATTCGGATACCAGATCCTGTGTGAGTGGTGTTAGCGCGGTGTGATCATTTTGATTGTCTACCTTGGCAGTCCAGCCGCATTTCAAGAGATGAACCTACCTCTTCACGGATATTTCGGGGCAGAGCAGCCTCGACACCAGCCTGCGGCCAGTTCAGCGGTCTACCGTAAGTTATCGTAGCTCCAACATCGAGCACACATAGCGTCCACCAGACCCTCCTCCGAATTTCCATCTGCAAGGGGGAGATGTGGCCTTCCTCGAACTCTTTGTGCAGGCCTAGCCCAATACCCATACGCAACGCAACGCCGCCATAGTTGTAACCGGTGTTAGGTTTGTTTCGCTTCTGGAGGTACGTAGCCGAGAGACCAAAGGCCTGGACAAGAGTCAGGTTGCCCGACTCGAGGTTGTCGGCGAACAAGCTCTTTTGCGCGGCTTGAAAGATAGGTAGGTCCGTAGCATCAATACAGTTGCTGCTAGCAAAGGAGCCCAAAGCAGCGATGATGTTAGCCAGCGTGTTCCACTTCGCCTGGTCCGGCCGGGGCAGTGTGCCTGCATACTGCGCCCGGAAGGTCGGTTCGTGGACGATGGGGAAAGTCGGATGGTAGTAAGTGAAGAATCCATCGATGAGGTTCTCAACAGCGACTCGCGTGAGCATGGATTGGGTCCGATACCATTGCGAGTGGTCGGGCTGTTGATGGAACAGCGACTCGAACTGCTCCGGCGACGCAACCGTGCTGGGATCCTCCTGGTCCCGCCGTGCGGCTAGGATCTGCCGGAGGAGAGCGGCTCCGGAGACGGCACCGAGATAACCTCTTCTCTCACCCACCGACAGCGAAGCCATACCGTCCATGATGACCTGCGGTGAGTCTCCAATGATGGAGTCCAAGTTCGTGCCGGGTGTTGACCAGGACGATTCCTGCTCGCTCCACTCAAAGTCGTCTGCCACAGACGGCGCAAGGTCAAAAGACTCACCAGCCTGTCCCGCCCCATAACTCCCATCCACGCCGATACCTATGCCCAATACTGGCTGCGAGCTGGCAAGTGAGTAGGAAGCCGGATTCGGCACCATAGGTACGGCAGGATTAGGATTAGGGACTGCCGCCGGGTTAGCGGCGCTGCTCGGCCCGGCGGCAGCGGCCCCAGCTCCGGCCGAAGTAGGCGCAGGGACACTTTGTTGCGAAGGACCAGCACTTCCTGCAGCTGCTGCCGCTCCGCTCATCATCTCGGCTAGTTGATCTGGGCTGAAGTGGCTCCGCAAGAGTGCCTCGGCCTTCTCGAGACGCTCCTCAAGTATTGTGAGTTGCCTGATGAGGTAAAGACAGTTAGTAGACGTAGCATTAGGTAGCACACGCCAAAGCAAAGAGAGAAAACTTACTTGCGCGTGAGACGAGTCCGGCTATGCTTGTCATACAAGCAGTGTCGTCGGTACTTTTGACACACCGAGCAGACCGGCATGGCGCCGTCACACTTAACCCGCCGGCGCCGGCACTCGCGACATGATGTAGGCGCGCCGGCTTCATCGGGGGTGCTGCTCGCTTGGCTAGCCTGGCTGGCATGCGACGGCGACGGAGCTGGGATCTTGGGGTCCATGGTTCATACACGCATATAATGATGTACTATACTATGGTAGCAGCAGCAGTAGCATATGTATAGGTATACATACACATGGTATACATGGAAAAGTGGCTCGTTGGGTGAGAGGAAAATCGCTTAGGCAATTAATCCGGGGTAACAAATTAGAGAGGGGAGTAAAAGGTTTCGTGCCAACCACGTGCTCTGGAGATGCTAGAAATAGATTGATGCCAACGCAACGGAAACATTTAATTTTTTTTTTCACTCGGCTGAAGTAGTCTTCTCCGCATTCCTCGTCTGGTAGTCCAGTTTGAAGACTTTGGACCCCACACCTCCACGGCGAAGCGGAGAAAGTTCGCCCCTCCCTCTACGCGGTAAAGCGCGGGAGGAACCCAGAGGGACGGCACAGCCTTGAGGAAGTCAGGGCAGAAGCGTCGACATAGTTACCTCTACAGCTTCTTAACTGATAAACCTCTGTGGAAACCACTTGACCATTGCCGGGAGAGAAGTGACGTTTCTGAGATACTCTCCTTCAAACATGCTAAGCGCTTTGCCGGACTGGAATCATGGGTCAATGGTGGCGGAGTCTCCGACTGATTGCTTGGCATTACGTCTCCCGACACTGACAGCTTTCTAGAAAATCGAATCCAAGTATCATCAGTTGGCACGTGCTGTACGAAGAAACGCGGGGATGAACTAGGGGTGAAATGCAATAATCGATCACTTGCGCCAGAGTTATTATATAGTTCCACGAAATGGAAGATCTCATACGACACATTGTCGCATCTGCCATCTGTTTGGGATCGAGGTCTATTCTCCTGTCACCTTACCTATCCACGTCAACACACAGCTGTCTTCAGGGTCTTGGAGATCGACTTCCATCTGAACGCCCCACCGTTCTGCCAGACAATTTGGGCAAAATTCGACGGCTTACTCGGCTAATTGTTCATAATTCATAAAATGTAGGCAAAATGATCCGGATGGAGAACCTCTTTCCCTTGGGCCATGGATGCCAACACATTGCCATTGCTGGCCAGTGATAGTTGTGTCCTAGAGAGCTCTCTCTCGAAAGACAATATTAAATATTAGGTTTCGAAGGGCGCTGACCAAAGTTTTAATGCTCTTCGAAAGAGTGGCCTCCGAAGCCTCATCTGTCAATCGCAGTATCGCCGACAGGTTGGGATTCAGTTTGGTGGGTATGCCCATTTGCGATTGGGACTCAAATCCGAAAATGCAGATACTTGGTACATGTACTTTCCGACGTTTGCCAAAGTACCTTGTTATACATATTCTTGAAATAATATTTAAATTTAAGCATAATAATCTTATTAAGCTATATAAACACTGGAAAGGATGAACCTGCTTAGTGATTGCTTTTAGTGAAATATCAGTAATAAATTCTCAAGCGTTCAATCGCTACATGCGCGCAGGGCAGATGATCTAATGATGGGAATTTCCCCCCTTAGACTCAGACTATTAGACCATACTTTCTCTCTATTCAAGGTTTAAAGTCGGGTTAAAATGTTAAAAATAGTCTTTATTCAGAGCTTTGGTCAATTGTTTTTGTTTCAGATACTTTGAGTACCTCAAGATAAAGTCGTTATTTGCAGACATGCTTTTTCGCCCTCGGTTGCGGTTAGGCTTCTACATGTAGTTGGCAGATTTTGCTGTGACTTCTTTCCTAGGTAGACCGTGCCTATATCAACGACATTAAAGAGGCCCCTAGCACTGCGGGAATAGAACCTAAGAAATTTTGCCAGAAAGCAAATGATAACTGTATCTCAATCTCAAATGTAACTTTCATCTCACAATGTTTGCTCTTGTAGGGTTCAAGTCAGGAAACGAGCACGGCATATGGTATGCTACCTAATAAGATCACCGCGATTTATGAGATTAAGCCCATTACCTCCTAGGATAAAGCTCTGCATTTAAGAAGGCATACTTCGTATTAAATAGCTAGATATTTAAGGCCCCGAGGGCGACCAGGTGCATACTCTCGTCTCCCAGGAGAGCGAGAATATAATACGATATATACTTAGCTATAGCACCAGTTTCCAAACGGGATTCACACTGGTCGAACTAATATCATGCAACCATTTATGGAACTATTAATGATAATTTTTTTCTTTCTTTCTTTGAGTCTGGAAAAATCTAACTACAAGGCCTTTGCATAGCTATCTATCTACTACTTTATAGATTTGATTTAATCTGAGATGTAAAGGTAGATCCTGTCATAAAATCTTTAACAATATCAAGCACCTTATTGGCAACCCCAAAGCTGAAGATGTAACCACCCCCAGGAGGGCCATACGCGTGTACAACGTCTTGGCCGTTGAGAACTTCTAATTCAATTCGTGTGCCAGATTTTCTTTGGGGACGAATCCCAACAATATCTCGAATGATGTTGGATTTAGCAGCTTCTGGAGCTGGGAAGTCCTTGGGAAGATTTTCGTGTATTCTTCTTAGGATCTATACTTGTGTTAGTCTGGTGTCTCAAGGGAACTTTCTCTGGGAAGTACGGAGTTGAGTATGTGGATGTTTCTTCGTATACGTACATCAGTGCGCAACTCGTCATTGACTTCTGTGTCAGTGTTATCGTAGGTCTTTAGTCCTCCCAAAATGGCTGTTCCATCAGGCCTACCCAAGGCATAAGTGTAGTCCTTGCCTCTACGAATCCAGATCTTGTTAAAGTCGGACTTTACCAAGATCGTCTGACCTCGTACCTCCTGCATATCAGAATCTGCCACATCCCTTAGATAGCGTGCCCCAACTCCAGTAGAATTAATCAGGAGGTCATGTCCCATTCCGCGAAGATCGGAAAGCGAGCTGACATTAAGGCGTTTAAACTTAACTCCAGTCGCCTCAAGCCGCTTCCTCAACCAAACGAGGTAGATTGATGGCGTGATGATAACGGACTTATATGCCATCCCAAAAGAAGCACCACTCGGCATTTCATCTTTAGTTAAGACTCGGTAGCCTGGTAGCTTGTTCGCGTACCAAACCTGATCTTCAGACGAACCATCGATCAGATCCTGCATTTCGATTCTCCTAACGCTGGAGTCTGGATGCTCGAGAGCCATTCTCCACCATGTCCAGAAAGCATCTAATTGTAGTTTCTGTTCATCTGGCGTCGACGGCATCATCCCCATAAATACAGCTCCTGCCCACGGGCTTGCCCAGGCCTGGGATTCCGAGTCACCAGGAAGGTCGCGAGCAACGACAGTGACGTCATAGCCCCGAGGCAACTGACTTGCTATCGTCAATCCGGTGATTCTATTGTTCTCGTGTCAGTGTCTTCCTTCTTGTTTGTTGATTAAAATTAACAAATAGAGGGCAAATAAGTCTTTACCCGGCACCTAGAACTGTAATTTTGGGCATTGTACGTCGCGACTTAACCAAACACAAAAATTTGATAACACGTCGTCATCAACTTTCTTGATTGCCTTCACAGCTCTCAGACTATCCTACTTATTATTGTAGCCTTATCAATGTGAATATATATACAATTATTGAAGTCGGACCTCTAATGCAACCACTCCGACCTCGGTTTCGCCAAGCTTAGACCCTTGATTTCCAGCTCGTCTACGATGTACTAAAACGAGTTAAGTTTCCTTTGTGGGGTCGGAGATAGAGGCGATAACAAGTGAGTGGGAGGCGGATTACGCTCGTCTGTTTTATACCAAAAGTAGTTAAATCGTGGTCTATCAAATATTTACCCTAAGCTAGCGGCGTCTGGACCGTGCAGGAAAAGGGATAAGGTATGATATCGTTAGCCATTTCTTTAAGACAGCTAGATTAAATTTTGCTGAGCGCGATAATCTTCATTCCCTTCCTATTCTGGCCTTGATTGATCTCAAAACTGTATTGCGACTTGCAATCAATAGGCTGCTCCTTAGCTCATATCTCGGACATACATGTCCAGAGACTATGCCCAGATGCTAGCTTGAGCTGAGAGGGGAGTGGACCACTTCCTGTGTTACTTATCTCGAGTACCATCGTCAGGAGTCAGAAATGGTATAAGTGCCGCGTCCCGTCTTTGCCTCCTTGGACAGTCAACCCCGCCATCAACATCGCAATATTTCATCAAAAGGCCTTCAATCGTGTCATTAATCTATGATGGCGGTACCTATCTTAGAAACCAAGAACGCGATGGCGTTGGAAGCCGCCTCGCCGCTTGACCGTAACTCTGCCGAGGGAACCCCCTCGTCTGATTACGATCGATATTGTCAACTGCGTGAGTCTTTCGGCGAAGAAAAGCAGAAAGCCCTCATCCGCAAGATTGAGTATGCCTGAATCTATCAATAGTAATTTACTGCCTGCTAACCAAAAATAGTTTCCACATCATACCTCCTCTGGTTTTGGTTTATTTACTTGCTTACATCGACCGCTCGAACGCTGGTAAGTACCACAGCCTCTAGGAGTGGGTAGCATGAGGGTATAGGTGTGCGCTAACTATCAGCTCTTCAACAGGAAATGCTAAGCTTTTTGGGGTTCTCGAAGACTTGAAGATTACGGGAGAGCAGTGGAATGCATCTCTTGCTGTATTCTTCATCACCTATGCGGCAGGTGGAGTGTAAGTCTTCCAAACTCTGTGGTTGTTTGCAACAACTTGCTGATCAGACATAGTCCTTCGAATATCATGCTTAAGCGTGTCGGTCCGCGAGTTTGGCTCCCTTCGCTACTCATTGCATGCGGATCTACCATTGTATGTGCTGGGGTTCAAGGCACCTATGCTGGATGGGTTGCCTTCAGATTGATTCTTGGCTTTGTGGAGGCTGGCATCTATCCTGGATGCTCCTTTATTCTTACCTCCTGGTATAGTCCCAAGGAGCTACACACTCGAATGACTATTTTCTACTCAGCCGCTTCAGTTGCTGGAGCCTTTTCCGGACTTCTCGCCTATGGCCTTGGACATCTTGACTACACGATGGGCTACCGCGGCTGGCGTTGGATCTATGTTGTTGAAGGAGTTTTCAGTGTTCTCGTTGGTTTTGCTAGCTTCTGGCTCATTAGCCCGACCCCGGCCAGAGTTAAGAACTGGTTGACCGACGAGGAAAAGGAATATCTGGTACTCCGAAATCGATTCGCGGCAGGAGGCGAGACCGGTATTAAGGAGAGGGAAGACTTTAATATGGGCGACGTTAAGAGTGCTTTCCGCTCTATTCACACCTATTCTGTGGCGGTAACAGAGTTTACGGTCGCTACTGTTGTTTACGGCATCAGCTTCGTGCTGCCTGGTATTGTTCAAAGTCTAGGCTACTCGAACATCCGGGCCCAGGCCATGACCGCCCCGCCATATATGTTCGCATGTGTAATTACCGTGCTGTCGGGAGTCACGGCAGATCGATACCGCAAGCGCGCCCTGTCTATCGTCTTGCCCAACACAATGGCAGTGATTGGCTTTATCATCATCACCGTGACCATTCGTCAGCCTAGTATCCCCGGAGTCACCTATTTTGGGCTCTTCCTCATGGCTGGTGGCCTGTACCCCATTTCACCTGCAGTGATGGCTTGGGTGGCTCTGAACATGGCCGGTTCGATGAAGCGCGCCGCTGGACTTGGGCTTATGATGTCTCTGTCTCAGCTAGGAGGGGTGAGTTTCCACCCATTGTTCTGACCAATTCATGCTCTTTAAGCCTCTTACTGACTTTACCTTTTTAGGTATTGGGATCGAACATCTTCCTAGCAGACGAGGCGCCGACTTACATTACTGGCTTCGGAATATGCATCGCAATGCTGACCGCATTTGGTGTCATCTGGCCTATCATTTACCGAGGAATTCTCAAGAGAATCAACACCAGACGGGCAGCCACTCCATATGAGGAGGTTATGACTAAGTATACATCAGACCAGCTTACAGACATGGGCGATGAGAGCCCTTTGTTCCGCTATCAACTTTAGGTCTATGGATACTGCAAGCGGCTTTGAACTACCGGAAATGCACAGATTCTTATTAATGTTCTGCAATTGCGTTTCAATAGTAAGAATTGGGATGTGCCTCTTAAGTCAACTAGTTTGCAATGAATTTTTCCTCTTCTAGATAGGTAGCATCTTACTCTCAATTTATCACTTACTTCGCAACAGTCGCCCTTTACTGAGATATCTCGTATCATACTTTCTATTCCCTGCTCTTCTTACTCCTAGGGAAATAGAAATTTCAATCTTGCCACGAGCGATAGCCCGCCCGCTTGTACGGGATACCCCGGTCTTGGGGAGGTTTCCCCACAACACCAGTATTAGCTATCAACCCCAACCTTCATTCCGGTCTCGGCCAAGTGGCTAGTCAAATTCTATCTAATGGCCACCCCACAGATAAGGATTTCCTCTTCCCCAGGGTCCTTCTGTGTATACATTAGTTTCATTCGAGCTTCCTGCATCGTGCTTTTTTCACATTCCCAGACATGGCTATGTTAACACCAACCCCTACTCTGAAGCCGCGAAGACAAACAACACGCACAAAGACCGGCTGTCTGACCTGTAGACAAAGACGCGTTAAGTGCGATGGTATGTACAAATTTCTGACAATCATCGAAATCTGAGACTGACCCCTACACGCCGCAGAGGCAAAACCATCCTGCCAAAGATGCCTGCGTGCAGAGGTCGACTGCTGCTATGGCTTGAGACTGAGATGGCCTCAACTGGGCGCGAAGATGGGCAACAATCGCACCAGGCGATGCCGAGCGCAAGATAATACCACATCGCCATCTTACACAGATAATTACCATCTCAGTACGGATGGACTGCCGAGCACAGCCCCAACCAAATGGGGTGAAGATACAATTAGAACACCCATACATTCCCCAATTATGTCAAGCTTCAGTGGAATTAATGCGCATCAAGACAGTCATCTTGCAGGCTGGATCGATCTTGTTCTCGACGAATTCTCTCACGAATGCACCCCAAGTCTAACTCAGAACGAATTCGATAATGGCTTACCATCACCGACAATCGCTTTCGAGCAATCGCCTCTTTCTCTTACTTCCCTGCGCCGTCACTCCGAGGGAACAAGTCTAATTGAGATGGTTGTTGATGAGGATTCCACCAGCGATAATACATCTCTTGGGACAGCAGTAGTCAAGCCATCTCCGTTGTCAATCTCAATGACGCCCAATCTGGCTCAATTCCCACAGATGACGGCTGAAGATGGCCAGCTTTTTCAATATTGTAAGCTTATACTGCCCCCGCCTTTTCCTACCAAGGTCCATATTAACTATTATACTGGTCAGACGTTGTTCAGATGTGCCCTAAATGCGTCATTAGAAATGGGTATAATAAGACGTACCGCCAAGTTGTCTTACCGTTGGTCGACAAATCCACCGTCTTGCTCAAAGCGATCCTAGCTATTACAGCAAACCGCATCAGACTCCAAGACGCCCGGTTCGGGGCTATCGCGCTGCACCACCAAGCCGCAGTACTTCAGGGCCTGCAACAAGCTCTCAACAAGAAGACGCGCACATCCTTTTCTAGGCTCGAGATACTGAGCACGATCCTTATGCTGTGTTTCTACGAGATCTGCAATCCGGGATCAAGCTCGCTAGATTTTCACGGCCTTCCCAAAAGGCCGTGGAAATCTCATTCAGGAGGCATCCGCCAGGTATTAGAGCAAAGATCCTGTGAGACGCATGACTCCCAGTACGAGAAGGCGATTGTATCTTTCTCGAGCCAATACTTTGCATCGCGCAGTGTTCTGACGTATTCTGCGTTATCGCCCATGGAAAATCCCGATGAGCTTATTGAGAATGCCCAATATTGGCTCAACATGGCTGATCGTCCGAGCATGGAGATCAATCCCTTTGCTGGATGCTCCAATGAAATGCTCGGATTGATATTGACTATCACGTCTCGGTTGCGGCAGCTAGGACTATCCAACTATCCTTCGCCGCCAAAGTCTGAGCAACTTTGGGCTGATATGATGCAAACATATCTATTAACTATCGAGGAGCATCTGCCCAACGATGGATCAACCGGCGTTTTTAATCAACATGGCGGGTGTTCCAGATCAGAAGGAATTCACCTGGAAAGTCTAGAGATGACGTCCAAAGCTTTTCGTCTCGCTGCGTTGATTCTCCTTGGAAACTTTTACCCTGATTCAGATATCGTGGCTCAAGAAAGAAGGGACATGTACTTGAAAGAGATAGGTCAAATTCTGGAATCTGGGATTGTGCTTCCAAGATTCGGTAGACTTGGTTCTTCTAGCTATGCTTGGCCCTACCTTATCGCAGGCAGTCATCTGCACACACCAGATCAGCAAGCCTCACTGAGGCCACTAATACAACGAGTACTCGTACCCGATGGATCCCAGTCCGAAGCCTGCAATACCACGACAGGCCGAATTTATCGTGTTCTTGAAGATATCTGGTCCCAACAAGATGTCCCGGTAGGAAATGGAAGCCGAAGTAAGGGTCATGGTAGCCTTGGAGTCTTTTTATGGGAAAGCGCAACGCTATATAATGACCTTGTATTCGAATGGGTATAATAGCTTCTGGACACGCTGAACAGGTCGCTTGCATTGAACTCGATCTTTGACAAATAGATAATTATGCTTTGTACAATAGAGATTTAGCCGGATTTTGTAGCTTCCCATGTCGTTTTGGCAAACTATTTCATTATATGAGAACAGAAAATCTCGCCATCAAAGATTATATAATTCAATTCGAAAATTTGGTCTATTCGTTTATGTCATAGTAGCCACTTTCTATGCTGTCTGCTGTGGCTAAGGTAAAGCAGCCAACAGCAAATTCTCATGTCTCAGCAATGGCAATGTCCGAATAGCGAATCAAGGGGACCTTGTTTCTCGTGCTAACTATGATTTGGTCCTAACAACGATACCCCAGTCATCTCGATCATGGGACTTCTCCACGAGCGTCAAGACTGGGACTCAATAGTTATGCCCCACTATCATGCCGGTCTTATCTGCATCCCCCGCATGTCTCGCTTCACAACCACCAAAAGCGGTAAGCCCGACTTATCTCTAGGTCGCTTCACACGTACCATATAAGGATAGCGTTCTTTGCAAACTGATAGCAACGTAAGGTCCAGATTAAACCAACACCCTGTGGATGACTACTAATCCAGGTATACGAGGTCTAGCTTAGCCGGACATCGAATGCCGAAACAGTCCTTTTGACGGTGGTAAGGCAAGCAGCGGGTCTAACTGAAACTCTGGCTCGATTGGACTGCGATATTTTCGGTAAGCATTTGCATATAAGTTGATCTACACATAGTTTCTCATCTCCTCCTTGTTGTTACACAAATCGGGCTGCTAATACAATGGGGACCAAGAAGCAAGTTATCATTGTTGGTGCTGGGGCCTTTGGCCTGTCCACGGCCCTGTATCTGCAACGAAACCACCGAGACAATGTTAGTGTGCTCTTATTAGAGTCCTCTACATTCCCTTCTATAAACTCTGCTTCCGGCAACGACACGTCTCGAGCGATTCGATGTGACTACGGTGATCCATTCTATACTGAACTGGCGAAAGAGGCAATCAAGGTATGGAAAACCGATCCGGTCTTTTCAAAACATTATCGTGGCAGCGGGCGGCTCGGGGCTCAGCCTCCGGGGCACACAAATGTTCAGAAATGCAAGGATGTATTGCACCGCGCTGGGGTAGACGTGGAGGAGTTTGGCGATGAAGACAAAGTCTCAACGCTTCAAAAGAAGTATCCTTTATTGGGAAATAAAGAGAAGCTCCAAGGCTGGGACTTCTATTTTACAAAGGTAAGCTATGCGAGCTGCTATATCTGTAATAATTTCCTAATCGATTAATTTAGTCTGGAGGCTGGGCGAATCCAAAAGAATCCGTGATTTCAGCAATGAAAGAGTACGAATCTCTTGGAGGCAGATGTATCGCCGATCCTCAGCGAGGCTGCGTTGTCGACAACATCCTGGAGGGAAGTAAGATCCGTGGAGTTAAGACGGCAGATGGTCAGTCCCACATGGCTGAGCACGTCATCTACACTACGGGAGCCTTTTCGACGACAAACAAGAAGCTCATCCCCGGCCTTGGCACCCAAATACATCCTACTGGATTTGCCATCGCCCACTGGAAGCTTGAAGACCCTGCGGAGTTAAAAGCCTGGGAGGGATATCCAGTGGTTGACATCTATCACAACGGCTATTTCTTCCCCCCAGATCCCACTACAGGACTCATGAAGTTGGGCCTAGGAATTGTCGGTTTTACCCACGACGAGAAGCCTCAATCGAGCTGGGAAGATCAGTCTGATGTGGGCATTGCCCTTCCCAACACCAGCTTAGTTGGCACTGATGACGCGGGCAAGATTCCAGCAATTGCCGAGGATGGTATTCGCTGGGTCTTGAAGAGATGGGCGCCGAGTCTAGCTGATAAAAAGTTCCTCGACATGAAAATCTGCTGGGATGCCATGACGCCTGATGGTGGCTGGCTTATTGATCATCACCCGGAAATACAGGGTCTCAGCGTTGCCCTAGGTGGCTCAGGCCATGGCTTCAAGTTCCTTACCGTCATCGGAATGTTCATCAACGATGTCCTAGAGCTGACTCCGAAGGGCGAAAGAGCAACTACAACGGCATCGCTACCTGAAGTGGACGTGATGAGAAATAAGTGGCGTTGGGGTCGAGCCTCTAATTCAGATGTCAAGGATCGAAAGCTAGTGCTGCAAGGGCGACCGATCTTGAATGTGATGCATCATCTCAGGGCTCAAACACCAGGCCAAATCAATGATATGGTTCGTTGTAGACTTTAGTTCTATTAAAAAAATTTATTATTCTGTATGAACTTTGTAAGCAAGCTCCAGGTCGTCATCTACTTGGTACACCCCTTGACTGTTTGATCTCACTCTACATAAAATTCCCATATATGCTATCATTAGCTATCCCAAACATGCTGTCGCCAAACATCGTCCCGTCGAAATCTAATGTCTGCAATAACGCGTCTGTGTCTGGATTTCCGTCTCTTCCCGATTGGGTCATATTTCCTTGTTGAAATATTGATTCTAAATTTGCTTGAAAGGCTAAGCTCGTGAGTAGTTAGCCTCACATATTTTGGTTCATAAGAGGGTTCATACTGTTTATATCCGGCCAGTCATCTGGTAATATCTGTTCCTCCTCTTCGAAGCTCAAGGCCTCAGTGACCTTTTCCATTCGTCCCATCAAAGACTTCAGGAGTCGCAGAGGCCGTTTCAGTCCACGGTTGCAGCCCTATTGGAACTCCCACAATGCATCCCAGAGGAACTTAATACATCGAAGATATTCATCGCGATCTTGATCCGCCTGTTGTAGTATTACAAGCGTGGCGCAATACGTAGCGTAGGCAATGCCATATTGTGCTCGCCTTAGGGTAAACGTACTCTTATACTCTTCCACGAGTTTCCATATACGTATAGCGGCCTGTATACATATCTGTCTGCTATAGGCTAAAGAAGAGTCATCCTGTTCGACTTTGAGGTGGCTTGAGCCTAGGAATGCTTGCTCAGCTAAGATCACTAGAGTAGAGTGGATAGTGCTGTGCCCTCGATTGTTAGCAGTCAAAATTTTCTTTTTAAGAAAAGAGAAGGAAGAAAAGGTATGTATAAAATATGAGCGCTTACTGAGGAGTGATCTGATGTGGTGGTGGTGTTGGATCAATTCCAACCTCGAAGGCAAGCCACGGTGGAGTAGAGTCCGCCCATTCCTGGAGCAAAACACGTATTTCGTCCCTCTTCCTGATGAGGTATTCCTGAGATGATCGCGCACTTTTAACAGAGTAAAGATCATCCACAATCACCTCTGCAATGTCGCAAAGCTCTAAAAACCGCCGGAAGTTGCTCAGGGCGTAGCCAGGCCGGCCGCTGTAGGCCGGAATTAAGCAATTTGCAGAGTGACTACTCGACTCGTCTATATAAGGTGTCCATTCTTCTAACTCCTCATACGTATCTAAATAGTCGCGGGATACGGTTCCGGCAGACTTAGGCATGGCTGTTGCTCGCCCCAGGAAGAGGGACTGTAGTTTGTCTCCGACATAAGCCGCCCAATAAACACGTTTGCAAATTTCGGTATGGATGACATCAGGCTTTGATCTTGACCTGTTTCTTGGCTCTGTATCCCCACCCAAATGTAGGCCAAGATCCGTGATCATACGATATGCGATACCGCAGTATATCCAGCCGGTGCTCTGCTTGCCGTGAGGTACTAGACACGCACCACACACGAGCAGCGCCATGATTGTCGGGATAGATGGCTGGCTTATGTGATGTCCCAACAAGGCGTTAAAACGTTGAAGAAATACTTCACCATGAGTAGATGGATCTTTAGGATTGGTTCGCATCGAAGATCGATCGCTGTATCGGCTGCTCTGGAAATAAATAGCGTTGAGAAGAAGTTTATTAGCGTACGGCCCTCCGTTAATGATGCTATTCATGATAGCTGGGCGATATGTTAAAAGATAGGAAAGATGCTGTCTATTCCAATGAAGATCCAGAAGGTGCAAAGCGACGTCGGCATCGACTTGATCAAAATCAGTATTGCTTATGATACTAGGTTGTGAACGGAGAGTTGTCTCTTGTTGTCTTTGGATAGCAGAGTAAGAGATAAGCATATCTCGGCACATTTCTTTCGTTTCCTCATCCAAATCAAGCGGGCCGGTACCCTTCGGAGGAGCTGCACCGGACATCGTTGATGATCGGTCACGTAGTAGACTTGTAGCGCCATAGAACTGCTTGTTGGACTCGCCGCTATCTTGTGCTGGGTCATCTGCCACAGTATCTTGTTCCAGAGCCATGGTTTGAGAAGAATCATGAGGCCAAAATTCGGTGTTGCCAACGGGCTGTACCGCTGATTGGTATCTTGGTGAAGCGTTTTGGGCCTCCTCATCTTGTGGATATCGGATAGCAAGACAGTTCCCCTTGGCGCCTTTGTTCTCTGATGTTGCCGTCTGCATGGTCTTGGAGCTAAGTTTGTTTTCTAGAACTCTGACATGTTGTTGTAGGGCTGTTACAGCTTCCCGTTTGGTCCTCAATGCCGATCTCCTTGAATCGTGTGGATATTCGCATGTGTGTCCCCTAAGCACACAGGCCTTGCAGCTGGGATGCTGGCCGTCACATTTAACCTGGAAAACGATGGTAAGCTAGCAATTCATGCGAATGTGTGAGGCGAGAGAGATCTAAAGAATATGCGGATTCCTTACTTTCTTGCGACGGCATTGTACACATGTCCGGCACCTATCCCGCCCGGCCATCTTGCATGGTGATGCTGGATCTCGACTCAGATTGGCTGTGGCTGACATGGCTCATCATTTGGCAACGCTCAAGACTCCATAGGGAACAACGAGAGGCTGTAAGTTCTAGTAATGCTATCGGCCTCGTAACTACTTTCCAGGGCCAAAACGCTTCTAGGGCCATTTTCTAAGTACTTTGTTGAGGAGCGATCAAGGAAGGACAACACGAGGACGAAGGGGGGTGTCGTGCAAAAGTGGAACCACAATCGCTGTATAGCAATTGCTCTTTATACACTATTTCACAGGGCGCAAGTAAATTTAGACCTCGTACTCGTGAACTTAGGCCCAGATAAGAGGGCATGGGGTGTGTCACCTTTCAGACACAAGCACCCCTACTGACTAGTTGGAAATCCGTACCTCCGAAGACGGTGTGGATCTCGGACATCCAACTTCCGGGGTCTAGCGCTCGAGTCCATGGATGCGCAACTATAAGTCACTGTCAAAAGCGTCATGTCATCGAATTAAGTAGATCTAAAAGTCGCATGGACGTCAATCTCAAGCATCTGTCACAATGCCTCATAAGAAAATGGCCGTTTCTAAAACCCAACTTCGTGCGAATTTCGCCTCAGCCCTGTCGGGAATGTACCGCTGTGAAGTCCCACAGTATGGTGTACTCCTTGACTTGGTCGCAGATATCAACCAAGCCGTGGCTCAGAAGTTCGGGCTACAGCTTCCAAAACGCATTGATGTTGAACGTCATGGTGCGATACGTCTTGGAACAGCAGAAGAGCTGCACTGGATCCGTCGAATGTTCGCCCTTATGGGGATGCATCCCGTTAACTACTACGACCTTAGCGTGGCTGGACTCCCTGTACACGCTACCTGCTTCCGCCCTATAGACCAGCAATCACTTAATGATAATCCCTTCCGCATTTTTACTTCCCTGCTACGTTTGGAACTCATTGAGCATGAGGGTCTAAGGAGCAAGGCAGAATCGGTTCTGCAACAGCGGAACATCCTCAGCAACCGTTGTCAACAACTTATCGAGCACATGGAGACATGTGAGGGAGCATTTGAGTCTGACATAGCAATGGAGTTTGTGTCGGAGGCGCTTGAAACCTTCCGATGGCATCACACATCGACGGTGGATTCGGAAACATATCAAGCCTTGCACGATCAACACCCTTTAATCGCGGATATCGTTTGCTTCAAAGGTCCTCACGTGAATCATTTAACACCGCGAGTTCTGGATATTGAAGCTGCTCAATCAAAAATGTTGGAGCGTGGACTTAAAGCTAAAGAGCAGATCGAGGGGCCGCCTAGGAGGGATTTTCCTATTCTTCTACGGCAGACTAGTTTCCTCGCACTCGAGGAGAATGTCGCTTTCTCAGACGGGGCTGAGGCTGGTGGCAGACACAAGGCTAGATTTGGAGAGATCGAGCAGCGTGGTATAGCTCTGACGCCGAAGGGTAGGGAACTTTACGATTCCCTAATGAACCGAACTCAGGAACTGCGGCAGCATTGGTCTGCACAAGAAGCTCTAGAAAAGGGTTTCCATGCATTTCCCGACGACTTAGGCGTTCTGCGACACGAATGCCTCGCTTATTTCACTTATTCAGTCAGTGCTTCTGCATCCGCTCACGCGCTGGAAGATACCATCGATTTCTGTTCCGATTTCAATTTTGAAAAACTTATACAGTCTGGTGTTATTAAGTATGACCCAATCACTTATGAGGATTTTCTGCCCATCAGTGCAGCAGGCATCTTCCTCTCCAATATTGGAAATGGAGGTCCTGCTCTAGCGCAAGCTCAGTCGGATCAGGCGAGCTTTGAAGCAGCTCTTGGAATAAGTATCCGGAGTGATTTTGAGCTATATGGGGAGATTCAGAGGGAGTCTGCGGCGAGTTGCTTATTGCAGCTTCGGAAAGAGAAGAGCAGCTCGCCTTTTACAGGATCGAAACAAATTTTGGGCGCTACTGTTAGCTAGTCGAGCGTTATATGTATGAAGTGAACACAAGGACAATTATCGCGGCCCTTTAATCTGCGAGAGAGACCTTCAATTAATTAAGCAGCTGTATCCGAGGAGTTCTCTAGTATAGCATAATTCAAGAGCAGAGAAAGATACATAACATAGATACTAATTACAGAATTGAAGTAACTATACATTGTGTAAAAAAAAAAAAAAAATCTTATAATGTGCATGATAAAGTACTTTGTTTGCTGACCGAACTTTTGGATCCCCACACTATTTACCCTGCAAAAGATAAGAATCTGGGCATTCCCCAGTGTTAAATTGGCTCGGGACAAGGATCTATAAGTCCCTCACTCTTGCTGCCTGTCACTTGGCAGTAGTGCAGCCCTAGAAATACGAGTGGAAGACAAGGAAAATCGCTTAACTAACGCGCTGCATGGCAATATATAAACATACTTTGATTATGATGATCTCGCTCGGTGCAGTGGCTCCTTAGCAAACGGAAATCTGGGGTAAGACTTCATATTGAGAGCCTCGGGCGCGGAGCTTTTCACGCTAAGAAGCTTACAGGAAAAATAACACATCGGGTCCATGTTTGCGCTTTGGTATGGGCATGGCCATGATCTGGAGACCGAGGAAACATTCAAACCCAGAGTACCGGGTCCCAAGTCCTCCAAGCCGCCAAGCACCCACAACTCCACCACATAGCTCCTTGGCGGAAGCAGGCTAGAGCCTTCAAGTCCAAGGCTAGCAACAAGATCATGACGAGTCGGCGCAAGCAACGACTCTTGATTTGCGCGAAATAAGGTGGTTTATAAGCTTACTAGTAACCTTTCCCTCCCAGCAAACTATCGGACCCCATTCCGATATTAGCTTGTCCACCCCACCCCAGAAAAACCACGCGAGATCTTGCATGGGAGTTATTGACAGAATGTCTTAACACCTGCCGTCTCCGGCAAAGCTCGTCCTTCCATAACCCGGCTGTCGGAGTACGGCTCCACACTGCGACTTGACACCCGGGTCCGGCATTTACGCCGAGTTTGTTTTTTCATCTTATCTTTAGGTCCTGCGTGGGCGTGACGGGTTGCTGGGGAGCGGAAAACAGGGATTGATGGCTGGGACGGAGGGCAATAGGGAGCTGTCTCCATCTTGTTATCGCCATGGGTTTGATTGATCACTTACCAGACAGATAGAAGCTGGGTTCCCCGCTTCCGAAGGTCTCATTCGGAAGTGAGTGGGTGATATCATCACCAATGAGCAGGGGGGGAAGCTATCATTTGCGCTAACTGTTCCGCGGGAAGAAGAACAGACTTGGCGAGCAAACCGGCGGCCGCAGACCGGACCGGAGCTGTGGTATTTATATCGAGGTTTCCCCTCGGTAGCTGTCCTGTCCCTTTCCTCGTATTCTTAGGCATTGCTCCTGGTATCCTGAGTAAGCACCTAAAGACCCTTGTTCATCTACGAGTACCACAAAGGTGTGTTACATGATGAAGTACTCAGTCGGTCTTCTCAACGTCGCGCTCCTCTGCGCCAATGGCGTTCGTTCGCAGAGTGGTGGTCCTCACGGTGGTGTCCCGTTCCCTAAGCTCGGTTGGAACCATCAGCCAGTCGATCAAGACGATGAAGCTATCTCCGAGAACTTCCAAGATGTCGACATCAAGCTACTCTCCCCGGCGTTTATGAACCCCGAGTCCATTCGCGATGGGTTCGACAACGGCACATCCAACCCAACTAGCCATAGGGATATGGGTATGTTTGCTGTCTACTTTCTCCCTTGACCGTAGATAGAACATCCAATGGACTAACGCTTCGCAGACTACTATCTTCAAGAACTGGCTGAGCGCAATGACTGGATGAGCTACGACGTTCCTGCTTTCCTTAGCGAGGAGGGCCGTACGCTCCCTTTCCTCTTCCTCTCCAACCAAGACCAGGATCGCGCCGCCAACTCCACCAAGCTCCGCGTTTACATCCAGGCCGCCATTCACGGCAATGAGCCCTCTGCTGACCAGGGTGTCATGGCTCTTCTCGGCAAGATGGACGCCAACACCACCTGGACCGCTGACCTCCTTGACCGTATGGATATCCTCGTCCTCACGCGCTACAATGCCGATGGCGTGTATTACTTCCAGCGTGAGCTAGCGTCGAACATTGACCCTAACCGCGAGCACACCAAGCTTGTCAAGGAGCAGTCCAAGAACATCAAGAGGAAGGTTAGTGCGTGGCAGCCGCATGTCGTTCTCGACGTCCATGAGTTTGCCGCTCACAACGTTTTCGGTGGTGTCTACCGCCATGGTTTGGACGCTATGATTGCCACGGGCGGTGATCTCAACACCCACAAAGATATTCGCAACCTCAGCGAGAATCTGTTCGCCACCAACATGGCTGATCTGCTTGAGTCCCGCGGCCTCCGCGCTGGCCCCTACGTCCTTGGCGACACTAGCGATGAGGTCGGCTCTCCTATTCTCTTCGAGGAGTCCATCACCTCCCCTGCCTCTGGCACCAACGCCGCTGGTTTGGCGCAGGCCGTGTCCGTCCTCCTCGAGACTCGCGGCCAGTTCCTCGCCAGCCAGCACTACCAGCGCCGTGTGGCTACGCAGCTCACCATGCTCGAGGCCGTCCTAAACACGGCTTACGAGAACGCTGATCATATCTACGAGACGATCAACGCGGCCATTGAGGAGTTTATCAACAGTGACGAAGACATCGTCCTGTCAGATACGCCTCAGGAGACAAACCGCACTTTCCCCATGGTCGACATCCGCAACGGCAGCCTCGAGGACGTCGAGGTCGGCTTCCTGAGCACCACACCCACCGAGAAGAACGCCACACGCAGCCGTCCCGAGGCATACCTCATCCCCCGCAACTGGTGGGACATTGCTGAGAAGCTGCGTATCATGGGCGTCGAGGTCGAGGAGCTCAAGCACGAGTACACCGGCACTGTGTCGGCCTACAACATTACTTCCTCCGAGCTAGATACTGAGCTTTACGAGGGTACTGTCCGCAACTATGTGACCACCGAGCCTGTTGAGCGGGAGATCACGCTTCGCCCGGGGAGCTTCCGTGTTAGCACACGCCAGAAGAACGCTGCGTACGCGTTTGTGACGCTGGAGCCTGAGAGTGCGGTGTCGTATGTGACGTTTGGATTCTTCCCGCTGAGCACGGGATACGAGTACCCTATCTTTAGGGAGGAGCGGAAAAAGGATAGCAAGGATTAGATAGTGTAATTACAAATTTTGAACAATAGAACAGCCGTTGAGCCCCGAATGAAATACGAGTAATAATATTGACGAGTGAAGAGCCGAGATATCACGTATAGACAGGGTATCAGGGGGTTGATGTCGTAACCCTAACCCTTAGCCGTGGATAACGGGTTGGTCCACCCACTTTGAATATCTCCACATAACCGCGCGCTGCCGAAGCCACTTTACACGCCAGGCGCGTCTTCTGGGTCGCGTTCATGACGCCCTAAACCGCATCTCCCTCCACTTTCGACACTCCTTCGGTTCATCCACTCTACAGACAACTTAGTCCTTCAACGTCCCACCAACACCCAATTAAGCCTACATTGATACGGTTTATTGTCCATTTCATTCGATATATCTCACTCCAACATCACATCACTTAGAATCACCTCTACAAATCCCACAATGGCTCTCAAGCGCAAGCGGTCGTCTTCTGAGCTTTGCTCCTCCCCTTCGTCTTCTTCCTCCTCATCCGTCTCTTCTTCGCCGCCACACAGCAACAACTTCATCCTGTACGACATGTCGTCTCCCGCACATCTTCATAGCCGGACATTGAAGCGCTTCCGCAATGGCAGGCCATCTGAAGAGGAAGTTCACGGTAAGAAGAGGAACACCACACATGCCACG
Organism: Waltergamsia citrina; assembly: GCA_022814615.1. Taxonomy (NCBI): domain Eukaryota; kingdom Fungi; phylum Ascomycota; class Sordariomycetes; order Hypocreales; family Bionectriaceae; genus Waltergamsia; species Waltergamsia citrina. The sequence continues at coordinate 785,520 of JAKLNE010000004.1, read as the reverse complement.
TCTGCACACAAAGGATGGTAAAGACTGACACCACAAAATAGAACGCACTCTTGGCATCTTATACTCTGCACAGCATCGTCCATCCAGCCTTCAACAGCAAATGGAAATGGATCCTCCAACTGAGGCCATCACTTCGTCCGCTCCTCCTCCTGCTGCGCCCACAGCCCAGAAGAGCTCGCTGCACCGATTCTGGAACATCAACTCAGCGCCGACAGCGCCGGACACGGAAATTGACCAGCCCATGGTCTCGTCCTTAGAGTGCGAGGATTGCGGATGTCATCTTGGCGACAACAGCGGAGGTGACGGCATGGAGATAGATGGGCAGGAGGCTGGGGAGGCATGTGTGGCTTGCAGGAAGCTTGTGTGCTTCAGCTGTTCAGTAAGCAACCTTGGTCAGGAAAGAAGATGCCTGCACTGCGCAGGTCGCAAGGCATGAGTGGCTAGATGGGAGTCTTGAGATGAGATTGAGCGATGCTGGGATCACTTTGTTATGATATGATGGGGCAGGCTTTGTTTTGGGAGTGCAAAGGCGCAGGCGCAATATAGGACGGATACCATTCCACCAGGGACAGGAGCATTATATGGGTTTTCAAACTTGTCAGATTACACACGGCAATATTATGATATTATTATCGGGCAAAGTATTAAAATCTCCAAGTCTTTGCAAAAACGAAACACAAAAGGAATAGCCTAGGGGGTCGCCTCAACCGCGGCGCCGGGTAGTGGGAGCCTTCTTAGACGACTGAGCAGGCACGGCCGCAGAAGAAGTCCGAGCGGGAACTTCAACTTTGCGCTTGCCCTTGGCCTTCTCGGATGGCGCATTCCAGTAGTACACCATTTGCATGGCCAACACCGCGTTGAGGAGGAAGCCGGACACGAAGCCGTAGAGGATGAGCTTGTCGTCAACCTCCTGCAGGGTGGTGAAGATGCGCGACAGGGAGCCGGCAAGGTAGTTGAAGACCTACGGAGATGAAAAGTGTCAGTCGCAAAGTGCGTATTATTACGTGTGAGATTGAGGACTGCACTTACAGCGAAAGCGCTGAGCTGTCCGGTTCCGCCCTGCGCATAGATGGTAGCAATTTGAGGAGCTTTGCTCGCGACGCCGAGAAGACCAGCACCAGCCTGGAGGTATCCGAGAGCCTGCATATCCAGCACATTCGGGGCAAACAGCGCCCCAATAGCTCCAGCGAGAATAGCCACAAAAACAGCAGCCAGACCAGCGCGACCACTAAAGTTCAGCACGAGGACGGAAATGACAACATTCTGGCCCAAGATCAAAGCGGTCTCGCCATAGGTGCTAAAGGGGAACTCATTGCGGTAGTTGTAGGCGAGAGTGATGAGGTAGGCGGCCGTCTCGAGGAGGTAGGATAAGAAAGAGACGCCTTCGGCGGAGCGAGAGCGGACGAGCTTGAGGATCTGGGGGACCTTGACGATGGACGAGGCGGCGATGATTCCGATGCCGAGGCCTTTGCTGACGGCGAGCTTGAGGCAGGGCTGGTCGTCGAGGGCGACGTCGAGGAGGAGTGTTTTGTAGCACTGCTCGCCGATGATGGAGACGCCGAGGTCGCGGATGGGCTCCGGGAGGTTATGGGTAATGGGCTGGACGGCCGATCGTAGGGCGTCCATGTTGGGCGGTTTCTATTCCTCGACTGGGTCGTCGTACCAAGATTGGCGGAGGCAGGTGGTGTGGTTGCGACGTTGCGCTGTGATTCCGTGTTCGCGTTTGCGAGGTGATTTCAGAAGCTGGAAAATATTCTGGCTGATCTGACAACGTGGCGCGCCGAAAGCAGATCAGCTCCACCAACTCTAACCCTAACCCTGGAGTCATGTTTTCGTACAATCCGTCAGCAAGCAGTAACAACTACTACTACGGAGAACTGTTCACATTTTTGGATTTCTCGTTTCTGATTTGGAACTTTTGAGTAGTTCCATACGTCTCTTAGTCTTGGTAGCATTTACGAAGGTCTCTATGTGGTGGTGGTAGTACAGCATTTCGGATTCTCATCCGTCTCGTTAGGATAAATTCAGCAGGTTTGGGGTTTGTTCTGTTCGTAGATGCACTACAACGGCAGACAAGTACATGCGCATTTACGAGCATTTACACAAACAATGCCGGTGTTGAAAAGGTCCATTCAATCGTCAGATTGACCAATTACTCTCACTTTCTCTCAGCGCCATCTTTTTTCCAGGAAAAGCCAATCACGCATCCTGTTATGACGATTCCATTAAGGTAGGATCCTAGCACTAAGAACAAGAGGTTTCCCACACCAGCATCTATTCCACTTTTCGTACATGCGCCCCTGGCGGCGGGTACAGCCGGTTCGAGCCGAAGGTTGGAGGTAATTATGCAGTTAGCAAAGCAAAGTGAGGTGATATCAGCTGCAAAAAGGCTCGGACAAGCCGGGGCTTACCAACAACGGCAACCTGGAGGTAGTCATAACTTGAAAGAGCCTACGTTCAATTAGGTTGGTTGTTGTGTTGGGTCAGGTAATCGATGTGTTGTCCTATCACTTCAGCCACAGCTAGTCATTTCGTTCCTTCTTGCCTCTTTGTTGTCTTTTTCTTCTGTTGAGACATCACGGGGGAAGGACTAGTCTAGTAAGAGCGTGGTCCTTGTAAGGCTGATAAGGCGTGCTACGCGTGTCATGGCAGTGCTAAAAAATTATTGTACTCGATCTGTCTCGAGCGGCCATCCACTGTTGGGCTGACTTATGACTCGACGGTACAAATGAGGTCCGTGTTTGACAACTCACCACCAGTATGACGCCTTGAGAGGATAAGTCGGAGCGAAATGGCCTCTTGCTGCCTGGTTGCCTGTTTCCTCGGAGCAGCCGTGCAAGTGCAGATTTTATTCCTTCGCAAAGGGCTAAGCTGAAATGAGATCGAGGAAATGTGGATGGATGGAATCACCGGCACTTGTGTTTGAGGGATATTTTGCCCATTTTTATGATGTTCGTGGGCTTTCCATTGTCTGATGTCAAAGTCCGTGTCTCCGTGTCTTGTCATTGTTGCCGAGGATGTGAAGTGATTGAGGATTGCTTGGTGTACGAGTAAAGTGTTAACAATGGAGTCAGCCTGGAAATGGGTCCGATGCAGTGCACTGCAGTGATATGTCGGATGGCCTGGCATCCACTGTATTGGCTCACTGCGAGATTATCTGTTTAGGCAAGTCAGCCACTGTATTATGATATTATTAGCTGTTGCTCCCGCCACCAACGGGCCTTAGCCCCACCCCCACCACCATCACAGCCTCTGATTGTCTTGATTGTGTGTCACCACTAATAAGGTCTAGCGCAATATCGTGCCTAAGGAAGTCATAATACAATGAAACGGCTATTATAATCAGCGCCAACCATCCGGGCCTCCAACTCGATTTGTTGCACTTCGTCTTGTCTGTCTCTTTGTGTTACCAACCTTCGCTCCCTGATTGCTGCATCGTTCTTCCATCCATCCTTCTATACCTAAGCCGTTCCTTCTTTTCGTCTTATTAGCTTTTGCACTTCCAGCCCATGCTCGCAGCATCAAGCTATCTTGGTCGCCCTCCGCCTACCGCCCCGCCCTCCGATTCCACCACATCCCCATCTCCATTCCCGACTCCATCCCGCTCGACTTCACGATCCCGCTATCGCTACCGCTACCACCTTCGCTCCCGCCTCGTCCCCGCTCATTCACTTTGGATGTCCAACGGCGCCCAACCTGACCACCGCCAGCCATCATGGCGACGTCTGCCAAAGACGCGCCACCCAAGGGCTCTCCCACCGACAATAAGTACTACCAATATATGTTCGAGCCCGACAAGAGCCCCACCAAACAGCTCGATGCCATCCTCCGCGCCCTTGCCGGACATATCGTAAGTCGTCCTCTTACTGCCAAACATAGGCAACCTCAACATCAAGCTACGCGTAAGGCTCTTCATACATAAATATCTGTGCTGACCGCCTCTGCGCAGTGTCGAGAAATAGGCGACAAGTCCACCACGGACCTCACCCCTCAGAAGCTGGCCGCCTTCTACAAGACCGTTGGCGGAAACTACGATCGTGAGTTTATCCTACGCTCTACACCTAATGCCGCGTCTGTGCATTGCTAACCCTGCTCTCCATAGCCTTCTTCGTCGAAAACGACGACTCCTCAATATCCTGGGCTTGGACCGTAACCGGATGCCAGCATAGCCTATTACCCACGGGCGACGACTTCAAGCCCCCGAGTATACCTGCCCTGACAGCGAGGGGTTTCTGCCGCTGGGTCGCACTCGAGATCCTCCTCGGCCCCGAAGAACACGTCGCCTACCTACAATATGCACTCAAGAAATGGGACCTTAAGCATCCTCAGACCGGCGAGCGGTTCCCGCCAGACCTTCCCCGGGACGTCTTCCCCGCCGAGGCCGATCCCGACGTCGACAGATGGCATGAGAGCTGTTCAAAGCAGCTACGATCCGATGCTGAGGACAAGGGCGACTCGAGTGCCGCCGAGGACCCCAAGTCGACTAGGCCGAGGTCGAAACAAAATCCCGAGCAGTTTGCGAATGAGCCCAAGTACGCCCACGTATATATGCGCGATCCGTTCCAGAAGCCACAGTCGTCACCGAGACACGCTCCCCGCCACGGCGCGCACCGGCCTAACGTTTCCTACTCTCATGTGCCTGGTAGGTCTGCCTCGGGCCATACTGGACACGCCGGCCCACGCATGGGAACAAGGTCACCGGAGAGGGGGGAACGACCCGAGAGAGACTATCGAGAGCAGCCGTCGCCCGACGGGCGCGAAAGGCGCAGGAGCTTCTCAGACTTCCCTTCCCCTACGAGGGATCGCTCGCCGCCTGACATGAACCATTCTCACTCGGGAACGCACCTGGATCCCAACATGGGCCGTCCGTCGCAGGGACGGCGGCACAGCCACCCGCGGCACTACTCATCAGATGACTCTGACGATGACCACCAAGGTGCCAAGATCAGAAGGCGGCAGCATAGTCCACCGCCGCCTCGCCGGTTTGCTCCTCCATCTGCCCCACAGCCGCCGCCTGCTGTGAACTCAGGTGGTTCACGTTCGCATAGGAATGACGGTGGCCGAGGAGAAGACCTCAAGAGACACACTGGCAATAGTCCATTGGGTAGTATCAGGGACAGGGTGAGCAAGAAGATGAACGGAATCTTCCTCGACTCACGGCCGAATGAGCGACCGCGAATGGACTCAAGACAAAGCTCCTACGCCGACTCACCCCGGGGCAAGCGAAGCCCGCAACGAGGCCACTCGACACGTGGGCCGCCTGCACCCCGAGTACAGTCCGATGATGACTCGGATCATACATCAGAACCAGAAACAAGCGGAGAGGAACAGCGTAGAAGGAGGCGCATGCGCGGGGGCGAGGGCCGACAACGTCTACTTTACCGGGAAAAGCCACGGTCCTATGAGTTGGATCGAGAGCTGGACGATGACGTAGATCCCCGCCGATTCAGACAGAACCTGCGAAGACCTGATACGTACCGGCGGACTAGCAGTCACGCTGATATAGACAGAAGGCGAGAGCAGATGGCCTTTGACCTTCGCGGTCGGGAAAACACCAGGGACGAGCGCAGGAGAGAAAGGCGCTCACCCAACGACTCTGGTAGTCCCATGACAGGCGTCTCAGGCAGAAGATACCCCGATGCACTCGCTTGAGAAGAGTGAGAAGGGGGGAACTGTTAACTTAAGCTAGTGAGGCGAAAGGAGTTTAACGATTGCATGATAAGACCAATGAATGAAGCATGTTGGTATGGAAGCGAGATTTGAATTTGGAGCCTTTTCTTCTTTTCGCCCTTAAGCTGGGATTTTCTACGATGGCGATTTCCTTTTCTCTATTTTTCTTTTCATATGACTTAGTATCACAACTCTTGGATTTGCTTTTAGATATTCCGCTCTTACAAATTTTGCTATTAGCCAACTTGGGACCCTTAAGACTTAGCTTGTCTGACAAATGCGGCCATTGTGACTGTACCAACCATGTCTGAGTACTACTTGTACTACCCGGAGGCTGGGCATCCAATCTGTCGGCATCATCGTGACCAGTGACTTGGCAGCCGGGAAACGAAAGGATCGGGACCCTGAAGCTGCAAGGTCGTTTAATAGTGCCCAGCAAGCCGCATGCCCCAGGGTCTTCAACCCCACAAGGGTCCTGAGGATATGCAGGTAGGGCGCAGAAGCTTGCCGAACGGCGTTTATACCTTATCTAGTAGCTACTGACGCCAGAACGGTGACGTAAAGCGGTCCTGTAAGTTGAGATAGCGAGCTAGAATAGGGAATTCTTGGGCCGGGGCCGATGTGGATCGCAGGGTCCGGTGGGAGCCGGGGTTCGGTAGTTGATAGGGTGCTTGTCTTGGCCTACGTTGTAAACCTTTTTCTAATTCGAAAGAAGAGGTCTTTTATGGATCGTCAAAGTGTATCTCATATAGCTGTTGACCCTGAAGATATTCTTTCCTAGTCAAAATTTGATGTATTATGGTGAAGGATGCTATGATGCGCTGGTGTCGTTCTCAAAAGAGAGAGAAAGAAAAGACGGTCTAATTAAGGTTGTGTCACCTCGACTGCACATTCAAGTTGGAACCTCGGAGCTTGAGATGACACACTGACGGTCAAGATCCTTTCCAGAGTGGCGGAGGATGCGAACCGATGTATCGTTTCTAATCAATCAGATATCGGCTTAGGGACACAGGACCAAGTAGATGATGTTTCCGTGCCAGGATGTCCAAGCCTTCGAGGCACAGCAGACTGGCGAGGAAAGATAAACATGGCTATGACACAAGATGGAAACTCACTCGTAATGTTGGTAGTTTATGACTGTAATTTACGTTGTTTTCAACCTTGGAAATGGTCCCTTCCTGTAGCCAACTATGAGCTGGATGCTCCGTACCCGCGCGGGAGGGAAGGGTCTCTTAGATAGGTGAGTTCCGAAACAAGGGCCATACAAGATGTAGGTTACTTGTGTAACATACTATCTCTGAGAACAAACGATGGATTGTATCCCTTGAGCTACCTACACGTCGGTCTTTTCTTCCGATGAATTTGAAGTGGATGATGGTCAGGTGGTCAGGCATGGATACACAAGCCATGCAGATGGATATCGGTTTGCCTGACAACTGCAAGCATAGCTACTGCAGCAGACCCTACGAGTACCAATAGCGTCTAACAACGTCGATAGTATCGACGACTTTCATTAGTAGCACAACGAACGCATTACATGTAATAAAAGCCAACATGCCAGTAACAGTTTATCTCAGGTCGTAGCGTTGCCGGGCGCTTGTCCCAATCTTTAGCTCTTATTGGTGAGTCGCTGAGACAAGTTGACACGACGGGAATGGAAGATGGCAGACGCTAGACGCATCGCTTTGGTCGAACCAGGGCCCCTGATTTATTATTCTCGGTCCTCCTAGCGTCTAAAAGGAAGTCCCCTAATGGAAGGCCCCCCTTTTTTTTCTCTGTTCTTTTAATAACTCCACTATTATAATGAGAGGCAGCACTCAACTGCCAACCACGCAACAGCCAATACAAAGACTAGATTCATGCTGGTGCTTATGCTTAGGCAAGCCTTTCCATTTTATTCTACGGCTGACCCAAACTTTTTTTTTTCCTACTATATTCTAACGTTGCAGATCCCTCAACGGCCCCTTAAAGTGGTTTTTTCTACAGCATGCTATTGATTTAGACTCCGCGACATTAATTAATAGCCGTTCTCTACAAAAGTCATAACCCCAACGGCTTCGCTTTTTCCTGGGGATCCACGGGGGGGCAACTTTTCAAGTTTTTTAGGACAGCGCCGCGCTCCGCTTTGTTTCGTATCCACATCCCGCCGGCCTGCCATTCATTCATTCCCTCGCTTTGCCTTGCGGCATTGAAGCCTAGTCTACCTAAGTAGTACCAGCCTAAGGTAGCCGCCCTACACGCAACGCAACGCAACGCAGCGCAACGCCAAGGCTCAGCAGCGCCCAAACTCGAACCTTCCACCTGGCCACCACGCAACGACGCCCTTTTTCTACCAAGGTTCCTCAAAGACATCGCGTTATATTCTGGGCAACTTTTTTTTTGTGTCACGACACACCACAGCGTTACTTTTTTACACAGCATACATCCTTTTTCACCGTAACACCGCTCTTTCTTGAACTAGCCCTCCGACGAACACGCGCCCGGCGATTCTTAATACACTCACAAGGCTGCATGACAGTCTCCCACTCTTCCTCCCTCGAAAAAAACGACACGACAGTGATAATGAAGGGTATTTCTGTTGAGAAACTGGTCTACGACCAACTCTTCCCCAAAGCCCGACCCAACGACCCCCAGAACTTCCAAGCCTTCTGCTCCCGCTGCATCATCGGCGAAGTCCGCTCCGAAACCCAGGCTTTTTACGGCCACCTCGACACGCAGGAGGCCAAGTTCCCGGGCTTGGATTACACCAACCCTACGCATCGTATCCGTCTGGGCCGGTTCACATGGCACAGGAGGTTGTTCCGCGCTTTTGACGCGCTGGGGCTCACGCCGGGGGAGATTGCGAACTTGACTCGTTGGGAGGGGACCAAATGGGCCAAGGACAAATATGAGAAGGAGCATGGGATTGTGATTCGGGATACGACGAGTGATGGGATTGCTATTTGGGATGATGAGATTGGTGCGGCTGTGCCTGATCCCAAATATCAGGTCCCGGATCTTGAGGACGATGATGATGATCAGCCTATAACTCGGGAGCAAGTCAGAGTGCAGGTGCAGGTCCGCGGTGACGAGCAAGAAAATCCCGAGGAAGAGGAAGACGAGGAGGAAGAAGAGGAAGAAGAGGAAGTAGAAGAAGAGCAACCCGCACGAAACCCTACAAGACAGCAACAGCAACAGCACCCCGAAGAGGAAGAAGAAGAGGACGAGGACGAGGCAAGCGAGCCAGAGCTAGAGAGCGTCGGCGTCGCACTCAACCGCCGTCTACGCGAAGGCGCCGCCCGCCGCGAAGCAGGCGACACAACCGCCGTGCTCGACGAAGAATGGGAGCAATGGCTCAAACACATCATCGACTCGGGCCTTCTCAACGAAAACATGGAAGAGGATCTCTTCCGCTCCATCTTCGACGCTACCATCGTGCCGGCTGGCATGGTCCCCGCCGATGTCATGTCGGCCGCTCGCGCTGGGAGGTGGTCTGAAGTACCCGAGTTCATGCACAACATTCTGCGTCGGTCTCTCCAGCCTGGGGGCCGCCGCCAACGGGGAGCTCCCCTGCCGATGCCACGGCGTCAAGTCAGAGTGGCCGATATTGGGCCTGCCCTGATCAGGATACAGAACGCGCATTTGGGCGCTGAAGCCTTGACTAGTCCGCTGATGACCGAAACCCCGGGAGCATAGAATGGGTCCAGGGTCGGATATCTGCTGCTGCTAACGAGGTTGATGTCGATGGTCTGCGGAGTATAGTCTGCGAAAAGAGCTTCTTGGTCTTGAGAAGCCGGCGTTCAGGTCCTGCATAACACATTTTGCCTTCCCCCTTTTCTTTTTATCATTTTTTAGTACACGGGATTTACTATAGTTGCCACGGCACTATTCATGAGTTGACGAAAATATGGATGGATCGATGGATATCGAATCAAGATGCGAATTTGGGAGAGAAAGAACGTTACGGAATAAATAGCGCTGCGAGACGTATGATTTGAGTTTATACAACATGTCACTTGGTCAGAATGAGAGAGAAAAAGCATCACCTAATTTCGAACGCATATGAGTCCACGAATAACATGTACGCTCTTAGAGACTGTTTAAAAATGGTTGATCTTCAATGTTGATGAAAACCACTGTTCCATTACTTTCCATTCATAATGATGTACCCAACGCCTTGCTCAGAAGGTTATATAAAGCATGTTCCCAATTAAAGTCAAACCCCCCTTTACTCCTTCCCATGCTTCGTAGGATGCGCAGAGCGGCGCCTCAACTTTAGTCGGATCCGACGACGCGGTCGTGACTCCGTACTTGACGTCTCAGAGCAATCCGCCTAGTTATGCTCTCGCCCTCTCTTGATGCTGTTATGTCCCCTGCCGCCTCTGCCACGGCTCTTACCCCTAGCTCGAGAGCTCGAGCTCTTCCGAGCTGATGATGGCGACTTTATCTTACTACTGTCATTATTGCTCTCATTAGAAGCGACGCTGCTGCTCTTTCCCCTGCCGCTTCTGCCCCTGCCCCTACCCCTAACTCGAGGGTTTGGGCTCTTACGAGGTGATGGGCGCTGTACTTGACCAGTGTCCTTACCATCACTGGTAACGATATCACTGGTAACGATGGGAATGCTTGAGTCATCGCCAGTACCAGTATCCATGATGGCTTTGCGTTTCCACGTGGGTGGTTTGCTCGTGCCTGTGCGCGGATCGAACCCCTACTTCTCCGGCTCCAGGTGGGACCACTCTGGGACAGCTTTAATCTGCGCCCACATAAACTTCTCCAGCTTGTTGGCCGACTTGGCGTACGGCGTGCTCTCATTGTTGTACTTGCGGCAGTTATCAAAAATGAGACGCGCATCGCGGATAAAGTCCTCGGGCGTGGCATACTGATCGGCCTCGAGTTTGTTCTCCATGGTGCCGAGATCCATGGGCTCTTTGATCACGTCGTAGTAATCGGCAACTTCGTCGCGATTAACGGGAACAAGGAACGGCCAAGCGGCGTTGTGGTTTTGTAGGTCATTAAGTAGGTGGAGGAGTTGATTGTAGTTGGGGCCGTGGCGGGGCTGTCGCGCGAGTTCGTCCATGTCTGGGGACCAGCCTGAGGCGCGGATCGCCGGTATTTCCAGGGGGTCGATTTCCTTGAGGCCAGACTTCCAGTCCTTCGGGGGAGGATGTACGATGTGCGATTTGGAGTAGGCTCGGATCTTGGCTTGCACGCATTCTTTCTGCTTGAGGAGCATGCGGCCCATTTCGAGGTAACGGATGCGCGGCAGCATGGAGCACTGCATGATAGTGCCGCCCTCGTAGTCTTTGATATAACCCATCCAAACTTTCCGGTCCAGAGTGATTTCTTTTGTGAAGCCTTGCTTCTTAAAGTAACCAATGGCATAATTATCGGCATACGTTAGGAAGTGCATGACGTCGCTCGTAGCCTTGACGTAGTCCTTAAGGTGGGACATCAAATGAGCACCATATCCCTTGACCTGCTGATCAGAGCTGATGGCGCAGAAGACGATTTCGGCGAATTGACGACCTTTAAAGGGGCGGTAGGTGATGCCGCCGACGACCTCAAGGGGCTTTTTGACAATGGCGATGGATAAATGGGTACGATCGTAGACGAGGCGCGCGATATAATCCTTGGGCATTTTAGGCAGTTGCTTCTGGAAGATACATTTCAGGCCGGTCAGGATGATGAGGGACTCGCGGTCGTTGTCGTTGTTCACCACGCGGAATTCGATGTCGCCCTCTCGCTCCTCGATAACAGCTGGCTATGGGACATTCATTGTAAGTGCGCGACCAACAGAAAATAAAACAAATGTCGAAGCTTACCTTCTCCGGGAAAGGGATGCGTTTGATGACCTCCTTCTTATCCCCTTCTTCAGATTCATCATCGTTGGGCTTGACGCGCTTCGCAGCCGTCGGGGTCGAGGGCTCGTCTTCGGCCTTGCGCTTTGCGCCTGCGATGGTCAGCATGGATGTCCAGACAGAGCAGGAGAGACCACAATGTCACTCACTCTCTTCCTTTACCTCCTCATGACTTGTTTGATCCTCCTCAGACATGATGAATGATGATGATTTTTAAGTCAACTTGACTTCTGTTGATATCTTCGCATCGGAAAGTTGAAAGCTAGAAAATAGAATAACACATTCAGGATGTCCGATTGCGCGCGATCTGGGGTTCTGATGATTATATAAGCGGATCACTGGTGGCTGGCGGCGCTCGTTTTAGCGCTAATCCGTTTTGGGTGCAAGGGCCACGCTTTCGAGATGGGGACAGCTTGTAAAGCTCCAAACTTCGAATCAGCTCGTCGTCAATCGCAGTTCACGCCACCCTTTCTTCACGTATCCGCCAGCGCCCACCCTTTCCAGCGACCCGAAAACCCGTCAATTCCTCGAGAATCAACGAGACACTTGTTTGAAACGGCCAAGCACATGGATTCTTCGCTGCATGAGGTCTGGCAAGCTGCTGCTGGCAGTCCATTCCTCCCCACCGTCGGCAAAGGCAGCCAGTTCCTCCTCGGCTTCGTGCTCCTCCTGCTCGGCCTCTCCATCACAGGCGTTTTCGCACTAAGTGAGTACTCTCTGAACTTTGCTTGACCTTCTGTTCCGCTCACTGACGCTTCTTAGACCGTTCTCTCGTCAACGTGCCTCTTCTAGGGATACCAGCCTCGCTAGCCATCGCGTCAGTGCAATTGAATCGACGGAATCCTCTCCAATGGCTAACAAATACTAGGTACGGAACTGTCTACATGTTCTGCGCGGTCGGAGTCTACGTTTAAGATACCCTCCTGAGAAAACTTTCGGCTTGGCGAACGGAGGGATTGTACAATAGTTGGAAGTCACAAAAGAAGCATTGAGCGATTGTTTTGAAATTTCATCTTCTCATTTTTCTGCGACAGTTATCTGATTTCACGCTGCGACTTATTTTTCCACAATGGCACCGGAGGGCCAGCCCGTACTCAAGGCAGTGGCTACGTCGACTAGGTCCATTTATCAGCTGCTGCGATGTATCAACTTCGCTCCCAGAGTTCACGTTAGAATCACGGACCAGGGTATTCGATTCGCCGCAGATCATGCGCGGGTTATGCAAGGTAAACATGGCATTAGACGTATATTCAACCCTTATAGGCCAGAAACTAACATCATGAAGGGGTTTCTTTCTTGGACTCTGCCCTTTTCTCATCTTTCTCTGTCAATCTCCCCCCACCTGAGGAGGGTGAAGCATCTGGAGAGGTCAATTTCCAGATCTCTCTAAGCTCCTTGTTGGAGGTGCTGCAAATCTTTGGAGCCGTCGACGTCGCGACTCGTGCGCAAAAGGCAGAGCAAGATCCGTATCGCAGCAATCTTCGAAACTATCGACCAGATGTCTTTAGCAACCAGACTCTCGGACTAGCGGGCATCTGCACATTTCTCTACACCGAGGAAGGGGACTCATTCAAGATTACGATTGAAGAGTCTGGGGTCAAGACAACTGCCGCCCTGACAACTTACGTGCCCGAAATACCCGAGGAGATCCCTCTCGATCGGACCGACATGTCTTTCAAGATCATCATGCCGGCTCGTTCCCTCCTAGACTCTTTCGCCGAGATATCGCCCACAGCCCCCACCAAACTCACCATCACTGCGTCCAGGGAGGCCCCTTTCCTATCGCTAGCCGGGCTAGGCGATCTTGGAAGCTCAGGCGTAGATTTCGCGCGCGGCAAGGATTTGATGGAAACTTTCAGCATCAAAGAGCGTTGGTCGCAGAGCTACAAGTTTGACTTTATCAAGAATTCGACAGAGGCGATGCGGATAGCGAGCAAAGTGAGTCTCCGAGGGGATCGGCAGGGCGTGCTGAGCTTGCAGTTCATGGTGAACACGGAAGGGGATAAGCAATGCTTTTTGGACTTTCGATTTGTGCCTTTCATTCATCATGATGATGAGGATGAACAGGAAGAGGATCATAGATATGCGTCAGATTAATTGTAGCTCAAGCTAAAAACAAGTGAAGAAGTACTCGGAACGATGCTCCCTGGTCCTCGACCTGACTCAGATACATATCCCGATGTCTCTCCCCCTATGCGTGAAGTCCTTCTCTTTGAGATACGAGTTATTGAGTATTGAACTGAGACCCCATGAATTGGATATCATGGGCAGTGTTCTTGTCCTTCTTGGCCCATGTCGTGCATGTGGTTGAATTTAGAGTGCTGGGGTGCTCCACATTCTCGATCGAACCGGTGGTGGCATTGCCTGTTACGGCAGTCGTAGATCCACTAACGAACCTTCGAGTTGTCAGATAGCTGCGGGTTATTATACCACGATTTTATCTTATAAGAGACCATACCTGGACTCGACAGGGCTGTAGTATCCGGCATAGTGTTGGTTCATGGTTGCAGAGTGACACATCTGAGGGCTGTTGTGTGCTCTGTCCTTGGCTGATTATACTAAGCTGCAGTCAATTTATTGTAAGAGACTGGTCTTGAAGTTGTGAACAAAAGCCTTCTTGCAATTTGATATTTGATTTTCGTTATTAAGATTATCTGAGGAATTCTAAAAAAAAATTTATCATAAGAAACATATTTGTCTTTATAATTCGTTCTTTCTTCATGGCTGTGGAGGACGTTGCTCTCAAACGAAATTGACTGCCTCAAAAGCATCATCTAAGTGCACACCTGAGGATGGAGACATCGTGCACATCCGGGACCGACCAAGATGTTAGTTCAGATTCAACCATCTCGCTACTCTCCACCCTCCACCTTCCAGAGAGTAAGTTACAGGGCTTACACACTTACCGGGCTGCCCGTTTTAGGAAGCCATAAGGGCTATTAGCCGCCAAGGCCGGCATTCAAGCATCGCAGTGAACGCCTCGCCCATGTCACATTAGCGAGAAACAGCTATCTGACCTTGGACATCGTCCGTGCGCCCGTATGGATGGAATGGTTTAATTTGGGCCGGCCAGTAGCTACTGCTATGACTTCGCCACCCTCCCTACGCAAACAACCATTGGCTACTATGCTTAGAAGTGCATTTGACATGAACACATGTCGACACTCGTGGGCTATGTAAGAGGGCGGTCTCGTAGAGAAGATCTTAAAGAGGCATAGCGTGCACATGTGCGCTCTTCCAGTGTCGCGGTATAGTACGCAGCTTTAGGGCACGTATAAGCATTCTATTCAGCAAAATGAGAGGGACCTGTTTTCTGGTTGCCTATCTTTGCGCCAGCAGATCAGTCATAGTATTAGGTCGGTAAGTCTCGCCCTTCCGAATGACTGCCCCTCCCTCTTAAGTACTTGACAGACAGGCGTAGCCTCGGGCATCTTTCGTGTACTTAAACATCGCACCTCAGTTGCGAACTACTAACTACTAATAGTACGAGTGCTTTACGCCTTATTCCTCCGTTGGTCGCCTTGTCTTTCCAGGTATTACCATCTCCATGTCCACCGCTACATGATTCTTCTCTCTTCATAATCGCAGATAGAACTTCTGTTTCTCAACTTCCTACGATTGTCACTTGCTCTTATCCCTTGCTCCTCACTAACTCTATCCTCAAAATCCTCCTCCTGGCTTGCAGTTCACTATGAGCGACAACGAAACTGATGGTCTGAGGCGAGCCCAGACACAGCCCCCTGATTCGGTTCGTCGTCATTGGGACAGTCACACTTTAGTGCAAGTTAATAATGAATTCTGTCAGCCACGCCTTGATGGTGGACCTGCTCAGCTTAAGGACTCACCATGGCTGCATCCTGTTGATTATGCTCCAAGCAGTGTACCATCTTTATCGCCCACCGGCGACGAGTCTATGGACTCGCGACGCAGCTCCAGACAAAGCCTTCTGGCCCGGATGTGGGACAACCAGTCTCACGACTCAGGATATTCTCATGCGTCTATCCCTACAATCCGTGTGTACAGTCCTGATTCATACGATTCCGGTGCATACGATTTTAATGAATGCAATATTCCTACCTCTGACAGTTACTGTTATCCAAAGGGGTACGGCTCTCCTAATCTGCGGAGTGAAGAGCATTTAACGTCTTTGATGCCTCCACGCTTAACATACTCATCTTCCTGCAGCCTATCTCCTGGCACCCCTTCTCCGCGCAGTCCACCTCCCAGAGGCTCGCTTTCCTGGACCAGAAGCGAACACATCCATATTAATCCTGAATCGCCTTTACTATCGTGTCAAGTTCAAGGTTGCTCAGCCTCTGTGCCAACTTTCGGGACCGAGCTCAAACTCAATCAACACATGAGAGAACTACATGAAATATCTCCATACAATTGCTCTGTTGCCGGCTGCGATAGACGAAATTCCAAGGGATATTTGAGGGAGGGAGACTTAAAGAAGCATCTACGTGTCCAGCACGAGAATGGTCTAGTTGGGCAACAGATAAATAACTATACGCGCAATGTCAAGCAACAGAAGGAGTCGATAACGAGCTCAGGTGTGTTTTCTTTCCCGCACTCTGTGATAGGCACTGAAGGGATTTAACTAACACATGTTTATTTGCTCAGAACGAAACGAAGAGTTACATGCACAGGCAGATCCAGCTATTATAGAAAGTGTGGAGAATGCAGAAAGTATGGACGGTACTGAGCTACGAGCCCCACGTTCGAAGTCTTCGGGAACGGGACGAAATCTATCAGTGTCTGAATCTTCCCAGTACGATCCTCTCGACGAGGACTCTACTTCAGAAGGCCCTGCAGAAGATAGCAGCCAGACTACTGTCGAATCATTGTCCACTCTAATTTCGAGGTCACCTTCCCCATGGCAGAACCCCCAAAATGAACTTCTGCATCCAGACAGAAGGGCAGCCGGCCATCTGTTCAGGTCACTGGCATGGGTTCTGGGGAATACTGCTCGCGCTTTTAATGTCGAATCATCGACAACGACAACCACATCTGGGACGCCACTTGTCTCTGATTTCCGGGGATCTGGGACATCGAGAAGCTGCCCTCGGACAATCAATGCATCGGAAAATAATACCACTACCCCTGAACAAGGTGATAGAAGCCTTGAAAGTCGATCCGCTTCCACTATATGGGCCGGTTCTCAGTCCAATGGTAGCACCAAGAGATCTCGCGAGGCGGAAGGGAATGATAAAGACCATGAGGGCGAGCCGCCTCCAAAGCAGATAAGGTTCTCACAAGACGCCTCACAACGTGTACTCAGTCCACTACGTTTTGCTTGCCCTTATAACAAATGGGACCCCTTAGGGAGTCCTTTTTGCTGTGCAGCCAGCAACAAGAACCAGACAGGAGGCGTGAGAAGTTTTTCAAGAGTTAAGTAAGTCCGTACACAACGCTTCTTCAAGAAACTCGGCAAAGGATGCAAAACTTGGGGAAAATATGCTTATGCCCCTCTTAAGATCCCACATGTTTAGAAATCATGATCGCTCAGGCCGATGCCAGAGATGCTGGCGCTCGTTCTCAAAGCCTGGCGCTATGGAAGAACATCAGCGCCAAAACTCTTGCGTACTAAAGGCGTTCCCTGCTAAATATTGGATGACTGAAGAGCAAAGAATTAGAGTCAAGGGACAGCGCTTCGTTGGTAACGATGAGGAAAATTGGTATCATCTATTCGGAATAGTTCTACCAGACGTGACTCTTCGAGACCCAATGTGGCGAAATAACATTTCACCTTGTAAGACTTACTATAACATACCGGTTAAATTCCTTGTGTTCCCTTACTAACAACTTCAGAAGATTATGGATCTGATGATTTGACACCATGGACTCAAGCTTCATCTTCAGTGCCGTTTTCTTTACCATTTTCCCAATTCCAAAATCAAGAAAACGGTGGCAACATCGATGCAGACCGCAGTATTTTGCAGCCATCAATCGGCCAAGAAAATACTGGCTCATTAGTGTGAGTATAGTGATTCTTCTCATCCTGGCTTTTGCGGTCTTTATCTTTATAAGAAACTGCCTTTTCTTTTAATACTCAACACCTTCCTTTTCATAAGTCTCTGTTTCTCCCTATTTGGCTTTTAAATGATAATAATTTTCAAGTCTTACTACATGTTCTAATACTCTTCAAGAAATACTAGAGACTACACCGCGCCTAGCCCATCTGGCTTCTTGGAAGATTTTTTGCCTGGCTTACCGAACGTTCCCGACATTGCCGGTCTTGAGGACAGCCGAACCACACCAGGAGAGCCGTTGCAGAATCCGTACGAAATATCAACAGATCCAGCCCGGCCTGTCGTCGATGATTCAGGGCCCTTTACTAGCCAATCAATTCCAGACCAGCCTTTTAGAACAGCAGGCCCCAGCACTAGCGACATGGCTTCAACTAGCGGCTCAAGTACACCCTTAACCCAATTCTTGCAATCCAATAATGCGCGTCTACAACGAATTGTTAGTCAGCTTCAAGGGGAAAGGAATGATTGGCAAAGCCGAGAAAGCTTGGCCCGAAATCATTTAGGCTCCTTAGAGAGTCTCGTTGAGACCATGTTATCTCATGGTGGGCTGCAGGCGGAAGTCTGTAATGGGCTCTTCGAAGTTAGCAATATTTTAACACAATTTAGGAAGGATATCCACTGAAATCAGTTGAAAAGGGGTATTGCACATATATTTGTATCTACAGTTTCTCACCTCTCGGTACAGTTCAAGTTTATAGAGACCCCAGCGTAGAGTGGACCTGCCTTTGCTGACGACTATAATGAAGATGCAGACTATGAAACCTTTCCTCCACGCCGCCAGTTCACCGAGAAGTATAGATTATAACCAATAAGATTGAAGGGACCAGGCAGAATAATTATATGCTCTTATGGTAATGGGGGAAATATTACTGAAGATAATTTCACCTTTAGCCCGCGATTCCACCTCAGACGCTAACGTCTAGCTTATTCGAAGAAATAATACCCCAAGTCATTACAACGAATTTAGTTAAACTATGTGATAGTTCAGTTTTTTGATGACCATCCGCCTCTTCGGAAAGATTTTGGTCCATTTAAGAAGATCAATAACGAGGTTGGCAGAATACAAAAGTTCGGCCAAGTGTTTCCCTTTATTGACTTAACTTCCTTTGTAAAACCGCGTTCCAATCCTGTTTCTGAATCCAGTCCTGGACAGTCGAGAGTTGATTCGCAGCATTAATCTGGAGTTTATATTAACCAACCTATTCCAACAAGTTCAAGAAAGCTTTTAGGATTCAAAACATACGTGGGCGGGGTGGACAACGCTAGGATCGCCTCCATCATAGCCGAACTCAGATAGGTAAGCAGCTGCGTCCTCTATATCAAAACGAAGTGCTTCCATCAGATCACCCCGCTCCGATTCCGGAGCGAGGGCTTCATATCTCGCCTTCAACCCAAGCGCCCGGCCCCAAGTCTCGGCTAGCTCGTTGAGTGACATCCACCCGCGGTAGGCAAGCAAGTGCTTCTTCGGCTCATTGTCGACGAGAGTCTTTGTCAAGGGTCCTGTATCTTCGTGCGCAACAACCAAAGGCAGCTTACGGTCCGCACGAAGCTTGGACCTGAAGACGTACACGCCATCGGAATCCCTCGCGGGCTGATAGTGTGGCATATAGAGAAAGTTGGTCAAAAACATGCCAAGCTGAATGAGGCTTGTCTTCTCCATAAGCTTCGGGTATGTCTTCTCAGCGTACTCCACTGCCCTTGCCTCGCTATCAAAGTGATAAACATGAGTGTACTTTCCCCCTGACCATTTGGTCGCATAAGATAGAGCAGAGAAGATAAGGCGCTCCAAGCCAGAATCCTTGATTGAATCAGCAGCAGCAAAAATGTTCTTGCACCGCTGTAGTTCGTAATCATGCACCCACTCAAGAAGGGTCTGATCTGGCCCAACCTTAGAAGCGCTGGCTGGATCGAAAAAGGGTTGCCAGAAATCTGTGGCGGAGAAGATAACATTAGCACCTTGGAAGGCTGATATCAGGCTTTCGACGTCGTCAAGGTCCCCTTTCACCATTTCAATGCCTTTAGTCGACAGTGACTTTGACGCCAGACTATTCACATTGCGTGTGACACCTCGAACTTTCCATCCTGGCAGCGCACTAAACGTGTCCACCACAGAGCCTCCCTGGTTTCCCGTGGCCCCTATAACAACAATTAGTTTTTGAGCCATTTTGTTTATAGTGTAACTCTTGTCGTTGAGCTTGTGATAGAGAATGAGTGTAAGAAGCGAAAGATCAAGTGGCAGCGTAGGAATATCAACGAAGTTATATACCTGTAGTATCTGATCGTGGTGTTCATCCTTTCCATAGAGTTACAGCCAACGAGCGAAACTTGGCGACTCAACTCACTCACAGTTCTGGGAATGCGATTGATAATCCAGAGATTGAACCTTTAGTCATATCATACACAACCAGCCGGGCCCGGTACGACTCCTCCCCGATGGTGAAATCTTGGTCCGGAAGCAAGGAATTATCAAGTATTCGCCATCAGGGGTAGCGTATATTGTATTGGTCATTGCTCATTAATTCGTGCAGATGACAATACGACGTATACTTCTAGCTAGAGGACGGTAAAAAAGGGTTGGTTGGCCGTGAATTTAGGATTTGCGCGGACTTCCGATATCTTAGATATCTTGGCAAAACCACGTGCCGACTTCTCCTCTCCAGCCTTTTTGCATTTTTGCAAGAGTCACTCAGAATCGAGACATAGGGCTTGCATCACAAAGCGATCCCTATAAATGACTCAATCGTAAAATTTTATGCTTTTTTGTTGTAATGTCTATCTCATAAAATTTGCTCGACTTTTCTTTGACGCGTACATACCTGTCCACGATATCGGCTTACGGACCAACGGACTTCCACGGAATTCCGTTGCATAGAACCACCCAATATCACAAATACAATTGCAATTGTGATTAGTTAGCAAATCGATTCTAGTTTATGACAAATGCCAAAAATAGATCTTCAATATCAGCATAAAATGATCCTTCTAATAGAAGTATCTCTCCGGCGTGATACTAGTATGACGCTTATACGTTGATAGAATATATAGTAAGTAGATCTTAAAGGTATTGTACGCTATCTGAAAGTATATACAGCGTCAGATTGAATAAGATGAAATTCTGAGCTAGCTAAAGGGCATGATGTGGATTTTGTGAGGGAGGCCACTCTCAGATGTACTTTTCTATAATATAATGACAGCTCTTCCGCCAATATGAAGATATATTAAGCGAACGATTTTAACAAGACCACACGGAGCTCAAACTCCATATGACCAAGGAAAATAATATAAGTAAAAGATTTCGATACTGTCTGTTAGTTATCAATATAATACTTTATTTAAAGTTCCAGGGATCAAGAAAGCCCCGGGGTTTATTTACCGGCTGCTAAAGACTCCGGAAGGGCTTGCAGGGGCGACGGTACAAACCGCCAGCACTCTAAGAGAAGTATCCATTCTTGCACTGTACTTCCCTGTTTTACTAGCCGTTGATCACTTCTCTCGCATGAACTTTTAGCTTGAAACGAATTTAGCAATGCCTCATACCTGGCCCATCGTCAGGAGCTTTCTTGAAGATGTTATACTTTGAGCCTTGATCAGCCTGAAGCCGGATATCACTTTAGACATGCCGGAAGCTAGAGTAAGCGGAGCACGAAGTAAGGTCCGAAGTGTCACACTAAGTCGTAGGTTGATCTACATTATATGGAAGACGGCCTATATCATTGATACGATTTCTTAGGTATGGGTGATTCTCTTTGGTAGTTGCTCGGCGACCTGTGGCTGGCTAGTGTGCTGGGCCGATTTGAGCTCCTACTCGAGTCGCAGTAGCCAGCTACCGTGCCTTACCAGCGGTATCAGCGCCGCCAAGGTTTTTGTACACGTACGTTGGGTAACAGCGCGGCCAGTGCAGTAATCAGCTTTAGTACGACATGACTTGGCTACCAGAAGACAACCTAAATAGCAATGTCTGACATTCAGTGCGTTGAAGATACAAGTCTAGTGGGGTAGAATTCCAAGCGAGTATCCTCTGGAAAGAGAAAAATGTTACCAGTATGAGGCTGTGCTGTAATTGAGACGGCCATGCAACAATGACATAAATCGCCCTCGGCGGCAAAAGAACTAATCGTTTCATGAATTGCTGCTTCTTACCGCGCATTCGCCCCGGACTCGCGGGAACCATTAATCAGATACGCGTCAGCCCCAACAGCAAGGATCAGATACACTCCGCCCATGCAGAACCCTTAAAAGATCAGCATTTCATTGGAGAAGCATGACGCTTTCCACTCACTCCCTCTCACCAAAAATATGACTCGTTCTATTTTTCTTTTCTCTGATCGCATTTACTGCCAATTAAGCGAACTGCTTGGGTAATACCGTAACAGGAGACGTGCGAACGTCGCGCGAACCTGAAACATGGATTTTCCCCCAACTAACGAGTGGGCGACAAATGCCTGGACAGGCGCTTAACAAGCCTGAGACAGTCGTTGACGGAGGGAGCCCAGGCAATGATGCACCCATAGCCAACCAATACGTGGTGAGACTCCAGCGAAGAAGCGCCCTTGGCTGGAATGGATATCGCCAATGAGGCTCAGACAGTTGCAAGGAGCAACGTGCCGTCGAATAATTGGGAAGTGGGGAGAGATCGGACGTTTCTTATAAAGAGCTTGGTCGCACGTCTTTATGCGCATCCTTGGTGCTCTCTTATTCTATTCTTGGCTCCTTTTTCTACTCATTCTCAACACGAACATCACGACTAAACGATCAGGATATTTTGAATTTACTTTGTTATCTTTTTTCTTCTCTATTTCTTTTTATATTCCCCATATCCCATACCCGTAAAGACAATGCAACATCTCCCCCATAGAAAAGAAGATGAAGTAGTCGCTACCACGAAACTCCGACGCCGCACAGCCCACACCGAGAAGAAGTCTCGCGGAAGGCAGTTTTTGCGTTGTGTGAAGAGCTGCTTCACCATGTGTTGGGGCAGCGGCAGCAGCAGTCGGAGCGCACAAGATAAACAAGAAGCATGGGAGCGCAGGAAGCTCATGGACGATTACGATAGCGACATCGACTCTGACGAAGAGTACGGCGAAGCTGAGGATGAGAGGTTGATGGGGCCGGAAAATAAGCAGAGAAAACAAGCGCCGCGGTCGTTTGTAGGGAGCTATGGACTGGGTAAGAATTAAGCGTCGCTGGGAGACAATTGTTTTGAATATGGAACAGCGTTTGGAATTCGGGAACGATATCATTGGGTTTGGCCGAGAAAGAGCTGGGAATCTTGAGGTCAGGCAAGTGCTTGGTCACTGCTGTACGGGTAAAGGTGTTCTTTGGCTAAGATTGGGACAAGACTGGGATCACGACAAGGAATCTGGGCATTAAAAGGCTAGAATAGGTTTCAAAATTACAAGCGTTGATTTTTTTTTTTTCTAATGGATCGACAATATCAGTGATTTATTTTGTTTTTGGATATGTCTTTTTACTTATAAAAGTAACTGGTCCACAATCCGGTAGTCCCGACTCTTAATTCGAGAACAAAAGCAATTACACTTTCCCAAGTTCACTAAGACTGTTTGGCATCAGTGAAGGCAGCTACAATACGCTATAAAAGTAGGGTTGGTAGCCTGATCGTAGGTGTTTAAAATGGCCACATAGCCAGCCGGTTGATAAATGTGCTTTCTTTGTGTCTCCGACACGGCAGGATGCAATCATTGATTAGCGTACAACTGAGGAATGGGAATCTTCTGCTTCAGCCACGAATTTCACCTAAACTACAGATTAGGGTTGAGTACACGCTATTGGTGCAACGTCCGTACTGCTTAGTAGGAAGGCGGACACAAGGCTTGAAGGGAAGCTGGTCGTGATCCCTATGGGTACAACATTCGCACTGAAGTTTTGTTATCTCCACCCTTTTGCTGGATGACTGTTGCACGGAGGAAATGCTTCTACCTAACAACATATTCATGGCGAAAATCAATCGTACGCCAATCAGTCTCGCGCTGCTTGGGATAATTGTGCCGTGTCCCTTAGATAGTGCGGGACTTGGATACATCCAGTATCTTCTCGATAAAACCTGGTCATGCTCGGATGTCATCCGGCAGTATGGCCCCCGTCGTCCGAGGCATAGTTAGTATATTTACTATCAAGGAACGCGTGGGTAAAAGACTTTAGCTGATTTAGGGTCAAGAGCAAGATAATTTGGTACGAGTCAAGCTATTATGCTAGGAAAAACTTTGTGACCGTAGGGCCTACCTATAGCCGAGGTACCGTTTGTTTGTGGCAGTCCACCCAGTCACTGAACAATCACTTAACAGATATTTGACAGTCACTTAGTAAATATTAAGTACCTACGTCTTTGATAACTTAAGTAAATAGAGGGCGAGGTACTAAAAAGAAACTGATTCTATTAAGTTGAATTCGCGCCCTCTACGAATTTGCGATACTACCACAAGGGGTTTTTTTCTAAGACGTGGTTTAGATGAAGTCTTCACTCTAGCGATCAATGAAAGCTATTCAAGCACTTGAAAAGATATTCATAACCATATTTTAGTTCTATTCTGAGTATTAAATATCTCGTTAGTAAGACAAACGTTTTTTGCAAAAGGTTAGGGTAGTTTCTGCTAAAAGGACCAAATGTCTTGAGCATTTTTCACAAACCCTACCCTACTTCCCTTGTAGGTAGGTATGAGTCGCATCCTTTAAGTGTCACCAACAGCCTCAGTTGACTTGCCTGAACAGCTTTAGTAGGATAGGTAGTGTGAGTGTCAGCAAGCAATCGTGCTGCCTGGGATGGAGAACTCAAGCTACAGGGTAGGCATATGAGGCAGACTGGGGATTGGTTCATTTGCGAAATGAAGAACCGCAAACTATACTTGAGCTAAATCCTTGGAAGAAGCATCTTGCAGGTGCCAAGAAGCTCATATTACCTGGTGCGTTAAAGCGCCGAGAAGTCAAGACCCTGGCAAGAAGAGGCTCTTGCACGCAAGGCAGGTGCAGAAGATGGGATGGTTTACCTAGCTCGTGCGAACGGCGAGATGCCCGACATGCATATCGGAGGGTCAGTGCGGTAGCTAGACATGCTCATATATCTATTATCTAAGTCTTCATTATCGGATCCTAGTGGATCGCTTTCGGATTCAAAAGTTGCCCAAAGCGTAGGATAGTAGGCCACGTGCCTAGCAGAATCTGGTCGTGTGGAAATGAGAGTCAACTTGATCCTTCTGCACACATTCATTATGCAGTAATAGAATGAACGTTACAGGTAGTTCGATTGGGGACTCGCGACATTGACCCCTTAACATGGCGAGTCTTCGATACCGGGCGCTCCGTGTCTGAGTCAACTGAGACCACCCCGCCGCAACGAATCGCCTCTTGGGGTGCAAGCCCACGTGTTAAAGTAGTCAGAGATGCATGATGAAGGCGACCAAAGGGAGGCAAAAACTTGAGATCCGGGGTTACCGGCCGTGAAACTTGCCTCCCGGCTGGCCACCGGCACTCGTCGAGCTAAAACGGACCGTTTGTGTCATCTATCGTCTGGACTTAATACTTGTGCGAATGGTTGAGTCAAAGAAGCTCACTGGTTTTCAGACGGGGCAGTGCATGCCCAAAGTAGAAGAATAATTAAGGCCAGCGCGCGCGGCAGACAGAGATCTGCGAAGCTGACCCGAGGACCGCCGCTCTTTCGGAACGACCCTAACGCCCGGACCAAGTCAGACCAGCCGAACTACTGCACTTTTGACCGGACCCTTTTGCGTGGCTTTGTCTGCCGGGCGTCTTTGTACTCTGTTGGACGAGGCAGGACTGGTTAGCAGGCAACAAGCTGGAGAATGTCTTTCTTTGTTGGTTATGCAAACTGTTGGTTAGGCAAAGAATTGTACAAAGGCACTGCCATACGACTAACAAGAATGTCGGGCAATGCGTTGCCTGCTCTGGCTAGTTTAGTCCGGACCGGGGAGCTGGCGGGAGGCAGATAGCAGACGGGTATTATCAGTGCGGCGTAACGCGTGCGAAGAGTCCTAATCCTGTGCTACACGACATGCGATACGAGCGGCGCTGTTAACCTATTAGGCGCACCTCAGACGGAGTTGTCGATCTCCGGCTCACTTTGTCAGCTGTGTGGCGGCCGTGGTGGTTGCCAACGTGCGTATAAGATGTACGAGCATGTTGGTGTGTGTACGAGTATTACGCTGGGATCGATGATGGACTTTTCGGCCATCGGAGGCAGTGAGTGAGTGAATACCATCCCCACGACGCACCAACTTGAACTCCACGATATTGGACCCCATGGCGACCGCCATTCCAAGCTGGAGGATGTGAGATATCGATACCCGGCGGTGTTGGTCCTAGTGACTCAATACCCTTAGCTGAACGGAATGATGTATCGCATAATTACCTGTACTTGTTTCAATCGAAAGAAACAACTTTACTCCGCGCCCCCCATGTGTCCACTTGCTTACTTTACGAATCTCAGGGTCCCCGAGGCGTCCGAGCACGATTTGGCGTTGGAGACGCTCAATGGATGATGAATGTCAAGTACCGTGCTTAAACGTCAAAACGTTAAAGGGTCTAGATGATCATGTTCCTTCCTGTGATAGTATCTTGCAAGAAGCAAGGGCAGGAGCAGGGAATGAACATGGGCAAGAGCAAGGGGAGTGAGTCCTTTGATGGGAAGGAACAGTGGACATTTTCAGAGGGATCTTGCAGTTAGTTTAGCGCACTCGCACAAGGATGCTTGGGAAGGCACCACCCTAGCGCCCAGGCTCCCAATATGTTCTTGCCGTATGGGCGGACTCATGACATGCATCAACCAATAGCAGGTGGGGAAATTAACGTCAGTGGATTGTCAAAGGATTCAGCTACCTTAGTGAAGCATGCCTGAGGATGCCCTGTCCCCATCCCCATCCCCATTTCCATTTCCATTCCCGATGAACGATGAACAAATTGGAAGGGAACCACCCCCAAATCCCTCCTCCATGTCCAGCTTCACCTGCGTCAACCAACCAGCTGACATGCTCCGTCCCAAGTCCTGCACAACTCGAAGGATGCCTTCCTGGCCGCGTTGTGCCCCACTGAAGTCATCGCTGCTGTCATTATCGCTGTCACCCTCACTCGTACTCCCACAGCGCAAGGACCTAGGCCTCGAAGGAGCCGATGGTGGTTTCTAAGGGTCTCCGTGTCTTACCGAGTCCTTTGTCCTGTGCACCAGGCATCTCTGTCCCCGGGCGTTGCGCAATCCCCCCGAGGCGTTGTTCACATTCTCACAATGAAACGAGGTCAGTGCTTTGTTCGAGCTGAACCCCTCCAAGCGAGACAAACCCAGCCTCGAATCCCGTTGCGCCTAGGCTTTTTTACTCGGACTGTTTCGTTCGAAGAGATCCGGAGATGGCCGTCGCCGTGATGAGCGGGAGGGGTGCTCGACACAGCAAGTCACTTGCAAGCCGAGGGCCCCACGATCGGCTAATGACGCCACGATGGGTGCTGAGAAGTAAGGCTTGCAGGGGTCCGTCAGGCGGTGGCCAGCTTGAGGGACTAGGAACTCACTAGTAACGATGGATGAGGGAGGGATGCAGGATCCCGCACAGCATGTCCATGCGCCATGAAGGACGCTGCTTGAATCTTGCTGCTGCCCATCTGGTACCAAGCTTGGCACGGCCATCGACAAGGAAACCAGCTGGGACTAACAAGGAACCAGTTGGCGATGAAGAACGAGGGCTATCATGACCCCCGTTCATTGTCCCTCAATCACGCGGACAGACAACGACACCGCCCACTGAATTGGCTTGCGTTGCAATGCATTGTGTTGCGTTGCGTTGCGGTCCGCTGGGCAACCCGGACGCATGATTTTCGTGGATCGAGTCTTTCTATTCTGGCTTACTGTCTTGCGTATCCTCGTACAACCAGCCTTGCAGCCCTGGTCTTGTTCCTTGTCCTGATGTACATGCATACAATCTGGTCCCTCGAGTGCCACACCTCACAACGGCGCAGCTCCTACGCCGTCATCACCTCTATGCCCGTTTTGGTCCAACCGAGCTGCTATTATCGCGGCATCTTGCCATTCTTCTTCCCACCACTACCCAGCCTTGCGTTACACTCCTGCTTTTCTTCTTCCCATTCGACACTTGATCGTCTCTCATCCCAAACTCCGGCCTCCTCACGGTTCATTACGACTCATACACGCATACACTGACATTGTTGGCCGTGGTTACCTTACCCGCTTCTTATTCAACCAGCACGGGTCCGCTCAACTTACACTTGTGATACATTTCATTTCGAGCGCCCGCCTCGACTCTCGACTCTCTTAGCTGCTTTTCTTTCGGTGCTGGTCTGGGTAACAGTAGGTCACAGCGCTATCTGGCCACTTACACGACCCTCGGACATCGCGACACTGCTGGACGTCCATCTTCGGGTTCTCTTTTGTTTCAAACACTAGTTCTCATGGCCTGATTCAGGTTACATACGGGCAAGGATCACGGTCTTCTACTCTGCGCGTTCAAGTTCTGGGTCACGCTAGGCGTTGACAGCAAAAGGGAGTGCGGTTTGCGTGCGACAGGCAGATCTCGCGTTTATTCGCAAAACTGGGCCATTGGCCAAACCTGAAAACATTATGGCTACCACATCGACCTTCAAGCTGCGGAAGATGATTCAGACCCGCTTGCACCAGGAGGAAGATCATTCTCACCCAGCGGAAGATGAAAATGTGTCCTACTTCGAGGAGGACGATGAGCACAATCCCATTACACGGCGCCTTACGCTGTGGCTGGCCCCCCGTCGGGGATCGACATCTGGCACCGTCCATTCGCGGAGTAGCAGCGAAATACGCCGCTCACTTTCGCCACTACCACCCACCATTCCCCACAGCGCTCAGCGTACCAACGCCAGCGATTCCGTCGGCGTGCTGAAACCAAACAGCCCTCTGGGGCGTTGCGCTAAGAAACAGGACCCTAAGAGAAGGACCCTGAATGACGTCCCTCCTCCACGTCCTAGTCCCCGTCCTATTAATGACGGCGGGAGCGCAACATCTTCCTTTGATGGATCATTTGTTCTTCAAGGTACTACTGGAGGTCAAGATACAATGTCCAAACCAACTCGACCCCAGACATTCCTCACTAGCCCAACTCATTCGAAGGACCCTGAGCCAGCCTCAACTCACACAGACTCGACACATGATACTGCCCCAACAACAGCAAAGACACCCGCCATGGACCAGTCACACGCGAAAAATCCTGGTCCGTCTGTTAGACGTCAGACAAGGGAATGGTCCGAAGGCGTGCAACAGCTCATTCTGGAAACGGATCAGGCCTTTGAGGGAGTCGGTAACTCTTTTGGCCCCAGCAATCTGAAGGTGCCCCGTCTATCTACCGATATGTCGCAGTCCAATCCGGATCTGCTCTCGCATCTCGCACCTGAGCCTCTCGTGGTGGAAAAGATGGAGAACAGGGAAAACATGGGCCCCAAGGCTGAGGCACCTCTGGAGGTCCCACAGAGGCGTTCTTCCGCTGTTAAAGATGCCGCTCTTATCGCGGAGCGAAGGAAATCAAGATCCGTCCCGCCCCCCATCCAGGTTGGTCGTAAAGCATCACCACCACCAGATACCGCAACGGACGACAAACCACCCCCGGTCCCACCCAAATCAGCTCGACCAGCCCCCAAGTCGGCCCGTGAAGCATCCAAACCTTTACGGGAACCACCTAAGTCGGCTAAGGAAACGCCTACCCACAAGGGTAGCATCTCAGCCCATAAAGGCAGCGTTTCAACGCACAAGGGCAGCGTCTCAGCCCACAAGGGCAGCATTTCAACCCACAAAGGCAGCATCTCAACCCAAAGAGGCAGCGTCTCACACAACGAGACCCCTCCTCTCAAGCCAAGAGAAAATAGTGTAAACAGCATCAGCGCTCGCAGCCAGCGGCAAGGCCCGCCTTCTTGCCGGCGCCCATCCAAGACCAGCAGGTGGGGCATTGGCGAGACGGGTAGTATCCGCAGCGTCTTCAAGCGCAATGAGGTTGAGGAACTGATTTCCCCGGAGGAGATGGATAAGCTGAGGCTAGAAAGAGACGAGGCCAAGTTTAAGTCTAGCATCTCTAAGCTTCCTCGGAAGTTCCGGGAATCCGCAGCCCCCGACGCAGGAAAAGGCCACCGCACTCGGCCATCACAAGACAGCATCCCTGAATTAGCCGATTTGCTTTCAGAAGACGATGACGACCTCGACATCCCTCCTGAGATTGCCGAGCTTAGTGCGTCGCCTTATATGAAGGATGAAACCGCTTCCGACTCTCAAAAGGCGTCAGCTGTAGATGAAGGGTATGGTTCTTCGAAATCTTCGTCTGACGAGGGGTGCAGTCCCAAGAAGTCTTCAACCTCCGATGAGGAAGACGACGATGTCCGCCCGCCGATTCCACCGAGGAAGAGTGTTGCTAGGGGAAGGCAACCAAGTCGCGATGACGCCGAGGAAATGGATGGTCTGAAGACTGTGGATCTTATGGAGGATCAGGCGGAAGAGGAAGACTCTGTTGCTGCACCGCCGCCCAAGAACCCAAATCGTTATACGTCATCTGGGGAACAGGTTCCCTCTTTGCCTGAGAAATCATCGAGACGCCAAACCGCTACGGCAGATAATCTAAAGGGCGAGGAAGATGATGAGTATTACTATTTAAAGAGTACCCCGTATTCTATGACAACACCGAGCTTCCGACAGGGCCCGATCGCATTCCCCAAGTCTGAGATGGGCAAAGGCGTTCGCAAAATGGACGACACCCTTGACTGGACAGCCTTTCAGATGGCCATCATCGGAGCCGATGAATTCTTGCCGGATATCTACGATGACGGCGACGGGAGATTTGCCGACGATCTCAAGTCATGGTTCAAGGGCTTTGGATTCGATACCTACGGCGAGCTGATTCCAGAGGATGAGCCCTCGTCGCCCCGCAGCTCCTTGGACAGTGGTTCATCGGTTGCCTCGGCAGACAATGAGCCACCGGCCCCTGTCGACACTCCCGCAACCAACGTAAACGGATACGACGCGACCAAGTTCTTCCAGGGCAAGGGCCTCAAGCAGTGGACGATGGAGGGCAAGCAGGCTAAGCCCAGCGTCCCCCAAAAGCCCACCGACCCCCACCAGCCTACGGCTGTGAACCCAGTCGTCGTGGATAACGAAGATAATAAGCAGGCCTCAGAGCACCAAGAAGGGGTGTCTCTGGGTTACAACCTAAACAACGACCTTGGTGACTTCCTCAAGTGGGAAGCCCAAACTTTCGGTAGTGGATACTACGGCACTCATTGAGTGAGTACAAGTACATGATGCAACGTATATATAGAAATCTCTTCTTTCTCTATTATGGAATTTGGAAACGAGACATGTCTCTCGCAGCGATATCAATAATGAGCGATCATTTTGGGTTGGATCCTCTCCTATGTTATAACCAGCCGCCGGACGGACGGACGAGCTTACGGAGTTGTGGAATTAATGGCTAGCACCCTCATTCGAACCAAATGTGTTTAGCATACAATATTATCATATTCAAATACTTGTTAATCTTCGCATGTGTAATCATCATTGTCTAAAAGCGTAGTGTAATGAACCACTTATGATATTGGTGTTCAGAGCTCAGTGTTATTCTTAATTAGTTCGAAACTCCACCTCTCTCTCTTTCTCAATCTCGACCCCACAATCTCACAACCACCAACAACACACAACGCCTCAAACTCACATAAACAACACATCTATCACGCAAACTCACCACCTACATTTACACATAATCCAATTACAAGCCGGAGCTTACCCATCTGAACAAAGCAGAATGCTACGCCGCCCAGCAACAACCATCCAAATCACCTCCGAAGACGTCGCTTCTTACGAAGACCGACGCGCGCGCGAAGCCGTCATCGCTCAACAACAGCAGCAGCAACAGCAACAACAGCAAGGGACAAGCTCCCCACAGCAGCAACATGTCGATCCAGAAGCACAATTAAGGCAAGCTAGGGAGGAGCGCATCGGAGTGGGGAGACGACAGCAGCAGCAGCAACGTCAATGAAGATAAACTGTGACCTTGCAATCTGTTAAGCCTTGTCTGAAGGTACCACCCACCACCACACGCGATCGGAATGGTTGAAATGAAAGAGAGAGAGAGAGAGGGCGCGCGCCATGACGTTAGTATCTGCTGATAAGAAACCGACGGGATTCCGGTTTTGTGTGTGTGTGTGTGTGCGTGCCTTCTGGCCCCCAATGAAGCGCCAAATCAATCTTTTTAACCGACTTTGGATCCTACTCTCGGCTACCTTGTTGTATGTATTGTTTGATGAAGCGGGGGTGGTTGGGTTAGGTGGGATGCCAATAAGTTTGAATCCTTCCAAGAATGAGATGGTGGTGGTGGTAGCCGAATCCCAGAATCCATGCTTTTGAAGTGGATGATGCTAGGAATCGCAGCATCGGCACCGATCCACCGATCGTGCAAGCAATGTTCCTGGCTAGGTTACGAGAGGGGTGGTTAAATTTGGGTGTGTGTGGTATTACTATCACATACTCTGTTTCGTCTGATTGCGAAAGGGAGGGGATCTACACGGCAGGTGAAATAGCGGGAATAACAATCACAAAAGGACAAGACTTCAAAGCTCATGACGAGAGACAAGATACAAGATATGATACATAACATTGAATGATTCATTATCGCGCCTGTGATGTACTACCTACCATGCTGAACCCATCCGAGTATATGTACTATACACAGCCTCTCCCATGATGCATGGACACCTCCATTCAAAACAAAGCCCCTCAGTAATATGACAATTAAATTACATAAAGAAAAAAAGAAATAAAAAGAAGACTCCAGAAATCCCTTGATATGCTTAAATTTTTTGTCATCTACCGCTCCCGTGACAAATGTGCAAACAGGAGCAGCGATACCCACGCGACCCTCCACGTCGTCGTCCACATCTCCCGTCCTACCACGCCCAGCATCCTCCGACCATCCGGCTTATGCTTCCTTGTATCGTAGTATGACCCGTCCAGATCGATCCGTGGGCCGTTCGCCCATCCACCACCCCCACCTCCAAGCCCGCCGCCGACGCCGCCGAGACGCTGTCGGCCCCCGGGAGGACGCTTGCTCGACTGCCAGCGGGCGTTAGCAGTTAGCGATGAGCTCCGCGCGCGGGAACCCCATGCCGATGAGGACATGGATGTTTGTGGTGGGCCGTTCGAGCGCATCTCGGGGGGCTCGAACTTCTCCTTATCTTTTGTCGAGACGGGGAGGACGTTTGGGTCCGCCGCAGCAAGCTCGCTTGGATCCAGAGCAAAAGGCGTCAGGTTGAGTACCGGCACGAGCATGGCGCGCACGGCCAGGAGCACTAGTGAGACAACCACAAAGCCTACATATTTCATGTAGGTATGCAGCTGGTTAGGCAAAAGACACAGGTGAGTTTGCATTGTCTTCGCCGGGGCGTCTGGCAGTGTCTTGCCATTCTTATCCACTGGGTTGTATAAGCTGGCCATGACGAAGCCCGGTGTTGGCACGCCCATAGCCATGCTTAAGCTCTTGACGGTGATTTCTCGGACGCCACCTTTGCGCCCTGGGTGAACGACCTCACAGTAGTCGTGGTCATCTCCTGAAAAAACGTGGATTACGTTTCCGACCTTGTCCAGCAGCTTCTCCGAGTCGTCCTTGCCAAGCACATTTTGGTACTGGTAGCCGCCTGCGATAGTGATAGCGTTGCGTTCATCAGGGTTGACGGGTGCCGTCTGCCCCTTCGGCGGCTTCTCCGGCGGCCAGTGCTCACGAAGCGGGCCACATGGAGTTCCTCTGTCGCGCCATAGAGGAACATGTGATAGCAAGATCGTTGGCAGCTCCGGCCCCTTCGATGCTCCAAGGTCGGCC
This sequence comes from Waltergamsia citrina, assembly GCA_022814615.1. Lineage (NCBI taxonomy): Eukaryota > Fungi > Ascomycota > Sordariomycetes > Hypocreales > Bionectriaceae > Waltergamsia > Waltergamsia citrina. The sequence goes on along the minus strand of JAKLNE010000004.1, from coordinate 752,127 downwards.
TGGGGAAAATGCTTCAGGTCGGATTTCGACAGCTCTTCCACTCGGTGTCCGTACTGTAGCTCCCTATCAGGACCATACCAGGCGCTAAGCTCTTTTCGAACAGCCTTACGCTTCGTCACCTCGACGTCGTCCAGAAAGTCGTTTACCGGGCCGTAGATTGACGACAGATCGTACTTGTCCTTGTACTCGGACGAGTCGGCGCTCAATGAGACCGTGTCTACCGACACAAAAGAATGGTTCCCCACCACATCCACACGATTCACGTCTCCAAAGAAAGCCTCGAAGCGATTCCTCACAGATAACTGAACTTGCGCACCAAACCCCAAGTCGTGATTTCCTGGCAAGCTAGCCACCAGCTTCCTGCCCCGCTGGAACTTGCCAGGCGCGTCGCCGCCGTCGTTGAAATGGTCGAAGAAGATATCGCCAAAGCGCGCGTACTCGTTCCACCAAAAGTCCTCACCGTACTTGCGGTGCCAGGTGTCAACCCACGCCTTCTCCTCCGAGGTTCGGGCCCTTCCAAGCTTCGGGTCTGTAAACGTGCCCTGGTCCGTCTTCCATTCGCGCCCACCGTCGAAGAGGTCCCCCAGAAAGAAAAGGCTGTCGGGCTTGAGATGGGTCTGTAGGGCGCGATAGCTGCGCCGGAGGTAGTTGTCGGTGACGAGTGTTGTGAGGGAGGATAGCGGCCACGGGCGGCCGGGGTAGCTGTGCGGATCGATGATTTGAGGGTCGGCAACAAAGACGAGACGATGCGGATGTGCGTCCTTAGGCTATTCCATTTGTTAGTTTCGACATGATTTGCTCTTTTCCGGCGGGGAAACATACCCAGTCTTCCCAATGGTCCCAATCGCACTTGTCGACCTTGCTGTCAAACACCCAGCGCTCCCCCCACATGAGAACGACCAGCCAGAAGAGAACGAGCAGATGTGGAAAGCTCAAGAGTCGTCTGGGCTGGAGATTGATGCCTATTCTATGCGTCACGCGCCATGCTAGATGAGCGGCTTGCTGCTTGCCCTGACCCCGTGCGTAGTTCCATAGGGACCGTATTTGCCTCCGTATCGGGAGCGTGAGCTCATCGGCCGGGGATCTGTCGTGCCGCGACATTATGTCGTCGTCGTCGTCGTCACCGCCGTCGCCATGGGCCGCCTTCGTACTAGACAATTATGCGCGCGCGCGATTGTAGTCTGCTTCTTTCTCGTGTGATGAGCAGGTAGTCGATCTATCAAGGTCGGATGGGCTGGAAAGATGGGGTTGAAAAGAGATGCCGTTCGCGAATATTGTTCGGTATCTGATTGGGGGGGGCGGATGAAGAAAACGAGTGTAAGAGTTTAAAAACGAAGCCTACTATGGCGATCGGAATAGCAAGGAAAAGTAGAGACAGATGAATAGCGGCCTAATGTTGAGATGAGGTTAAGTGAAGTTAGGTGAAGAACCCCTTGCGCTTGTGGTTTGCGGCTGCGCTTGCGGTTAGGCTGCCGAGTCAGCTGCAGGGAAGCTACCACCTAACCCACTCACTGCACTTGCACCACAATAACGGAATAGTAATAGTACCAGTAATTACAAGCTGAGAGTAGAAGGTGAGTGGACCCTGAGCCTCCATATTTAGAACACACTTAGTAGTAGACCTCGTGTTAAGAGATGATCTACCCTATAGCTATACATATGTATATATATAGAGAGAGAGAGAGAGAGACGAAGAAATCACTTGTAAGCACGCGACAAGCTTGACTGTAGGGGTCATGATGGACATCTTATTCGTTTGACCTTGTTCTCTTAAGAGATGGTCTACGTTCTTTAGGGATCTGTCTCATCATTGTCACCCTAACCATCAGATGAAACACATGTCGCGGAGCAAAGATAATTGGATGTTCTTATGTTCAACAAGCTAATAGTGTTAACATAAAAATTAAAAGTTAGAAAATAAAATCAAATTGATATACAACTCGCATTGCTATGCTATTCAATCTCTCATAAAATCCACACATCCCCGACAACGTCACTCACTACCACCGCTGAGCCTGATAATGCTGCTCCCTCTGCGGCGCCGGCTCCTGCGCCTCCACCCCACGATCGCTATCCTCCTCCTCCCCCGGCCTCGGCAAATAGCCCCTCTGCTTCTTCCTAAAGCTCAAGAGCCTCTTGAACCCGCTCGGCTCGGAGATAGGAATGTCATCGGCCTCAGGCGTGTACTCGTAGAATAGCTTCGGCACTAACAACCGATAAGGCACCGTGATACCAGTCGGGTCTTTGGCGTTGACTTCTACGTTGAGGCAAATGTCTAGTCCGCCTTCGAGGTCGACCTCGTAGGCATCGGCTTTGCGCATTTGTTTCGTCGTGAGGCCTGTGGGGGTTCGAGTGAAGGGTTTGAGGGCTTGGGGTGGGATGTCATCTTCGTCACCACCACCACCCATGGGCTGTTGTTGCCTTCTTGTAGGCTGAGAACCTAGCGTGTTGGCTCTTCGAGGCGGTGCTGCGGTGAAGTAGGAATCGTCGCCGTCCGAGTACTCATCGTGAGCCGCTCCTCCTCTCAGCCCCATGCGTGGTCTATCCGTAGCTCGCGGTTCGTCATACTCATCATAGTCATCTTCACTTTCAGCACCCCATGAACCGTTGATACCGCCGTCGTCTGGTCGCTTGCCTCGCTGACTAAGACGTCTCCCAATACTGCTAAAGAAGCCGCGCTTCTCGCCTTCTACGGCCTCATCGCCTACATTGCGGTCCCAAGAAGGTGCTCGCGTCAGCTTAGCAGGCCGCTGGCCACCGGTGGAATTCCGGCGTGAGAGGCTTCGGGACAGCGTACGGAATAGACCGCCGCCGGCGACAGGCGGGCGTGAGCCACGGACAGAGTCTTTCGACATGTTAGGTCGAGAAGAGTCGCCCAGAGATAGTCTTCGGAGCAAGCCACCCGCCCCTGCGCGGCTTGGCGGCGGACTCTGACTTCTCTCATACTCCTGCGGTGGTGGTGTGGGCGGAGGCGTGTGCCCTGGTACCCATTGGCGGATGGAGCACCAATTGCGGTGTGGGAGAAGGCGTTTGTTGTTCCGGGGCTTGCCGTCTACTCCATGCTGGAACATGGGGATCATGCTCTCGTCAGTCTGTTTGTCAAAGTGGTGCACCTTGTGGCGCCTGTTAAGAGCGTCGGCCATGATATCGGGTGGCGGCGCGTTGGCAATAGCGGAAGAGATGATGTTGGGCATATATCTTGGGTCCTTGTGCTTGGCCAGGCCCAGCTTAGGGTTCGAGAAGAACTGTCCGACAGCCGCCATGCTCACGTCACCACTGAGGATCGTCACGCGGAGCGACTTGTCAATGGCCAGATCCTGCAGGTCCTCTATGATGATGCTCCTCTCTTCCTTGTGGTTCTTGGCGGTCCAATGGTCTCTGAGGTCATCCATGACTTCTGACCCGCCGTCGAGGTTGTTCAGGGCGTTCCCGAGCAAGCCCTTTCTTCCTAGGACTTTGACAGGGTTCATTGCTCGCGATTTGATGCTACTCGCCATTAGTGACATTTCGTTCTTGGTTATGAGGGAAAGGGGATAAATAGTTAAACTTACACATTTTCAAGCCAGGCCAATCTAGGGAATGCCATGGGAATTGGGAAAACGACAAGCAAGTGCTCAATCTGCCCACGCCTGACCTCGCTGTAAAGTCGATCCGTAATCTTTCTCCAAGACTTTTCGTCAATAACATCATCTTCCGTCCTCTCCGTACGGCAATCGGCAGCTAGCAAAGCAAGCTTAGAACCAAGCGAGACAAACAGCCCGCGAGAAAGCTCGTTCACGTACGGACCCGGCTCTGTTCCTAGGATCCAGCTCGGTTCGCTCTGCTCGGTCTCGGGGATGATGCTCTGATGTTGGAAGAGCATGTAGTATTTGAATGCCACGGCGCCGACGCCTGATAGAACGGGCGAGTTCATATCCCGGTGGGGGTACGAGCCAAAGCCGTTGAAGCTCTCACGATCAGACCAGATGTTGATCATGGGGATTTGCGAGTTAGCCAAGCCGAAGAGACCCATGGAGAACCATTCGCAGTATCGTTTAAAATAGAAATCTTCTACTTGAGCTTGCAATTCTGGACTGAAAGGCGCATTGCGCTTGTGCAGCGGATTCTTCATGTCGAGCCAATCCTGGAACAAGTCACAATCGTCGGCAACATCGTCGTTGTAGATCTGATTGCCGCCGCCGATCATGACGTGGAAAGGAGTTGTTTGATGGTTGTTTAGGACGTCGCGCCACATCGGATCGGGACCGCTCAGCTCGTCTCTCTTGGTATCAACGCTGAAGCCGTTGCAGCTTTGGAACATGATGTTCATAGACCGCCCCCGACCAGGCACCCAGAATGCGTTGCAAGGTCCGCGGTTGATTCGATAAGCAATGCGCTGCTGTTCCTCCTTGAGCTCGACTTCAATGTTGAACCTCCAGAAAGTAGAACCTTTCTCGGCGTGCAGTCGGAAGCCCTTGACATCCTTGAACTTTTGCACTTTCTCGCCATCTACGTCGACACGCCTCATGCGACTAGCAAAGGTGCCGGGATAGTCCGCTGAGCCATCGGTAGGAGGAGCATCCGGCGCACTCCGCGAGTTCTCAAAGAGCCCTTCATCTGTCTCATCTAACGACAAGTCCACACCTTCGTCAAGATGCTCTACGGGCCGAACGTAGAGAGTTTCACCTCTGCGACCCAGCTTAGGATGTCCGGCGATAGGGTCTACATATTCCGGGGAAAGGTCGCCATTGACTTGATGCGGAGGAGTTGGCAAGAGCTCCATGTCTTGCACAAACATGCGCAGCGTCGGGACGGTGTCGTACGAAGATTCCGCATCTCTGGTAACCATCATGATGCTGCCTCGCCAGATCTCCCTATCGGCAATAGCTCCCCGTGACCTTGACGGAATCGTGTCTTGTCGCATGCCGCAGTATCGGAGAAGAGGGCCACACTCAAGGAATAGAGGTGGTTTGAAGCGAGTGGGACCTAAATTGACTTAGCACAGAACGTTGTCGCTTGGAAGAAGGGTAATCAACTCACCATTCATGTCCTCGTACTCTCCCTCAAAGCTGTCGTATCGAGTCCCAGTTGTCTGACTCGGCCGGCGATTTCCGCCCTCCCACCATGCCTTGTATTTATCAGATTGAGGCTCATCCTTGCTCATAGTTAACAAAGGCCCTCCCAACAAGCCCACAGGAGCTTTCTTCCACTCCTCCAGCCACTTTGGAGATTGATATCGTCCTTTTCCAGGTTGCGTGAGATCCTTGCTCCTGTGGAACATATTAGAGATGCGATGTTGTTTGGGACTCTCCGATGAGCCATCGCTATCCGGAGTGCCGCTGTCCGAAGACGATGCACTACCTCGTCTTTGGAGCACCCGGCGCTGAGCAGCCACATCGTGAGCAGGTGCGGTCTTGGGTTCTGGTTCTTGTCTTGCGGGTTCTTGTTTGAATGCTACCGCTGGCGCGGCTGACGCAAAGTAGCTTTGCCCACGGTTGTGTTTCCGGCCAACAGGCTCCGTAGCTCTTCTTTGGATGCCCTGGATATCGTCTCGGGGCTCGCGATCATTATACGTATTCGCCGCAGCGGGTGATCGATGTGTAGTGAGCGGCTCCGTCGGAGGCTCCGTGTCTCGAGCTCTCTGCGACAGTGGCGCTCGGGTTGGCGGTGGCGCTTGTGTTGCCGGGTCAGCTTGACCATGAGCAATGGCCCATTTCCTCTCAGCTTCCTCCCTTCTCTGAGCATAAATATCAACCGGCGCTTCCTTTTGAAGCTTATTACTACCGCTCCTTGTTAGCGAGAAGCCACCGCCCCCAGCTCTATTGCCACCGGTCGTATCTGCCCGGCGCGGTTGGTCACCGATACGGTCGGGTCCGGACGGGTTGAATTCATTGCGGGCTGCGCGCTCTCGAAAGCTCAAATTCCGCCTAGGAACATCTGCGCTAGGTTCGAGAGGTTGCGCGGCGCTTTGATACTGCCGATTGTGCTGACTGGGCGCAGCATAGCTTCGATCCTCAACGTGAGGGTTTCGGCGCTCCGGTATCTGTTCCGGAGCGGGTTCTTGGAACGCGGGAGCTCTTCTTGAAGATGTCGGCTCTCTGTATGTTGGTGCGGCAGCGGCAGCTTGCCTCGAATCGCCATAGTTGAGGGACGCTCCGCGATTTTGGGAGGAACGTGGCTGGGCCGTTGTATCTTGATGGCTCGAAGACGGTACTTCGCCGGATGCTTTCTGCGAGGCTCTCTCACGAGCTCGCCGCTCGGCGGCCTCGACCCGGGCACGCTTCTCCTCCTTTGTCATGCTGTCGAGGGTCAGCTCAAGCCTCTGGAGGGGCGATTTCTGCAATGTTGACTTTTTGCGACGTTCCGATGCCCTCTTGGAGGGTTCGGCGGAAGCTCCCGAATCTTCATGGCTTCGATAAGAGCCATCGTGCCTTGATGCGTAGGCGTCTGTGTAGTCCATGTTTCCACTGGCAGCTTGCGAGTCCGCAGAGGCTGGCGCCTTACTAGACTCGGTGTGAGGCTGTCTGTAGCTCAATGGCGGACCGCGCTGAGCTTCTGGGAGGTCCGAGGGATCGGTCTCTTGATCAATCTCGCCGGGATTACGGCCGTGTCGTCTCGAGCCTCGAGCTGCAGGATCGGCAGCGGCGTCTGAATCAGCCAGAGCCGCAGCTATCGGCCGCTGGTAGGAAGGCGGTCTGGGAGCTAGACCGTTAGGGTAGAGGCCGGAATTGGTCGGGGAGGCGTAAGGAGAGAGGGTGCTCTCGGTGTTGGCTTCCGTCGTGGCGGTTTGGACAGAAGCTCGATTGACGGTGGCCGACAAATTGGGATTGTGGTCTGGCGGCGGCGCCTTGACCGAGCTTTGCGTCTGCTGCTGCTGCTGCTGCTGCGTCTGGGGGTGCTCGTCAGACCTGCGTCGGTATTTGGCGATCTTAGGGCCAGGGAGCTCCCCCCAGTAGGGCGTGCCCATGATGGTTGGGTTGTGATTGGGCGTCCACGTCGTAGTGGCCGTGGCGGCGGGTAGAAGAGGCGGCGAGCTAGGTATGGCCCGGCGGCGTCTTAAATCGAGGGCTGGACCCAGAGCTCAGGCTTAGCGCTTCTGATAGGTACAAGCAGAAGGTAAGGTTAAGTCGTTTTCTCTAAGCAAGGCACGTTGCGGTGAGCAATACATACATGTTAGTGTCGTAATGTACGGCCCACTCCAAAGCTGCTTGCTCTTAGTGTTGGGATGGTCTGGGACGCTGGGAATATGTACGAAATAGACGCAGTTAGACAAGCCAGGGGCTCCGAACAACCAAAACCATCCGTTCTGCAAGGCACTCCTTTTCTTTCCTTCTGGCCCCCTTGCTGATTCGTGCTACCCGAGGGCGGTATGATGCGCAAAGCCGCGTGGCTTGTTTCCAGTTAAAGGTCGGAAAAGTGGTTGCGGGCTTGCTATGAGCTAGCCAATGCTGTACAGACACATGCGACGGGGCTTGCTGCATCAAGACGGAGCTCTCAGCGGCAAGCCATCGGAGGGGAAATATGATGGTACGAAGTCAGACCAACCGAAGGAAGAACGGCGCAAAGGGGGAAAGGAACTAAGGGGAAACAAGGGAGAAGGGAAAGGAGAGGAAGAGGTTGGAAAAACGGGAGAAGCTAAAAGCAATCAAAGAGCAATTGGGAATCTTGCATTGCATAGGAAATCGAGCTTGTCCCGCCTGCCGCTATGCGGATTCTGCAAGCTTTTTTTTTCTTCTTTTCTACCGGACCGGAAACCACTGGACTGAACATGGAAGACTAGGATCTGGCGAGAAGCTATGCCGTTTGGGCTGCTCCCGGTGCCCATACCATGCCGTCAGCCCATCTTGACTCGGCGCCGGAGTCGAGCGGTGGCAGGTACCAATGACGAGGGATTGCAAGACGATGGATGGGGGCTGCTAAAACTTGGCCTTGAACTGCTGGCGCGGACAAGGATGTTGTGGGTGTGTGTTCCGGTAGGCTGTTTAAAACCTGGGCAGAGCGCATGGGTTGCAAAATAAGGTGGCTGGGCTTCGTGTACTCGGATGAGAACGATTGGAAGTTGGGCGCACAAGAGGAACCTATGTTGGGATGTGGACTTTTAATTTTGCAATAGAATTGTCTATGTTCTTTCCGAATGCTTTCATTTGAGGTAGGTAAGACAAGCTTATTGTCGACCGTTGAAACGGCGGCAGAGGCTGAATCTTGATTTGCTCCGTGGGGATTATTTTAACGTTAGCCTAATAGCCTTGGGCCAACGATGTACAAGTCGCTCCACAATTGGACTGAAACGGAGAGTTTTAATAAGTCTGAGTGAACACAATAGAAACAAGGGCAAATACTATCACAACCTATGTTAATAAGAAAAGATCCCAACGGCACCCAAGAAAAACTTTCCGCACAATATCAAATCGCATTGCTGATTAAAATCAAAGAGTGAGAGCTGCAACTAGAAGTTGAATGTCCTTCTTCAACGCCTCCAAGACTCCGAGAGTTCAATAGATCGTGCCGTAATAATATCTGTTATACAGATATCCATAACAGATATCCCACGGTGCCGTGCCAAATGCGGTATATAATAGCCCCTATCATCCTGAGCAACCCATTTGCTAACACGCGCCAGTTGCCCGATGCCACGAGCCAGATAAGCAGCACTGGAAGGCTGATGGCGAGAAGGACTGCGAACCTCGCGGACCTCGCGGACCACGCGCCTCGGCCGCCGCCCACGTCGAGGATATGCTCTTTGAGAGGCGTCAAAGTCCCTCTGTCTTTGATAGAGTCAAGCAGACCCTCGTAGTAGACCACGTGCGGTTTCAGGAGAGTGTAAATGCTATGCTCGTGATCGTCATCCTCGTTGATCGCCAAGCGTCTGATCATTGGTGAACTGCTGATCTTGATCCTGGCCATGCGCGACACTCTCTTCTTCCGTCCCTCGTCGCGTTCTTCCGCCTTGGACATGGAGTCCAAGTATATTTCGTGGTCAAGATTGGCTTGACTCATGTTGTATTCATCACCAGGCGACAGCCATTCGATGGTGACAACCTCGGGCGACACCCTAGTCATCACATTGATCCAGGCGGCATAGGCGACAAGCTCGAACAGCATCTGAAGTAGAAGATCCAGTTCCTTCACATGCCGCGGGTAGGCCGCTCCAACAAGGTTGTACGTTGGCAAGAGCATGAGCCAAATCTGAGCGGTGACCCTCTTGACTTCACGCGTGAACTTAGGGGGGTATCCCTTGGTCTCACCAAGATAAGCCTGGTTCATCTGTGCGAGAAGCTGGTTGCGACCGAAGCCTGAGAGATGTTAGTTTTTGGAAGATGAACTGAGAATCGATAAAAGATAGACCGACCTTCGGCATTGATGAGATCGACATCGTGAGCTCGCAACGCCGCCCTATGTTTGGCGCTGGCACCGAACATGAGGCTCGACAAGATCTTTTCATCAAGAGCTCGCATGACAATTCCAGTGAGCAGATAGACCCTCTCGGCCTCGTTTCGCAAAAGGCCTTCCCAATGGCCCGAGTTTGGATCGGGGTTAGCGACAGCTTTGACATATTCATAGAACTCTGCAGGATGTTGGGCAGCCCAAGGAGAAAGGTCGTCCTCGAGATGCCCGTCTCCTGCGAAGCCGGCTTGGACAAAGTCAAAGGTTCTGATGAAAAGTCGAGCATAGATCTGCTCAAAGAAGACATCAGTCCGCTCCGAATTTTTAGTATGCCAGGCCAGGGATGGCATGGACACCTTGGAACGACCAATATCTTGAGCAATCAAGTCGATCCATTCTTGTGGTTGAAGTTCCTCGTCGTCGAGGTCAAGTTCGCCTCGGATTGACTCCATTATCTCACGGTTCGACATGATGTAAGTAGAACTTGGAAATGGTCGATACAAGATGAATTTGAGGCTTAGTAGTAGAAATAAGAATAAGCAACAAACTTCAGGACAAGGACAAGACAAGACGACCGTGACAGTCACCAGATTGTTGGGCCCAGGTTACTTATACGAGAGATGATACTGGGACTTTGCCATTGCGACGAACAGACGCAAGCCGCATCCGTATTCATTGTCGCCAATATCCAACAAAGAAGCTCCTATAGCGCGGTAGTCCATGGCTCGAGCACTTGCTCGGGCATCGTCTGTGCCCATGTGGCTGAATGAAGATGGAGGGCTAGTCTGGCCGCTATTCAAAACAAAGGAATTCCAAATACGGAATCATCACAGATGCGCACTAGACTCGAGCTCAGACCATTTTGGAGAGGCATCAAGTTGAGATGGAAAGGTGTGAATCACAGACGCTCGCTTTACGGAAATCAATGAGAAGGTAGTAGTAAGTTAGTAGTTTATGCCATACAATTAAGGCAGCAAACGGTCAAATAACGTGCCTGACAATCTACTACTAGTAGCACAAGCCCTTGAAGCACCTAACATTTGCGCTTGGCCGTCGCCTTTCAGGGCAAGTGGGGTAATTCTCAGTGCCTGTTAAGTTTCGTCAGGCGCTGCTTTTGTGACAAGTTCAGGCCATTTGACGGGGAAAGTACGTACCGTCGCTGCTATCATGTATGGGCAATTTTAGTAGCGATTCAATTTTTTTGCGACGCTTTTCCGCGCTTGCGGTGAGAATGATGGACTGAGGCCAAGGAACCCTCCAACTTTTGCATCATCTGCAACTGCACCTGCAAAGGCACCTGCCATCACCACTTCACCCACCCACCCACTCACTACTTTCCTCTCTTAACTTAACGTACCAACCAACTTGTCTTCCCACCTCTTGTTCTTGTGATTTTCTTGCCTGGAGCAGGAACACAGTCTACTCGCAGCCTTCCTTCGCCCGTGCGCCCGTCTTGGAAGTAGTCGACCTACTTCTTTCTCCTCCGCCCGCCACCTCACTTTCGCGAATCCCCCAATCGGACTACGTCTGTGCGCCTTCACCGAGTCGTATACGATATTAGCCCACACGTCCAGCTTCGAAATCCTCGACATCTCCTCCCGTTTCTACACTACGATACCGAACCACAGTCATCATGGCCGAGGCAGCAACTGAAGCCGGCAGTATGGACAAACAGGTCGACCTCTCCACGATTCCCATCTCTCCTAACGGCGGCAGCAAGACCGAGGGCGCTGAGACCAAGGATGACGGCCCGGTCACTGTATTCCACGACAAGGATAACTTCAATGTGAAGCATCCTCTGCAAAACAAGTGGACTCTCTGGTTCACTAAGCCTCCCAGTGGCAAGGTAAATCCAACGGTTATTCAAAATATATATCTAACAATGCTGACCCTTGGTGGTGCAGGGCGACAACTGGAACGACCTGCTGAAGGAAGTCATCACTTTCGACTCAGTGGAGGAATTTTGGGGCGTCTATGTAAGAACAACACCACCACCACCGCTACAGCAAGAAATCGTCGCTAACTAGCTTAGAACAATGTCTCCCCCGTCTCCGAGCTTCCCCAGAAGGCCGACTACCATCTCTTCAAAGCTGGTGTCCGCCCCGAGTGGGAAGACCCCCAGAACAAGCACGGCGGCAAATGGTCGTACCAATACAAGGAGAAGCGTAACGTCGACGTCGATCGCCTCTGGCTTCAGGTCATGATGTCTGCTATCGGCGAGACGCTTGAGGAGGAGGACGATGGCGAGGTCATGGGCGTCGTCGTCAACGTGCGCAAGGCCTTCTACCGTATTGGTGTTTGGACTCGCACCACTGGCAAGAGCATCCCCAACCGTGGTGATGGCGATGTTGCTGGTGGCAAGGGCCGCAGCAGCGAGAAGGGCAAGGGCATCCTGCTCAACATTGGTCGTCGGTTCAAGGAGGTCTTGGAGCTCAGCGGCAACGAGCAGGTTGAGTTCTCTGGTCACACGGATAGCGCCAACGCCGGTAGCACGAGAGCCAAGGCGAAGCATACTGTCTAAAACTCTGGGGGCATTCGCGTGTGTGCGTTGCGGGTAGGAGATACATAGCAGGCTGGGCTGTTTAGCAATTACGGACTGCTTGTTACCTTGGAGGACTTAACGCTAGCAAAAGGTGTACGTTTAAGAAGCGTCCTCGTGCGAGAGCAGCGGTGGTGAACAATATTTATAGCATGAAATGTATGGTTAGAGGGTTGTCAGCGGCCTGGCCTCTGAATCTCTCTCAGCTGAACGTAGTTGGTGTTGCGACGGAAATCGATTCTTGGTCGGCTGAACACAACTGGATGAAGACCAGTTCCGGTACATAATACATCTGCGAATCCGGATCACACGCATCATCAACCCATCTATTCGTGACATCTAAATCCTGCTTTAAAAATGCTCGCCTGCATGGTGCTCTCGCTTTAGAGCTTTTTGTCTTTGAAAACTGCCTCAATATCCACGTTCAACCCTTACATCTCATCTCCACTGTGCTCGTCCTGGAAGATGTTTTTCACCAATTCCTTTTTGTTAATCTTGCCCATGGCGTTCCTTGGGATCGTTTCAATCACCTTCATTACTTGCGGGATCTTGTAGTTGGCCAGCTTCTCCTTTAGAGCTCGTCGCATCTCCAGGGGCGACCAGGACTGGACGACGTCGGTGTTCAGAACAATCACACATCCGACCTTCTGGCCCCATTTCCCACTGGGCACCGACACGACCGCTGCTTCGGATACTTGTGGCAGGGAGAGCAGTTCGCGCTCAATTTCCAAAGCGCTGACCTTCTCACCTCCTGTCTTGATGATATCTGCTGACTGACGGCCTTGAATAAAGTACGCAGGTCCCTGGATCCACGATTGTCCCTTCTTAGCGGTAGGAACTTCACGACGGACAGCTACGTCGCCGGTCTTGAACCAAGCGCCCTGGCCGTCGTCGCCGTCGACAAAGGTTGCGGAGGTAGCTTCGGGGTTCCGCCAGTACTCCTTGAAGATGGTGGGTCCGCGGAGCTGGATCTCTCCGAGGCGGTCCTTGCCCGTGGCGGGGTCGACTTCCTGCCCGGGCTCGATGACCTTGTGGGTGTCGACGTCTACGAGGCGAGCTTGCACTGAAGGTAGCGGCCAGCCGACACTGCCGTCGATGCGGTCGGACTCGTCGAGACCACAGCTGAGAGCCATGCCGACCTCGGTCATGCCGTAACGCTCGAGGAGAACAGTGCCGGCGTCGTTGCCGCCGGAGGTGAGGTCCTTCCAGGCACGCTTAACGGGCGTAGGCAGCGCAGCGGAGCCAGAGATGCTGAGACGCATGTTGTTGGTGCTGGCAGCCTTGGAAGCGGCCTCCTGGGCCTCAGGAGAAAGACCCTTGTGGCTGGCGAGAAGACGGCTGTAGACGGTAGGTACAGCGGTGAAGAAGCTGATCTGGTCCTTGGTGGGTTCGCCGCTGTCGGTGTGGAGGCTGGCGGTGATACGCTTCCAGACGGCGTCGGCGTTGAAGGGGAAGAGGAACTCAATCGCGGAGCCGGCGAAGAGCGGGGTGAGAAGGGCGTTGACGGTGCCGTGAATGTGGTGGAGGGGGAGAACGTGGAGCAGAAGGTCATCAGGCTTGTAGTTCCATGCCTCCTGCAAAGAGCGAGATTGGGCAGTGAGAACGTCCTGGGGAAGCAGGACACCTTTCTAAGGGGTTGTTAGCCGAAACTCACTGAGATAGCTGAAGAACTGTCTGACTTACCGGTCGATTTGTCGTTCCGGAGGTATAGAGCATCATACCAGCACCGCCGGGGCCAGTCTCTTCCCAAGTGACAAACTCATGGGCGTTTCCACCCATATGCTTAGGAACAATAACATGAGCCGGCTTTGCATCCAGCTCCGTCTCCATAACCTGACGCGCCTTGGACTCAAACTTGGAAGAGGAAACGAGCAGCGAAGCCTCACTCTGATTAAGAATATACTGCAGCTCTGGCGCTGGGAAAGCCGGCGACAGGGGCACGGCAATAGAGCGAGCAGCAAAGATAGCCAGGAGAGTTACTTTTCAAGAGCCTCATATTAGCGGGGTTCACATGGGAATAAAAGTTGAGAAGAACCTGTCACTCACCAATGTAGTCGTAACTGTTCTCAACCACAAATGCAATCCGCTCGCCGTTCAAATCGGCGCCTCCCCTGGCCTCTTTCAACCGGTCCCTAGCACGGCCCACATCGCCGAGCAGCTCGCCGTAAGCGAATTTCCGGCCGGACACAGAGTGAACTACGGCTGTGGATTTAGGGTCATGGCTGGCGATAGCCTCAAGAATAGGCAAGCGCGGTAGTGTGGTCATGATCCTGTGAGCAGCGCTGCTGCTGGTGGTACTGAAGTTGCTAAGCCGGAATGAGAGAGCGAAAAAGGAGGTGGGTATGGGACGAGGAGTGCGGGTAAAAGATGAAGTCGCCGGGCGGCTGAGGGATAAGATGAAGGATCGCAAGTACATGAATTGACCTGGTTGTGGCTCGTGGGGATTAGGCAATGGTGTCAATGAGGTGCAGTCCAGCCAGGGGGTGGATCACGTGAAGTGACACACGCGGAAAGGCAGGAAAGCAAAGGGACGTTTGGAAATGAAGGACAAGACGGTAATGATGGGCAACCCTGGGCCAGCCTGTGCCGGAGGATACAGTATGCGTGATTGTGTGGTGGTGGCGGTTGGGGTTGCGTTATGCTGCGTTGCGTTGTCGGATTAGGGTGGGTTTGGGTGTCAAGAACTGGAGGCCGAGGGGTTGATCTTGTCGGTTCGGGCAAGTCTTTGGCTTCGGCTGCTACGACTACTGCTCATCCTAGTTGCACTAAAGGTAAACCAGTCCCCACCATAAATACTGGAACTTAGCTGTTTTAAGCTCATACTCAACTTGTTCTAAGTCTAGATAGAAGCATAATTGTTAGATTCATGTACGTACTGACTTACCGCGTGGGATTCTTTCCAAGTGATAGGTCGGCATCTAGTTGAATGGCCGGATGGGAAAGTCGCGCCGGGTCGAAGAGTTGATTTTCGGCTCTCCCCAATGTCAACAGGACCGAGTGACACGCCGACGCCAAATATTGCCTCCAAGTGGGTGCGCCTCAACACATTTACTTGGGGTATCAAAATTTTTAATATCCCGTAATCAGCTAGCCAGGCCTCGGCGTACCAATCGCGTGCTGCTCGTCTCGCTTGACCCTTAGCCCACAATCCTGGTCGACTTTGGCTTAGCGATGATGCTAAGTAGAAGTACGACTTCGGTTCTTTTGCAGGCGACAGAGAACTGAGGAATATACCGGCGGCCGAAAGCTGCGCCGGAAATCTTGAAGAAATTGAATTGGCCTTTAGGCACACTCAAGGCCACTGGCATGTAGTCTACCCCACTAGGAGCGACTGCAAGGGACAGTAGATACTGTAGATAAAGTCGGCATTTGTCCACTCGCGACGACTGACCTATTTCAAGAAGTCAATGTTTTAAGAAGAAACGTATCCGAGGTTGAGTGTCCGGTGCTACGGGAGGCTGCAGCTTTAAATAGTATCGTTACTGCAACTTGCGTTCCAATTGCGGAGCATGTGAGACTTCCGGCTGTCGACCCGCAGAGCAGACCCCTTCTTGGTACGCGTACTGAGAGGGTGAGAAACTAACCTACTACCGTAGTACCTGTAAGAGCAAATTACTGCATTACGCTCTTTCAAGGTCGAGAGAAGTTGACAAAACATCTGCTTGAACAACAACATCAACTTGAACCGATTGTGTAGTTAGCGAGAGATGCGCAAAAGATGGCAGTAGTTTCGGATCAATCCGAGATCCGCATTTGAGCGATGCCTTGAGACATGCCGATGTCGTGACTCAACGTACAAGGCCACGAACACATCGGAAAGCCTGTTGATAGAGCATCTGAACAATTGTGTAACGCGAGGCCGCTCGGTTTCTGTGGATGCCGTCCACGTTATACAACCTCAACTTGCGAGTTGCTGCACCTGGTGCTTCGTGAATGCTGGACTCGCCAGCCTCGCCCTGGGCTATACCGGCCATGAACTACGAGACCCAGGTTGAATTCGTATTAGATCCAAGTTGTAGTCTGAGCCGGAAAAAGGCAGAGATGCAGTCACCATCTGACATAAGTATTATCAGTCACGAGACCGTCTGGGAATGTCGTTATCCACCACACGACACCACCATATTTCGCCCGCCGCTTTCCGCGTGCCGGGGAAGAATAGTGTTTAGCTTGTGCGATGATGAGATGGAACTACCAAGCCGACTAGCTCATAGCGAATGTTGGACAAGATCTGCATCTGCGGAACACGAACATGCAGGCAGACCAAGGCAGGGCCAGCCAGGATAGGGCGGGACAGGGCATGTCGTCCGCCCGCGACACCACCGGTCCATGGACCGCATCAGCAACAAAGACACACAGAAAGGCGGTAAAGCAAGCGGTTGATCCGGGAGTGAATCCCCCTAAAAGCCCCCAACACCGCGGAGCCTCGTGGCGGGTGCTCATTTGCAAGACATGAAAGGGCGGGATTCATCATGATTGGATGCGTGCCTGAGTGGTTCAGCGATGCCGCTTTTGTGGACTCTTGGAGTCATGTGTTGGGGTGCCTGCGTCCAAGGGCCCAACCTGTCAGTCGTGCAGGATAACACGCCGTTGGTTCTGCAGGTATAGATACCACCCTAGGTAGCCTCGTCTACTTGGTGGTACTGGGACGTAACTATTACCCGGAAGCGAAGCCAGAATTCGTGTTTGGCGTTACATAGATGACCACGTTCGTAAATGCATATTGGGTGGCAGCTCAGAGGGGGATAAGACT
Organism: Waltergamsia citrina; assembly: GCA_022814615.1. Classification (NCBI taxonomy): domain Eukaryota; kingdom Fungi; phylum Ascomycota; class Sordariomycetes; order Hypocreales; family Bionectriaceae; genus Waltergamsia; species Waltergamsia citrina. The sequence goes on along the minus strand of JAKLNE010000004.1, from coordinate 735,475 downwards.
TGGCAAGGATCCAAAGCTTGAGCCGCTACGGGTACCAGCTTGATCGATGGACAGAAACTTTGGCGTTCGGGGGTGTGATGTGACAACGCATGTACAAGTAGACTGTGATGCTGTGTTGGTGTTGACGGAGCACGAGTACAGCGTAGTCCGTCCGTTCATGCTCATCGGTTGCTGGAGAGCCGGGCGATCAGGAACGTCGGTAAGGGAGCATACTTAGTAGCAGTAGTAGTATTGAGATGGCGCAAGACTAACGCAGCTGAAGATGCATCTGTCTAGTGGCCGTGACTGATTGGTTAGCGGGTTCAGGACTCACTCATGCTGGGACACAGCCGGCAACGTGGGGCCCATGTTGCCAAAGTTTCTGTTTTGGTGAAACTGCATGATGAGTGCTGAAAGGCGGCGAGTGAAGAGGTGAAGAGATGAAGAGGTCAAGCAAGGTGTGCAAGTGAGGTATCATTGGATTGAATCCAGAAATCTTACACCTGATGTCGCGTCGCAACAGAATCGAGCCAGTAAGCGCGTCTCCTGCCTTATTATTCAGGGTTCATATCGAAATACAGTGAGGCTGGACAATAAGGCAACCACGGCCCTTGTACCTTCCTCGTCGAAGTTGAGATGATAGTGGCTCTAGGTGTTTAATGCCAGTGGTTATCAGTGGTTCTTAGCGACTGTCGGTGGATGTCAGTGGTTGGCGGCCAGTAATAGCGGCATCAATGGAAAGAGGGAAGGTGGGGCCAAGCCATAAGCCCTCGTCACCGCCATGCGGGTGTAGTAGAGAAAGAAGGTGCATTGCAGTGCAGAAAGAACAAAAGGAAAGAGAGAGTGGAGGAAGGAGGTGCATGGCATCTGCATGTCTACTGCACCTTCTTGCCATGGTGCCACTCCATTGGACCATCCAATCCTCTCTCCCTCCAGAAAAAAAAAAATAATACCATCTCACCGACTTCACCGAATTGAAAAAGAAAAAGCATACCTATACATACCAAGGCCTCTTCTCTCGCCTGTTCTCACACTTAAAGTTCTGCTTTTGTACCTTTCTTTTTTGGGCCGTCTCGTCCCCGTCCGTCTCGTCCCCGTCCGTCTCGTCCTTTGCCCCGCTTCAAGTTCCCAACACTCAGGCTCCGTTCCGTTTCCACCCCTCCATCACACTCACTCTTACGAAAAGAGCCCATCATCCACACTTCTTCCACTTTCACCTACAACCACCTCCCTCGCATACTAGCCGTTCTCGTCCGTCTAAGGTCTCAGTTTGTTTCTGAGGTCTTGTCTCTTGTATCTTCGAAGCACGTGTCGTTGAGTGTCGGTTTGTCGTGTGTCGTGTGTCGCGGAGAAGAGCCTGTAAACGGGGTGCCGAACGTACAAAGGAGAGTCGCCGTTGTTTGTTTTCACTCTCCTCTCCAATATAGCCATGTTTCGAAGATACGCTCTGGGCTTTTCCACAGTCGGACGACAGCTTTCCACAATGAGCAACAGCACGACTCCGCTTGAGGATGCCATCCGGTCCAAGGTCAGTCACCCTCGTCTTTACGTACCTAGGTAGCAGCTCACCATTCTGACATGACTCAAGATCACCGAGGCTTTCAATCCTTCCACCCTAGAGATCTACAACGATTCTCACCTTCATTCCCACCACAAGGCTATGCAGGGCGTCACGTCTAAGGAGACTCACTTCAGGTTCGTTTTTAACCCGTTTGGTCTAGCAAATTTCATTTTCAGGGCCCCTTCTCCCTAACTCATGAGCTACTCAGGCTAGTCATCACCTCGGACGCCTTTTCGTCCAAGATGCAACCCGCCAGACACAGGATGGTGTATGCCCTCCTGCGAGATGAGATGGCCCAGGAAGGCGGTATCCACGCCCTCCAGCTCCGTACCATGACTCCCGACGAGGAGGAGCGTCAGAGGAAGAAGAAGCAGCAGGACGCGGCCGCCAAGGCTGAGGCCGCGTCGAAGCCCATCTCGGAGTGAACAACATAGGGAGCATTGCCCCCAATTGAAGCGCTCCCAGGAAGAAGATGGCCAGTCCCTTGAAGAATAAGGCAGCGGGATCAAAAGAAGAAAAGATTGTGAGGTGCCCGCCCGCATATCTGGCATATGCAAGCTGGCTTTGTTGTAACGAGGCGGATTAGATTCAGCGGCTCCCCAAGGAGGCACATGTCACTTTGTTTTGTTCTTTACTTGTTTGTTTGAACGTAAATCAGGCACACTCTTCTCAGCATCTTGGTCGCTTCATTTATGCTACCATAGACCGGTCGCCCACGCACGATTAATGACAATGGATTTTTGGGTTAAAAAGTTTGGGATTTCATGGAGGATATCAATATATAAAAAGTACTATCAACAATCTATATTCCACTTCATTTGAGAATTTTTGATTGAAGCCGCTTGATCCGTAGTATACCACATGGAGCTAAACCTTCAAATACTGTGCTGTATTCGAACACACTTAATCTTTGGAATCGCTGGATATACCTGTTGATGGTCGCTTGATGTGCTGCCTGATCTTGTCTCGCTCCTTCGTGCTCCGCGGTTTGCTCAGACTTTTCATATACGCCCCAAGTCCTGACTTGGTGGACATTGTCGATCTTCGGGACGATGACGGTGCCCGGGGCATCTGGCTAGAGTCGGGAATCGCAGGGGTGCTCGTCAAATGTGGGTGAGGTACGGCACCTAGACTAGTATGCCTCTTGGGATCTACGGCAGGGGGGCTTGCTGCCCCGACATTGCCGGATGCTGGTCTCATCTGGAGCCGGTCGGACTCTCCTCTCGGTGTGGGATAGCTCACAGCCCGGGGTGGCGGTGGTCCCATAGGCTGCGCCGGTGTGCTGTTGATGCTTTGTCTGCCTCTTTTTCCTGAGTCCTTCAAATCGTAGCTCCTGCTACTGGTATGGGAGGCGGGCGTTTTGGGATCCTGTCTGTCGGTCGAAGAGACGGTACTACCGCGGTTCCGCGAGCGACCCCGGGTGCTGAGATGGCGCTTCTCCTCCGCCACTTCGTCCTTATGATGGCTAAGGATGGATTGAAGATTGGACTTTTGCACAACTTCATATTTGTAAAGCGGTTTCTGGTCTCGGTCGTTGTACCACTCGCTAGCGGGGAGGGGATCCCGCGCGTTCAGGGCGTACGTTAGGAACTCAGCCGAGAACGATCTGATGAAGTCATCCCAGAGATAGTGGTTCAAAGTCTTGGCTTTGCTCATGTGCTCGAGACAAATACAGGCTCTGACAAATAATTTTAGGCCTCCTGAGTACTTCTCCACGTAGTCTGGATAGATTGAAGCGAATTGTCCAAAGGAAATTATGTCTCTGTCGGGTTTATTCTCGGGCTCCACAGACTGCATAATCTCTGTTTCCGGGTGATCGAATGACATTGGGATGGATCGAGTTGGTGTTACTTTCATTAGGTCTTGCGGGGAGGCGGCGTCGATTTCAATACTTGCTGGTGGCTGCTGCGTCGCTTCGACTTCTGCCAAACTCATCTGTGTTCCATCGTTGTGTAGCTCTTCAGGGGGTCTAACGGGCGATAGATATTCAGGCTGTGTATGCATTGGCTGTGTGGCCTCTTGTGAATTCCCAGTATGCACAGAAGCTGGTATGATACTGCTGGACGAGGTACCGTTGGAGCTGGAAATGTCTAAGTATTTTTTTGTAGAAGCCATTCGTTGAAACGATGTCGAAGCGTTGGCCGGTGGTGCTGATGGGCTCGCGTTCGTCGGATCACTGAATTGTATGGGCTTCATGCGTCTGCTTTTCGGATGTTCTGTGACCTCTTCAGCCTGTGGGCTTGGATTCCGTACAGCAGTACCGGGGATCACTGTCTGGCTGGGCTGAGCACAGGGAGGAGTATCCATGGCGAGCTGCTTCCGGATATTGGGCGTCTTGTTAGAAGATTGCGGGATAGAAATGTTCGATATTGGCGGAGGCTGAGATTGACCGTAGGCTAGCGGTAGCTCCATCTCGAGGTCTTCTTCTGGGCCACTCGATGAGGGGAAGTCATAATCTGGAGCTAGGCGCGGAGCTGCTCTTGGCCTCTGAGGAGGTGCCATGTTCTCTTGAAGGGCAAGGTCGGGAGACCCTTGAGGCTGTGGCTTCTGCACAGCTTCGGCACCTTGGCGTTTGGAATATGTACGGTTTGGTGGAGGTGATGGTGATGGTGACCAGGAGAGCTCTCTTTCTGGAGAGGAATCTGCGGCTGTCCCCTGAGGCTGGGGTTGGGGTGTAGAACGGGTGTCTTTGTTCTCGACGCCATGATGTACCTGTCTTCCCGTAGAGCTTGGAGAGGTCCTTTTCTCGACCGGTAAAGAACTTTTCCGTCTTGAACCTTGGACGTAGTCTTCCTCTGCTACGTCCCCCGTCGTAGGTCTTGGGTTATCAACTTTGCTCGCCTTGGCAGGACGACCATGGCCCGTGAATTTAGCCATAGAAGCATTTCGTTTCCTCCGCTCAATGTAGGCATCAGCAACGGAGGAAATGACATGCCTGGGAACGTCCTCCGAAACCGGTAAACCTGAAGCGTTGCTCCCGGGGTGGATGGCTCCTATGCCATGTCGGTCTAGGAGCTTTTGCTGGTCGGTGGGAATGGTGGCCAAGCTATTCCGACCCAGCAGCTTGGTAATCTCGGAGGACATGGCCGAAGAATGAGTAGGTTGGAGCAGCAACTGGCAAGGTAGGAAGCTTGCAGTGGCGAGAGGGTGTCACATTTGGCGAGGATTTGCGAGCCTGAGCTCGATGTTTTGGACTGAATTGTGTTGTAAGAGGTCCAGGGAGATGGCGTGAATGAGACAAGGGCGTGTTGGGGTGCCTCAGCGGCGTTCAGGCTAGTCCAGTATAGGTTGTTTATGGATCACAGTCAGAGATGATTTCAGGTCATCGTCGGGAGTGTCTAGGTTGGACCTATTTGTCTTGGGAAGAAACGTTTGTGTCGTAAGGTAAGGAAGGCATCAGAAGTCAGTGTTGTGGTTGAGCGCGTGTGATGGACTCACGGCGCGCGCTCTGTTACAGCCAGCCAGGGTCCTCTATGCCCAAAGTTCAGTGGTGGCAGGCCCAACCAATAGCATCTTCTCGCTAACCCTAAGGTAAGGTAAGCACCTGCAGCAGCTCAGCCCAGCCCACATGAGGTACCCGTAGCTGTTGAGCTGAATGATTCGCTGAACAATTAGCGGGCTCAGCAGCTAAACGGCCACGCTTCCAGCTGCCAACGGCCCCCCTCACGGTAACTACAGTTAAGGCTCTAGGCTGCTACCTTACCAGGTAGGTACCCCAGAGCTACAGAAGTGAAAGAGACCCTGACGCAATCTTGCTTGAGCCTCCAATGCGACCTTACGGCTTTAAGTTGCCTCTTGATAAATGCAGCATCACCACCACTAATAGTACCTACTATATCACCTTTCACCCCACCATCTCAGAACTCTCGAATGAGGGGGAGGCGGTCAATGGAATGCGCAACATCTCGTGCCATTTCCTCCGCCAGATTTTCCGCCCTGATATCGACATCCTCTAGTACGAGTAGTGCTGATCCCCCAGCCTCTGTTGTCGCTGCCTGTCGTCATTTCGGATCACTGTCTTAGGCTGCCTAGCTTGTTGGCGTGTTGGTCAGCTCTAAACACTACGAGCAACCATACCTCCACTACGATTACAGCTGCCGCGACGAAATCTAAATCTACAACTATCCGCCGAACATACCTTCCGCAAAACGACTGCGTGAGCGTTAAATCTGCTGTCTAACCTATTTTGTTCATCTTCAACCGCGTTACTTCGTCTCGCCTCCCAGCAGAATGATCGTTCAGCCTTCCGGTCGAGCTATCTTAATCTCCCACGATTGAAGCTCCCCGCGATTCCGCGGTTACTACGACTTGGCCTTCGGCCGCTACAAACGACATGGCTGGCGGTCCTTCAAGACACCAGGCCATGGGATCCCAGGGCTCGGGGTCCCTCGGCTCACCAGTCAGTTTTCGCAAGCGACGCGATTCCGTGGCATCCGCCAACTCCACGATCGAGAGAGAACAGTTAGCCTTTGCTCTGGACCGGATTCATACCGCCGCCAGCCGAGCAGATTCCCTTACGACCTTCAACGACTATGCTTCCCCTCCGGCTCCGACAGCAGCGAGCGAGAACAAGGGTGCCGCTGGCGACATTGTACACCAGGGCTTCAGTGGACTGTATAGTCGCTTCAGGGAAGCAGTGGGCGTTGGTGCCTCTGCTAAACGCAACCAGGATGCTGAAGATGAGAACGCAGAAGTGGCAAGTCGTGCCTCGCGCAACTCCACGTCTTCTCTGGGTCGTATAGATACCTCAGCAAGCGCTTCGACTGTTCTGCCTACGCAGATCGCTACGCCATCGGATGTAATGTCGGCGGGGCCCTCGACAGCGGGAGCTGATGGACGTTCGCAGTTCCCCCAATCTTCAAAGTCCAATAGCATAAGTTTGATGACGAGCAACAAGGGCCAAAACTCCAACCGGCAGAGCCTGCCCACGAATGCTACAAGTTCTGTTGTAGCCGATCCTCCGGTATTGACGAAAGAAGAGACGGGTCGCAGTCGACTGAACAGTACGCAAGAGAGCACTGAAGGATCCGCTAGCAGGAGACTCAGCAAGGTCGACGCCGAGGCTCGGTTAGCCACCCCGGAATCTCCAGTCCTGTACGATTCAACGGAAGGGAAACTGCCACCCCGAACTAACAGGGACGATACTTCGAGTATTGCGAGTATTGAAACAACAAAGAGCCCAGCCAAGAGCCCGGCCCAGCCATCGGCCCCAAATCTTCCCACTTTGCAAACTCGTCACCTTCGTACTCCGTCCGGAGGCTCCCTCCTACTCTCACCTGACGACGTCCGCAGGCGCCCTGCAGCCATCGAGCGTCTCAGTCGATCGCGGTCCCCAGCGTCGAGAAGCTCCTCCACCGACCAAGGCACCGTAGCACCCGGCCATATTTCCGCCAATGACTCGGTCTATCATGAATCGCTCTCGAAAGAAAGCAAGTCACCCCACCTACGACCTGGCAACATGTTGGACCCCAGGCTAAGCCATGAGGTTGCTACAGACCGTCTGTCTCAGCTGGATAGAATGCGAAGACAAGTCCTGAGTAAAGAATTTTGGATGAAAGACGATTCAGTAAAAGAATGTTTTCTCTGCCAAACCCCCTTTTCTGCGTTTAGACGGAAACACCACTGTCGTACCTGTGGTTGTATTTTCGATGCAAAGTGTACAACAGTCATCTCTGGCGAAAAGTTTGGCGTCCAAGGGTCACTGCGCGTTTGCAAGCGCTGTCTAGAAGTTATCAGTCGTCGCATAGACGGAAGTGGCTCAGAAGATTCTGGTGATGATCAGCACAATTACTTTCCAAGGCTCATGGGCGGTCATTCAAAATCGCCGAGTATGTCAAGCAGGTCCAAGTTGAGAGAGCAAGAGGCCACTGTGGGTTCTGAAGCCTCTGAAGGAGCTCGTCCCATATCGACGCCGATGATGGCTATACCGGCTACCCGTCGCGTCCGCGATTCGAATAACCGCTCTTCTGCTATCCTCGAAATCGAGGCTCCTCAGCTGAGTCGACCAGGCTCGTCACGCTCTCTCAGATCACTGGCTGCTGGTAGACCCTCGTCATCAGCGGGTCATAAACGCCATCATTCTAAGCACGGGTTCTTGGGCCGTTTCAAGGGAGCGACGGAGGATCGTGCTCCTTTCCGCAAAGGTATCGAGGAGGATGCTGCCAAAAGGCCAAAATTTTTGGCTTTTCATGACGACAACATTATCGACCCTGAACTGGCAGATTACATGTCAGATGAGTCCAGTGGAGATGAGCAGATGGGCTTGTTTTCTACCATGTCCAACGCGGATATGGCAGGTAGCTATGAGAACGACAGGACCCAGTTCACAAGCTCAATGAACACGGGTCGACGACATCGCCACAAGCAAGGCGAGAAGAGTATCAGCGGGTTCAGTGCCAGAGGTGCTTTCGACGACGTCAATGGACCTGCCAGTCTCGTGGCGCACAGGCGGTCGAACCGTCGCCGTAATTTGAGTAATGTGAGCGGGAGTGTCCATCACCTGCCGTCTCCCCGTCCAAAATCGTCAGCTTTCAAGGGCCCTTCTATGTCGTCAGAGATGTTGTTCTCTTTGGACCCTTACGCGACGAACTCTCCACAGGTCACCCGGAGCGACTCGCTGAGGCAGATGAGACCTCCAAAGGTCGAACTCAATAATTCTAGTCTTCGCCATGTACAGAAGCTGCTGCATCAATTGCTAGATGATGCTGGGATTCCCGACCCTGCTCCTTGGCAAAGTGCACTGAGCCCGATTCTCCTCCAGGCTACAGACGATGTCAATCCCGACGTTGCACAGGGAGAGGATATGGACATCAGACACTACATCAAGTTGAAAAGGATCCCAGGAGGCAAGCCAGGTGACACTTCGTACGTGTCTGGTGTTGTTTTCACAAAGAACCTGGCTCTGAAGAGCATGCCACGAAAGATTACCAACCCTCGAATCGTGCTAGTCACTTTTCCAGTTGAATACCAGCGTCATCAACAACATTTTATGAGCTTGCAGCCGCTGATCGAACAAGAGAAGGAATATCTGAGAATCGTTGTGCAGCGAATTACAAATCTTCGACCACATGTTTTACTGGCCGAGCAAGGCATATCGGGCGTTGCATTGCAATTACTAGCCGAGGCCAACGTCGCGGTTGTCTACAACGTGAAGCATACGGTTATCGAGGCAGTGGCTCGATGTGCTGAAACGGAAATCGTTACTTCTCTCGATATGCTCGCTTTGCCAGTCAAGGTAGGCAAATGTTCATCCTTCGAAGTTCGAACATTTGTCAACAACGACTATCCTGGCCGCAAAAAGTCATACATCTTCCTCTCCGGGTGTCGGCGAGACCTGGGCTGTACCATATCGCTACGCGGTACAAACCATGCCTTGTTGGGCAAGGTCAAGCAGATCGTGGAGTTCATGGTATATGTGGTATACAATCTGAAGTTAGAGTCGAGCCTACTGAAAAATGAGTCCATTGAGGCGCCGGATTCTGGTGAGAACTCACTGGCGAACTCGACACAGGCTATCAATGAAAGCTTCCGTTCTGGGCGCTCAAGCGTTGTGGGCAAAAACGGTCCGACATTCATTCTCAATGAGGCTTCTGGCGAGAGTGAGCCACCTTCTCAAGCTACCATGGACAGCTTCTCTATCGGTGGCGTCAATGACGATGCCGAGACTCAATCAAAGCCTAACGAGTCACAACCAGACGTTGTCGCTTCGGGAACTGGAACCGAAACGCAGCCAGAAGGGGACCAAAGTAGCCAAGTTCCGGACGATGTCCCAATGCCGACCTACTACAGCGACATGGTGGCCAAGTATGAAACCAAAATCTTATCTGCCTCACCATACGTCAAGTTCGCCCAACCTTATCTGCTCATGAAGGCTCGAGAACAGGAGCGAAGACTTCTTTACCTTCGTCGACTGGTTGACCACGATGCAGCCGAGCAAAGAGAAGCAGAGCAGGAGAGGATCCAAGAGGAGCAGCGCAAAGCAGAGGAAGAGGCGATCAAACAGCAGCAAGAAGCTGAAAAGGCTGAACAAGAGGGCAATGAAGACGAAGAGGGTACTGAAATTGTCGACGAGGCCGATGAAACCATCGTCAGCGAAAAGCAGGAAACAGAACCCAAGCCAAAGAACGAGACCGAGTCCCAGAGCACTCAGAGATTCCAGCTCATCAAACCAGAGATGGTAGAGAAGATCGGTCAGAAGGCTCCTAAGCAAATGATGGAAGTTCTCCATGCTGTCCATGACGCCGAGTACGACAAGGCGGTTTTCAACTACCAAACGCAGACGCGGCACTGGGAGACGTATATCCAAGGGAATCTGGATCTCTTCGACCCTTACTCGCATCAGAATATAGTAGTTCTCTACTCCGTGATTTGTACGGATACCAAGATTCCATGCACGGAACCTGACTTGGCCGCTTTCAATTTCTACGATGAACAGCAATATGACTCGGAAATTTACCCTGACTGCTCACTGGGTCAGTACATCGAAGACTTGGTCTATAGCAAAAACGATATCTGCAACTCCAACGGCTGCGAACGCAAAATGATGGAGCATCACAGAACTTATGTCCACGACCAATCTCGCATTACCGTCTTTGTGGAGCACTTCCCAAACACACCTGCACGTTCAGCCGAGCTGGGAAGTGGTATTACTATGTGGACTTACTGCAAGAACTGCCAGAAGGATTCCGAAGAGACTGCCATGTCTGCCTCAACTTACAAGTACTCCTTCGGCAAGTATCTCGAACTACTTTATTGGGGTCGAGGACTGCGTATGAAGGATTCAATCCAGTGTCCTCACGACCATCATAAAGACCACATCCGATACTTCAGTCTAGATGAGTCTAGAGTTCGGATCCATTGGGACCCAATCGACCTGTTGGAAATTGTGGTTCCTCGAGCAAGAATCACTTGGAAGGTCGCTAATGACTTGAAGCTCAAGAATGAGATCTACTCCAAGATGGAGGAGCGTTGGATCAAGTTCATGAACTCGGTCAAAGCTAGACTTCAAGGCATCAGAATTGACAGTGTCTTGCCCGACAAAGCAGATGCTTGTAAGAGCGAATTAGACAAGCTTACCAAACGGGCTGAAGAACATCATTCCGGTGTAATTCACGAGCTACAAGACATCTACGTGAACTCCAAGTATTACGAGGTGGTACCTTTCAACAAGATCACGCGAAGGATGCTGGAGACAGCGGGAGAATGGGACGCAACCTTTGCCAAGTTTGAAGGTGATTATTTGGGCGACAAAGATATGAGGCAGTTGACTATGATGCAGCTGAAGAAAATGTTCGCCGATAATGAGTCAAAGGAGTCACTGGTGTCCAACGACGGGTCAACTGTCGGCGATAGCGACGAGCCGGCCTCGCAGACCTTTACGGAAGGAGACGAGAAGAGTACGCAGCCGACTGAGTTCACAGAGAACACCAGCATGGAAGCAAGTGCAACAGATGCTTCCAGAGCTGGGGATGATAAATCTACTATTGGAACACCAGGTGGAGGCGCATCTCCGGGTATCGAGAGGGTTGATCCGCTGGACTTAGCAGGTTCACCTGTAACATTAAAGGGCTCAGGTACGATTGTGCCCCCAACAAGCTCGGGAGGGCTCGCCCCGGTGGCGTCTCCAACTACTCAATCACCTCCCATGCGACCTCCGGCTTCGCCGTCTGGTGGTGGTAGGATGGCCACCGACATACCGATATCTGGATTGTCACTATCTGAGAAGATTGACCAAAAACGTCGCGAGCAAGCCTCTGAAACCAGCATAGCCAGTGAATCTAGCAGCACAGCACCAGCTCAAGATGCCACGAAAGCGCCTACCGACCAAAGATCAGCAAGAAGGTCTCGCAAAACCACCTCGCCAACTTTAGTGCGGGCTATCTCCCAGCCAGCGGCGAGATCCATGTCTAGGTCACAGTCATCCACTGGCAAAGCGATGGCCTTTAAGGAAGAGAAGACATTGTCAACGGAGGCTTCGACCGATCAAGCGTCAACCGAGGGCTCTGTCAAAGCGGATAAGCGACTCTCTGAACGACTCGGGTTAAACGTCTTGAAGAATCGCAGCAAAAATGGCCAGTCCAACATTCCACGACTGGTTACAAAGAAGAGAGACTCCAAGGTTTCGACTCTGGCAAAACATTTTGAGCAGCTCAGCCGAGAGTTTGAGCGTGAACGCATTCGTGACCGGAAACAACGTGCCGCGAGCCTGCGCCAGCCTCGGGCCATGCTGCCGAGAACATCTACGAAGGCAATTGTTGAGGTGTACGATGATGTCAAGGAGGCTTTTGCGGAGCCGACTCACGGAGCTGAACTTGGCCACGATCGTGAACATGACGACAAAAAGCAGGATAAGGCTTCACATGCGACTACCGAGGAGCCGCAGAAGTCAGAGACGAGCTTGGTCCAGAACGAGAAAGAAACTTCACATCAGACAAGCGAGAGCCAGAAGGGAGATTCACATCACGCAAGCCAGCATCATCATAGCCAGGGTGCCTCGGACGATGAAGGGGGTGTCAGCGATGCTGAGCCCGCTGTCCCAGAAGAGTTCATGCCTGATATCAAAGAGATTGCCGACTCGCTGGAGCCCAGCGCTGAGATTCCGCTCGAGCTGCCCAAGCACCAGAAGACCAGTTTAATGAAGTACCTCACAAACTTCTGGGCGGAGCGCTCCGCAAGTGGCTGGCCGATGCTCGACTACCCAGTCACCGGAAACGACCATATTTTCACGGACTCTGACATTATTGTTCGCGAGGACGAGCCGAGCTCTGTCATTGCCCTTGCACTCAACATGGAGGATTACAAAAACAAGCTCGCCCAAATCAGAGCTGATGCACATGCTTCAGCGCAGCAAGCCGCAGATATCGAGATCGAGCCAGGCTCGGTGCCAACATCCGAAGGCACAGGCTTCATGATGGACGAGTCCGAGCTCGAGAAGAGCCTGCTGCGAGTGACCGGAACACACCTGAAGTACCAGTTTAAAGATGGTGCATCGGTGATGACTTGCAAAATCTTCTATGCCGAACAATTTGATGCCCTCAGAAGGAAGTGCGGTGTTGCCGAACGGATTGTTGAGTCTTTGTCGCGATGTCTTAAATGGGACTCGAAGGGTGGAAAGACAAAGTCTGTCTTCTTGAAGACACTCGACGACCGGCTTGTCCTAAAGTCTTTGTCGCCTGTTGAGACGTCTGCCTTCCTTCGTTTTGCGCCAGGATACTTTAGCATCATGGCCGAAGCCCTCTTCCACGACCTACCATCTGTCATCGCCAAAATGCTTGGTTTCTTCCAAGTCCTGATCAAGAATCCGTCTACTGGAGTTGATGTTAGGCTCGATCTTCTCGTGACGGAGAACTTGTTCTACGACCGCTCGTTGAAGAGAATCTTCGATTTGAAGGGGTCCATGCGCAACCGCAAGATCCAATCCACAGGCGAGCAGAACGAAGTACTTCTGGACGAAAACATGGTCGAGTACATTTACGAGTCGCCGCTGTTTGCGCGTGAACACTCGAAGAAGCTGCTCAGGACGTCTGTTTGGAATGACACGCTGTTCCTTGCCCGGCAGAATGTCATGGACTACTCTCTCATGATTGCTGTCGATGAAGACAGGAAAGAGCTGGTTGTTGGTATCATTGACTGCATCCGAACATACACCTGGGACAAGAAGTTGGAGAGTTGGATCAAGGACCGTGGGTTCGCTGGTGGCGGCCGCAACAGGCCCACTGTGACGAGTCCCAAGGAGTACAAGAACCGGTTCCGTGAAGCAATGGCGAGGTAAGTTTCCGACTCCATCAGTTTTCTTTTTATTTATCTGAGTTTGCTGACATGCTGTAGATACATTTTGCAATCGCCAACTTGCTGGCATCTCTTCAACTATCCCCAGTACCCCCACTTTTCGCGCGCGAGGTTTGAAGAGCAGGAGCAACAGCAGCAGCAGCAAATACAGCAGCCTCAACAGCAACAGATTCAGGGTTGATTGACGCTCGCTAAAGGGAAGTGATTGATGCATGGTTAAGCGATGCTGTCTTTTTGTTTGGAAGGATGTGGTATTCCGAAGAGAAGGCAGTCTTGATTTGTTTTGGAATGGTTCACGGATGGAGGTTTGCTTAGTAGCTGTACAAGCGGTATAGACCTAAGGCAAAGGAAGGTTACATGTACATGAGATATGATACCCATGAAAATTCGCAATAACAACATGCAGGCGTTAAGTTTGTTTTGCTGTGTAGTTGTTTGAGGTCATGCATGCATGAATGCTATTATTGCATTTATGGAAGTAGCTAGAATTGTGATATGCTGTAAAAAGCATCGAGTCATATTCGTATATAGTGGATTGAGATTATTTGTGTTTGAATGCAATGATTACAACTGTGGAAGCAGGTAGAAACTGTAAGGTGCTGTGAGTTTAATTCACTAGGAGTCTAACTCTGATTCACTGTTATTGTAGTCGCTAGTATTGTTGATTGATATGGTAGCCGTGTTTCTTTAGAATAGCACCTTCTATTCACTGAACGCTGCCTATATCATCAATTCTTTTGTGCTCGTTCTTAGTACTCCTCCCTTTACTCTTCCATTTCTTTCTTCATACACCCGGGCCTGCGTACTTATCATGGATTGGTCGCCAACGCCAGCGTCGAGCTCCAGTGATCATCGGAGACGACGCGCTAACCAGTCGTCTTCAGATGAGAGCTCATTGGGGACATTCGCTATCTCTACCATGCCGCATCGGGCTGGCGCACCACCATTGTACCCTCTCCCACTCACCTCAGATTGGGGTGCAGCTAGGCGCCAACTTGGGGAAGCTGCCATTGAAGCTATTCTAGCAACAGTCCCTCCTATACTCTCTGAGCATAGTGTTATTCTACCGGACTACGATGTCGATAGACTTGGGTCAGGAGAGCCGCTCGACCTCGCATTCCATGTGGATGCGGACTATCTTGGAAACATCTCTCTTGCGGAACGCTCAATTCCAGATCAGGATAGTCTTGGAAGGCTCACTGTTCTGGTTTATGCCGAATGGCAGCCCGAATCTATGGGTGTCTGGGAGTCAGCTGTGAGAGACCTTAAGAAACGGGTTGATCAAGACTTCCCTAGTTTCGATTTGGGCATCGAGATCATTTCGACACATCTTGTCAGGCGAAAATATGTTGCACCAGTCTTAGGACAGCCAGCTTTACAACTCCAACATTACTGGCCAAGGATCATTGACGACGTGATTGAACGGGTCAACACCAATCCATCTACAAACCGCAGCTCTATCACGACTATCGCTCTTTGTAAACTTGGGTTTCATTCTGATCCAAGTCAAACCCCGATTACTGTCTATGTTAGCCTTGACTACGCTTGCCCCGAAAATGCTTTATCTCTTCTCGCAGCAATAATCAACCAATCTCTCATCAACTTGCTGCCTCTGCGTGTTGTTGCTTGTGTAGAGCATAACGTATGGAATCCTCTTTCGTTTAACTTGCAACTACCTCAAAACCCGAACAAGATGTTGAGAACTGATAGAACTTATCTTATCACTACTCACCTTGGCGCTGACATTAACGCGAATAAGTATAATCAAGATCTCAGGGGCGGTTGTGTATGACGAAGAAGGTTATGCTATAGGGTTAATTTTTAGAGGTTTAAGCCCTCAGCAGGTAAGCAACGAGGCTGGGAACCCGGAAAGAAAGTTTTACCCTTATTATACCTTTAGAGGATATTTTCGAGGATATTAAGGCTTCCTTTAACTGCACTAATATTCGTATTGCGTAGTAATAAATTAGGAGAGAATATACTAGAGTAGCCAGCTTAGCTAATAAATAGTAGACTTTACTCTGTATTTCACTATATATTTTACTATATACTTTATAATGTATTTTACTGTATATTTTATTATATATTTCACTGCGCATTTTATATTACATTTGCTGTGTATTTCGCTCTGTATTTTACTGTGTATTTCGCTATATAACGCGCTACATATTTCGCTACACACCAGCTGTGTACCTGGCTGTCTGTTTGCTACAGGGCTAATTTGCACGACTAGGAGTTGAGGTTACTAGTTTGATTGAAACGTGAAGTTTAGTTATGTCTAAGCCTCTCGGCTGTTGCTTAGCGTATTATACATGCACAATCGGACCCCTAACTTAGCCTAACCTGAATTTGGAAGTCGTTTCGACCACCAATAGAAGCGGCGATCATAACTTTGACCTTCTCCGATTCCTTGCCGTTATTGCCGCCTCCCGAGTTATTCTTAGCCGTTGAACGAGCGCTCTTATTTATAACAGAGATGGCTGTCGTGTATATAAAAGAGCTTCTATCCTTTAAATCTTATTCTGCAAACGCTAGTTGAACACTCTCTACTATTTCTTACTCCTTACCCTCATTAGCTTATTAATTACAACACTACTTTACCCTTTATTACATATTACTACGCGAGATGGCTGTGGATTCAGTATCGGCCGCTAGGCTTGCCATCTATCTCGCTTTTGCACCTTTCAGTATTTTCTGCCTCTTCAAGCACGGCAGGACTGGCTTCTTTGGATGGGTGTACGTTGCTTTGTTCTGTGGACTTCGCATTGTAACTGGTGCTATGGGCCTACATGGTGATCAAACAAGCGAGACATATCTCATTCTTAACGCTATCGGATCATCACCACTGCTTCTTAGTGTTTCGGGCATTCTGCATGAAGCGTCAGTACCATTCTATATATTCGAGGACACGCACTTACTAGTCGTAGGAGACGCGCGACAAATCCGTATCTACGGAGAAAGCTAGATATCATGCTGGAGGTGCAATACCATGCTCTAGTTGGTCTAGCAATGATTCTCACTATCATATCTGTTCTGGGCTTGCAGAACGGTAAGAGCATCTCTAGATCCAAGACCCTTCTTACAGTGGGATCCGCTCTATCTGGTGTCGCTTGGGGAATTCTCGTGCTTTGGTGTGTGTGGTCGCTATCTCAATCTCGTAAGAACAAGCATTGTTCAAACCTTACGATTGGCGGACTTGGACGAAGGGTAAGGCCGAACTTGTTTGAGACGGGGTTGATCTAACATTAGCTGACTTAGATTACAGCTCATGCTCGCTTGTTTCGTAACTATACCGGTAATTGCTATTCGCCTTGCCTGGGGAATTGCACTTCTGCAGATCAGAATACATGATCCGCGCTCTGAGTTCCTTACCTCAAAGGCTGTCACAGTCTGTCTGAGCGTTGTTCCGGAAATGGTCACTACCGTGGTGCTCTTGGTAGCCGGCGTCTTCACTTGTCAACTGAGAGGTCTGATGGCGACGCCTCCCAAAAACCAGTCCACGGTGTAGGACTTGCTCAGCGAAGCGAAGCGATTTTTCATCGAGACTAAGGCCAAATAAATACGAAAGGAAAGACGATAAATTGCGGCAGCATTTGCAGTCAATGAAGTGGAGCAGTCGCTGAAGGACATCTCGAATGCTATTATACAAATCCTGGAAGGGAATGTAAAGATACTTAGATTAGGCTGGGTGATGATAATTCTGAAGGTATTTTATTGAGCAATTATTACTGATTTCAATCATTATTCAATCCAAAGGGGACCATGCACCCTATACAAGAGGCACAATTCAATCACTTGCTCCTTGCACAGTTCGGCTTTGTTCATGACGTGGCCTAAAGTCCAATTACACTCCCAACCCAAGTCCCTGTCTTACATACATTCGACAAACGGGAGTGGATAACTTTAGCGCTGTCACAACTAGACATGCGTCAGCCTTAAGGATGCGTCCAAACCCTTTTTGGAAACCATCTCGACCGTAAGCCTAATCTGTATCAACGCCGATGCCGATAACCGAGCAGTGCCACCTCAAAAGGCGTTCATACTCTTACGTCTTTGCGTCGAATAACTTACTACATTCAGTATCTACTTCGACACTACTTGAAAAACTTCCTTTACAAACTCACGCAGCGTTATCACTCTTGAGCGGATCAGACCAACCGGCAAACCCGAGCCAGCCCGGAAGAAAGCAACCGACCAGTGTAACGTAATCAACACCAGTGGTAGGACTTACATGGTTTATCGCGGGGTTCTGTCGAAAGCATGCCAGCCATGTCGAGAAAAAAGACGAAAGGTAACTTATCCTGATTTGGACTAAAAATGTCTCCTGTGAGAGGATTGACGGCCATTTAAGACTTTCTCTAACAGTGATCGTCATTGGGAACAGTGCGACTTGAAACAACCACAATGCTCTACTTGTCATCGGATGGGTTTAAAGTGCTTCGGATACCGCGATACAAAGAATTTGGCCATTCGCGATGAGACGTCTCTAATTATTCAGAGATCCCGAGATACGAAAGCTCGACAGACCAAATCAGCTCGAGGCAAACGACGAGTGCACGTCACTCCATCAATATGGCAGGCTTCTCATACTAGTACTTCTGATACCACTTCCGATACTTCTTCCTCCTGTCTAGCAATCAGAAATGTATCGCTTGCAACTCCATCTACAGATGTAGCTGTGAGTTACTTCTTCACTGTATACTCGCAAGCTAGCCCATTCGCCTATTTGAAGGAGCACCTTCCGATCTTAGCGGAAGATCAGGGAGTCGTCGAAGCCATATGTGCTCCAGCGATGGCGGCAATGGCGTTACAGTATCAAAGTCCCAAACTAATACAAGCCGCCCGGTCGCACTATACCACCGCGTTAAGTCGTACCAATAAAGACCTCTCACATCCACGAGCAGCTTTGCTAGACAGCACTCTTCTTCGCGTGCTTCTACTCAGCTCGTTTGAAGCCATTGCGTTCAGGGGAAGGGAATCACCGAAGACGTGGAACATGCATGTTCAAGGCGCTGCTAGACTTCTAGCATTGAGACAGTCTAAGATGAAGGCCGAAACAGAGCTTGGTCGCAAGCTATCTCATCATACCTGCATGAACATCCTTATTGATTGCTCCCTTCGACAGCTACCGGTCCCTGAAGCCCTTGTTCGGCTCCAAGACCAAGCTGTGCACTCAGCGGATATGAAATCCGCCCCTACAAGTACAACTTGGATTCAGGATCTCGAACATATAAGGCCCCAGCAGGTCTCCGTGATGAGTCGTTTAGCTACGTTACGTTCGAGCATCAACAAGATGCTTAACACTGACGCGGTAGCTGAGTATCTCGATCTGGACCGAGAAGCTTCTGGCATGATGGGCAGACTTGAACAACAGAGTCCAGTACGAATCATAGATACCGCTACAAACAGTGCAGAACTTTCTGAAGCTACCGGAGGTCTTCCGGTTCATACCTACAAGCACACTCTCTATATGTACGAGTCACAGACCGTGGCGCGCCTTTTCAATACTCTGAGGCTCCTACGCATCACAGTGCACGAGCAGATCTACCGTGCTTCTCAACCTGCGCGGAAAATGGCTTCAACATATCATCCAATACAAAATGGCCGTTTCTGCCAATGGGATGAAGTCCAGACGCAGGCTCTCATGAAAGCAACGAGTCTCATTGAAGAAATGCTAGCTAGCGTGCCCTTCACCTTAGAGCTGCTGAAAGCACCGTTTGGCTCAGCGGCTCGTTCGCTGATCTGGCCTCTGGCAACCACTGCCAACTATAAAGTATGCTCCTCGCCTGCAAAGCTGTATATCATAGATCGCTTGAGAGCGCTCGAGTCAATTCATGGTATTTCTCAAGCAGGTCAGGCAGCGAGCATGCTGGAGGAAGGGGTGCCACTTGAAGATTGGTAAGTGCCGCTGCGACGGAAGCTCAATCCACTCGAGGAAAACAAGACTGACTTATGGATCTTATGTAGGGTTCATATCTTGCATCTGTCGTAGAAGCTACTTTCGAGAAGGTCCAGTGTATGCGCGAGAGGGTATCAGGTTGGTGAAAAGAGAGCTTATCTTAGACACAAGCAATAGACGATATTATAGAACTTGAAAAGAGTAGAACACGTTCTCGTATACACTATAAATCAATCGTTGATTTTCTCCTCTTTCTTTGTCTTTCTTCTCGTTTTGATTTCGTTAGTGCCTACATGGTAGTAATTCTTTGGTTTATTCCAGAAGTCGGCCGCCCCAGTTGCTACAAGTGTTCCCTCGAACGCGATTAGGAAAAAGCTTTGATAACACCATTTTATCTCATCTTATTGAATATTTTACTATAGATCTTAAAATGCATTTCGTTGTATACTTTGGTATTTGAATTTCTTTTATAATATCTTAAACTGGTAAGGTTAGAACTGATGCTATCCAACTGTAGTAAAGGTGCCCCCACTAGCGTATTCTGAATATGGCTGCTACTACTACTACCACCACTACTACTATACTAAGTTCTGCCCTTGTTTCAACATTCAAAATCTCACAAACCTGAATCCTCTCTCTTCATAATACCCACACCCAATGTCGATAGAAATCAATTGGGAAACACTGACGAGTGGTCCCGACGGCGACGCTCTGGCCGAGCGCATCCGTTCTTTCATCCACGATAAATTCCAAACAGTGCCGCTCCCTCGCTTTATCAGATCCGTCACCGTCCACGGCTTCGACTTTGGCACCATCCCACCTGAACTAGAACTCAAAGACATTACCGACCCGCTGCCAGATTTTTACGACGGCGAGCTGGATGAGGATGAGGAAAGCGATGACGAAGACCTTGATGGTGGTGCCGGTGGCGCCGGTGGTGGTAGCTTGACCGAGCGACGGGCGGGGAGGAGGACTCATGGGCTGAGAACGGATGAGCTGCGCAGCGTCATGGCGGGTACGGATCTCGGCAGTCCGTTTCTGGGCACATCTACACCCGGCATTCTGGGAGGGCCTGGGTTGAATTACTTCCAGGGTCATTTGGGGACAGGCACGCATACGCCGTTGGCGGCGGTCGCGGGGGCGCATTTGGGACCGAATAGCTGGATGGGTCATTCAACGCTAAATCCGGAGCTTCACACGCCAAGTCACAGCAGGAATCCGTCGCAGAGCAGTATATCGGTAGAGAATTTCAACGCTTCGTCGCCGCCTCGGCCGCCGCTGCGTGAGAAGCACAGTGTGTCGACGCTGGCGCCGACGTCGGTGAATACGTCACGGCCGCCTACGAGGGATACGCATTTTGAGTCAGCGATTGAAGAGGAAGACGACGATGATCGCCACCATGGTTTAGGCGAAGAGGAGCAACAGCCGCGACGAGAACCAAGAGTCGAAGACGTCCAGGCTGTGTTTAGGATCAAGTACGCGGGCAACATAAGGCTGAACCTCACGGCGGAGATTTTACTGGACTACCCGATGCCTAGCTTTGTGGGCATTCCGCTGAAGTTGAATATTACGGGTCTGTCGTTTGATGGAGTAGGTGTGCTTGCCAATATTCGGAAACGAGTTCATTTCTGCTTCCTGAGCCCGGAGGATGCAGTCACAGCTATTGGTCCAGAAGAAGAAGAGGAGGGGGAGGATGCGAATAAGAAAGACGGGGGGCACAAGGCCAAATTTGGCGGGCTATTACAAGAGATCAAAGTGGATAGTGAGATTGGCGAAAGAGAGGGCGGGAAGCAAAGTTTAAAGAATGTGGGCAAGGTGGAAAGATTTGTGTTGGAGCAGGTGAGAAGGATATTCGAGGAAGAGTTTGTATACCCTAGCTTCTGGACCTTCCTAGTATAGTCTTGAAAAGAACATTGCAGCCTGGCAATACGCACAGGATCTATTGTATATCTTGCTAAACGCTACATTCTCGGGCATGAAAGGTAGATTTATCACGTCAATGTCGACCTGAAACCTTGATAAGCCTGCTGGATGTCCATCTCCAGCTCTCTGGCTTGTTGCTCGCTAAGCTCATCGGTGGCTTTCATCTGATTCAAAGTGATAAGCCACTGAACAATCTTTCCACGGTTGTCAAAGTCTGTATCCGTCACTTTATTGACCGACTGGATCACATCAGAGAGCAGTGGGTGCAGCTGATCCTTGGACAGCAGGCCTAGCTTCACGGCATCCAAGAAAGTAATAAATTCTTGTGTAGCTTCCAAGATCAAAACACCGCTTGTTGACTGAGCGGCAGCGTTGGACGAGGGTGCAGGTGTCGGCGCGGAAGATGATGCCGTCACGGTCGTAGAGGGCATGCCAACTCGTAATCGTTCGGTCGCACGGGGAGCTTCCAGCTAATCAACATGTCAGGCCATATTCCCCATTTATACGAATAGAATTGCAATCCGGGTCAAACTCACGTCGTACCGAGC
Source organism: Waltergamsia citrina (assembly GCA_022814615.1). Taxonomy (NCBI): domain Eukaryota; kingdom Fungi; phylum Ascomycota; class Sordariomycetes; order Hypocreales; family Bionectriaceae; genus Waltergamsia; species Waltergamsia citrina. Next base: position 713,778 of record JAKLNE010000004.1, on the reverse strand, counting down.
CTTGAACTCCTCAAGCCCTCCAAATTCCCGAGCGATGGTCTCATCTGCCAACAGGGCCTTATACTGCCTCAGCGACCGCTCGCAGATCTCCGTGTACTCGGCCTCGGGCACGGCATCTTTCAGAAAAGCCTTCTCCAACTCGTCAAGGGTCACTATAATGCTGAAGAGTTCCGCTAGCGACTCCTGTAGATCGCGCTCGGCTCGCGTGTTGGTGAGCTTGACTTCCTGGTGGCGGGGTCAGCGGGGTGAACGGTCGAACGCGACAACTTGACCAGCGTACCTCGTCAAGGTTTATTGTAGCCGAGAGATTTGTATTGGGGACATAGCTATGCGGAGTCGGCGCATAGCCTTGTTGGCGAGATATCATGGCGGAGAGTCCAGGTGAGGCATCTGGAGCTCTCGGCCTTGCAGCTGGTAAGAACTGAAGGTATGTGTGTTTAGAACTTGTATAGCTACAGTCGACGTCAATGGCGGGGCAGCTCTTGACCTTCCACGCTTTGTATCACGTGGGTTTAGTACCTTATGATAGAAGGGTACAAAATCGGCTTAATTAAGGTACTAGAACAAACGAAAATATACGATATAAAAGTATTATTTTCTATAAAAATGAATACAATATTTAAATAAAGCTTTTTATACTATTTAATAATCTTAAACAAAAAGGTGCTTGGCCCTTAGAACACTAAGCTTGTAAGCCTCGCTAGCTCTCCGCATCGCCTTCGGATTACTTTCACTCCTCTACCTGCGCAATGAGCAGCGCATGTATTGCGGAAATTCAACCAACAGTAGCAAACCCAGACTAAGCCTCCCATGGTAGCTTTGAAAAACTTTTGAAGACCTTTGTCAGACAGACCTTTGCAACGACAAGACGCGCATGTATGACATCAAGGTTGACTTTCTCAGAAATGCTTATCGTGAGGTTCTCTACAATACCGGTTCTAAAAATGGCGACCGGCTCTTGAGGCAGCCGCTCAGGGGCAAAAATGACTCAGGCTAAGTTAAGACGATACTGATATATAGGATCATTGATGAGCTGGAGAAGGAACCGAAACGTGAATTTTGACTTAGTATTTTATTGTATCTATTATTCTCATCTATTCCTGCTTGCAGACTCAAGAATAGGCTCACAGCTAGACAATACTCCTGACGGACGTCCTTTGGAAACGCGCTTACCTGCTGCAATATACCGACTTATCCCGCGTCAACCCCCATCACTTATTCTCCTCAATCTCTCCTGTGCTAACTTTAACCCTATAGCCTTTGCGATGGATTTGCACCACGTCAACAATGATGGCCACGACATCTACATAGCTGTCAGTAGAGGAACAGTTTGGAGCCAGCAATGAGAGGTGACAAAGAAGAAGAAAAGGGCGGCAAATACCTGGATGATCCTCCTTGGCTACTTCCTGGTCTACCTTTCCGTGGATGACAGCTTGCCAACCACCTGAAGTACCCTCCCCATGCGTTAGGGCACCAAACGGCTTAGCATGATAAAACTGCTCGTCATGTCAGTCGCACACAGGTCATTTGGTTCAGGCGGGACGAGAATCCACCCACCTCGTGGAGTATAGTGTGCTGAATGCCATACAGGGCAAGGTCCACTGGTGTCAGCTTCTTGGGGTCGTGGTCGGGTCCCTCTACTGGTGCCGCATTGTATGGTTCAGCACCGTACTTCTCCTTATCGGTGACGAGCTCCCAGAAGCTCGCCTCGCTCATCGGGTCGCTAGGTTGCTTCGTCCAGTGCTGCATGGCCTTAGCTCCGATGGCCATGTTCTCTCCTCTATCCTTGGCTTCTTCTGATCTATCGGGGTCCTGATTCAGGATGGCCATTGGTTGATTGCCCTGAAAATCCGGGTTGAAGATCTGCACTCCGATATCATTGACGTGGCGGACGACTCCAGTGGTCTCGTCAAATACCCAATCCGGTTGATCAGGCCATGCGTCTCGAATCAGGTGAGAGTCCGAGACGAGGATCGCCTATTCAAGTCATGAAATTACATGTCAGATGATTGGAGATGATTTTTTTCCCCCTGCCTTGGGATTCGTGGTGAAAGGATAGAGAATAACATACCACGCCATCTTTCGCTATTCCCGTTGTGTACCATTCTTCAAAACTGGCCAGAGAAGTACCCTGTTCGAGTACAGATTTTCCGACGTCGAGATGTTTCTTCACCTTGTTCAACTTTGTCCAAGAGTCGTCATCATCCAGAATTGCCTTAAGATCCTCGGCAAGAACAGACAATTCCCCTTTCATAACTTTATCAACGTCTTCCACGGCTTCTTTGACATGCTTGGTCTTTTGAAACACATGATAGTCAATGTCGGCTGTGTAGGCTCAGCGGTCAGATAAAACATCTTTTTGGTATATGCAGAAGCCGGAACGTCTTACTGCGATACTCTGGTTCGATCCAGATATGAGGGACGGCAAGCGCAGTAGCAAGCAGCGCTGAGAAACACAGAAGGTGTTTTCTTGCGTATAACAACACCATCTTGAACGAGAGAAAACGTGAAATGTAAAAGAGAGTAGAAAGAATAGCGTAGGAAAGAAGAAGACGGATTAACAGAGAAATGGTACCCTCACCAGCGTGAAAGATCTTCGCGTTCCAAGTAGTGTAGTCACCAGTATATATACCGACCCAAATCAAGCCTTGGGTATCTCTATTAATAGTAGGTTACCCCTGCCTTAAGGAGGATTCGGTATCGAATCGCTCGGCATAAACTTGTTAGATTTGGACTGATAAAAAAAGCCTAGAACTAATGCATCGTCCGTTTCTCGAATTGTCTAAAAGTCGGACTCACTTATATGATTAGCAGCACTTTACCCTTCAATTCTGGAAGGAGCATAAAATTCTGATCCGAAAGGATTTAGTGCCGAACTCGAAACATGAATTTAAATTACCACGTTTGTGGCCTTAGCTTTCTTCAGTATTTTTCTCGGACTTGTTGTGGCCTCTGAGTGCTGTGGCCTCGGACTCGTTGTGGGTGCTATGGCGCACTGACGCTCCGAGTATTTACGATAGTAGTTATTATTAGCGGCGCAGCACTAGACGGAGCAATGTAACAACGAACCAAATGAGGCAACCAACTATACTAGCTCTGTTCCGATATTCTTAGTATTACTTCTCGCTGAAGCCGAATATATAAACCGACGGCGGCTTTTCCACAGTTGTGTTTCGGTTCGTAGAGTTATTTCATCCATAGACTATCGCCTTCGGCGAAACCGGACCTGCCAAAGCACTCGTTCCTTCATTCTTTTTATTCCTATCTGATCAGTATTCACTTCTCGACGCTCTTTTTACTAGGCAGTGCCTGTCTTCATAGTTTATATATAACTCCCTAAAGGCAGCAGAAAACCACTTTCCAAATGTCTCTTCGCGTGTGGGCTTTGCTTGCTGCAGCAAGCGCAGCAGCAAGCGCGTCGACGATTCCGCACGCCTATTCGCACTCAAATTTGCACGCAGTACGTGCCGATGATGATGTCAAGTAAGTGATATTCAAAACAAACTTATTCCCGTCAAAGTGTTAACGAGGAGGATAGAGTTGAGCCGGCTGGAGAGCTCGCAAAGTACTATGCCCGCGACTCGAGTCTTGATGGTGTGAAGGTAGGTCCGATCAGTTACGGCATTTTGACGGTAGGATGGATAGAAACAGAAAGTAACAAATGTCTCTCTTACAGTGGATTGGGGGAGATGATGAGTGGTTCGGGAGCACTACGCTCCCCGAGGTCCCTGGCGAAACTCCAACCCCAAACAGTCTCGCTATGGCGCAGACCGATGCTTCCTTGAAAAGTGAGGGTTCCTTGGAAACGGCTGATGATTCCGTACACGAGTGTTTCATGCCTGTCAAGGACGAAGAGGGTCACCTGCAGCTTGGTTGCGCTCCAGGAGCTGTCAAGGAGCTCACGGAAATCTTCGAGGCGCATTTCAATGAGTCGTCGCTTGATGAAAGGTCGCTAAGCGAGGGTGACCTTGACGCGCGAGGGCTTGGTAAAATCTTCGCAAGTGTCGTCAGGGCCGTCGGCTTGAATCCAACCATCAGCAATGGACTTGTGTCTATTTACGAAAGCGTTGCGACAATGTTCGGCGCCGACGTTGCTGCGGGGGAGACGGCGATGCTGGTGAGCGAGGAAATGCTAGTCGCCGCTGGGGTCGAACTTTCGTTGCTAGGACCCGCCGCCTTGGCTCTTATCGGCGGCTACGCAGGTGTCTCCCTTCTCATGAGCTTGTGGAACTTCTATGGCGAGCATAAGATTGTTCCCGACATCATGAAGGTCCACAAGGACGGCATCTCGATCAAGAAGGGTGCGGCCCACCCGGGCGATGCCTCGGAGGAGGATAAGGAGGATCAGAGGACCTGCGGTCTGCAAATCTCGTTCCCCGAGGACTTTGTAAGTTTGAACTCCCGAGAAGAAGCGTCTTCCTCGTCTGCGCTTCCATTCTGCCAAAGACAATCTTTGATTCAAGCTAACAAGATGACACATTAGCCTGCCTGTATCTGGGAAGAGTGCAACGGTGACAGCAAGGGTGATAAGAAATGTCGTGATGTAAGTACCAATGCTCTGCATATTCTTGAATCTTCCTCTCTGCTCATTGATTTCCTTTGAACCTGATAAGCTAATCATTTCCGAAACAGAGCGAGAAGTATCCTTCTTGCACATGCCTCCCTGAGGGCCTGACTGTTATAGACGAGAGCCCCGGCTGGGAGCTACCTGATTTCAGTGATCTACCCGACGAGCCAGAGGAACCTGAGGAACCTGAACCTGAACCTGGAGCGGAGCCCGAGTGCACCAACCAGGATAATACGTATATCTGGACCGATCAGTTCATGGGTGATTCCAACCTCTTCGACACATTCTGTAACGAACTCGACGAGTCAACCAGCTCTGAAAGAACCGAAGAACTGGAATACGGCAAGGTCAAATTCGCCTATGAATCCACTTCCGACGATTCATGTTCTTATAGCTGTACTGATGCTTTCAGCAAGATCGGCGAGAAGTGCCATGAAAGTAAGTGTCCGCTCCCCCGTCCGCATCTCCCTTTTTACCATCTATATACAGACATGAACTAACGTGTCAATCAGATGAGACTCTTGATGTATCAGCCCAGATAGACGCCAAATGCGGCAAGTACTCGTACGAGATAGAAATGTTCGCGCCAGAGGCCGAGTGCACAAGTTGGTGGGGACTGGTCCTCCGAAGGTACAGGATCAACTGGATCAGGCACTGGACATATCCCGACCGCTGGCAAGACCCTGGCAAAGATTTCGAGCATATGATCCATCGTTGTGGTGCTACTACCAACTATTCATGGAAGGATAACGACGACGGCACTTCCGAAATTCATTTCACACTGCCTCTTTTCTCCCAAGATTGCGTCTCAGGGGTAATCAAATCGGCTGGCGGTCCTAGCATTGGCTGCTAAGAATCCTTGATACTATCACTTGTCACATCAATCCATTGAAATTAGACATATACAGACGAACATTTAAATAAAAAGCATAGAAAAGTCGATTGTCGCTGCACTCGGTCCTTAGTTTGATCCTTTCGATTATTCGTCTTGCTTGATCCGATGATATATATATATTCATCTTACACCAACAAAAAAATCGAAATATAAGATAAGCTTTATTTAATTTAGAAATGAATATTTAAAATCTGAACTGGGAATTAAATTCTAAAAAATGAAGATCTTTAAGCGTCCCCGATAATAGAGATGTTCTAATCGAACTGTAGAGTTTCTAATCGGTCCACGTTACGGTAGGCTTCCCGCCTTTTGCAGATACTACCTACAATAGGGCAGTATGTGACGGTAGTATAGACCATGTGCCTTTGTTTCTGTAAGCGCTCTTATTTAAAGCTATCACCAAACGCAAAAAAACGCAAAAAGGCCCCAGGGGTTCTTCGTTTGTAAAGTAGACCTACAGCCCGATTAGAGATTTTTTACAGTCTGGTTATTAATTAGAACGTCTCTAATAATATCTTTTACTGAACTAAGAATAGCTACTACTCGAGCCCAAGTTTCACATTCCATAAAGCGGCAGAATGACCCACACCGCCTACCACTTCAGCCCCCCACATTGATATCGATAAGCCCGGCTCGAAAAAAAATTTGGCAGCGCAAGTTCCAAGCTTCAATTGCCCGCCGCCAACCGTCCCTCTTTCACGAGCCTTCATTCTCCAAGACCCAATTGAGCGCCCACAAGTGCTCTCCCCTCCACCGGTCAAGATGGCTCAAGGCAAGAAGAATTTCAAAGCGACCAAGAAATTCGAAAAGAAGCATCTCAAGAGCGCTCTCGACAAGCGGAAAGCGAACGCAAAGGTCAAGCAGCGCCATCAGATCAAGGATAAGAAGCAGGCGCGCAAAGCTCAGGATGCCGAGTTTTTCAAGGGACCGCAAGATGGCGATGCGAAGCCTTTGAATGGGAATAAGGGGAAGAAAGTCAATGATATGAGTGTGGATGATTTCTTCCAGGGCGGTTTTGACGATATTATCGACCAGACGGATGGGAAAGCCGGCAAGTTGGGCAAGAGGAAGCGCGATGAGCCCAAAGCAGAGGATGATGCTGAAGCGAGCGATGGAAGCGAGTCAGGTTTCTCAATGGAGCAGCCAGTTGGTAGCGACTCCGAAGAGGATGCCTCTGAAGGCGAGGAGGACACCGGTGGCATGAGCAAAAAGACCATGGACGACCTAGCGCAAAAGGACCCCGAGTTCTACAAGTTTTTGAAAGAGAACGATCCCGACGCCCTCGATTTCGACGACAACGCGGATTTGGCTGAGGTCGACGAACTGAGCGCTGGTGAAGAATCCGAAGAAGAGCAACCAAAGAAGAAGCGGAAGAAGGCTCAGCAGGCAGACGATGAAGACGAGGCGGCTACGCAGAGTAAAGTACTGACCCGCGAGATTGTCGCATCATGGAGGAAGAACATGGCCGATAACAATTCTTTGCGCGCCGCGAGACAAGCTGTTCTAGCCTTCCGCTGTGCTGCCCACCTGAACGAGGACGACGACGAGAGCCAGCAGCGATGGGCCATCAACAGCCCCGAAGTCTTCAATGATGTGCTGGTCCTTGCGCTCAAGGAGATTCCGACGGTTATGAACCATCATCTCCCGGCGAAGGAATCTTCATCTGGCAAGGTGTACGTGCAGACGGAAACCAAGAAGTTCAAGAACTTATCACTGTTGCTCAAGACCTACACGACGTCCATCATGCACCTTCTCAGCACGCTTTCCGACGATAGCACGCTCAAGCTCACCCTGTCCGCCATCACACCTATTCTTCCTTACCTGCTCTCTTTCAAAAAGCTCCTCAAGGCCTTGACAAAGTCAGTTGTCAATTTCTGGGCACAACCTGCCAGCTCTGAAACCACTCGCATCACAGCCTTCCTGGTACTACGTCGTTTGGTCGTTATTGGAGACAAGGGTATTCGCGAGATGGTCCTGAAGGCCACCTACCAAGGACTTATCCAAGGCTGCCGCGTGACAAATGCCAATACCATTCAGGGCATTAATCTCGTCAAGAACTCGGCAGCCGAGCTTTGGGGCATCGACCCGTCCGTAGGCTACACCACTGCTTTCACCTTCATCCGCCAGCTCGCCATTCACCTCCGGAACAGCATTGTCAACAACAAGAACGACGCCTTCCGTATTGTCTACAACTGGCAGTACACCCATTCCCTCGACTTTTGGTCTTGCGTCCTAGCGGAGCACTGCAGCCCGCTCAAGGAGGCTGAAGCCGGCAAGGAGAGCCAGCTGCGCCCGCTCATCTACCCTCTTGTACAAGTCACGCTCGGTGCCCTCCGACTTATTCCTACGGCTATCTACTTCCCCTTGCGCTTCCACCTCATCCGCTCCCTCCTCCGAACTTCCCGCGCAACAGGAACGTACATCCCTCTAGCTTCCCCGCTTCTCGAGGTCCTCACCTCCGCCGAGATGAAGAAACCACCGAAAGCCTCCACCCTTAAGGCCTTCGACTTCTCCATCTCTTACAAAGCGCCCAAGTCCTACCTCCGCACGCGCGTGTACCAAGACGGCGTAGGCGAACAACTCGTCGAGCTCCTGGGCGAATACTTCCTCTTATGGTCCACCTCCATCGCGTTCCCTGAACTCGTCCTCCCCGTCATCATCCAGCTCAAGCGCTGGCTGAAACAAGCCCGCGGCAAGTCCACAGGTAACCGCAATCCAAAACTCGTATCCGCTCTTGTCCTACTCGTGCAGAAACTCGAGACCAACGCCAAATTCATCGAAGAACGCCGTGCAAAGGTGGATTTCGCACCCAGAGACCGTACGCAGGTGGATAACTTCCTGAAGGACTTTGATGTGGCCAAGACACCGTTAGGGGCGTATGTTGTTGGTCAGCGTAAGCAGAGGGAGCAGAGGGCCAAAATGTTGGAGGAGGCGCGTAAGGAGGATGATAAGAAGCGGAGGGAGGAAGAAGCTGCTGCGAATGCTGGTGAAGAGAGTGAGGAGGATGACGATGAGGATGAAATGGACGTTGGGGATGAGATGCTCGACGATGATGAAGATATGGAGGATGACGAATAGGTGTAATTGTGCCAGTTTTAGAGTACCTTCAACAAAAACATCATTTCGACCTTCATGGGATTGCAGCAGTCACAGGATTGTTTGTTTTGGTGCCATCATGTTTGAACAATTCATACTCATCATTCAACCCTTCTAGGGCACCGATGTAATAAAAAGTAATACAAGAATCCATACAATCAATCAAAACCAAAAAAAACTCCCTGATTCCATGCAGTTAAACCAACGCCATCCAATCCTGCGAATAATTCCAAACCGTCCAAACACCTATTCCGCAGCTGTCCAATCTTTCGTTGTCCAGTTTTCAAGTGACAAACAAGCTCTCCCATAGAAGCGCAGTCTATAGGTCGGGGATGCCCTCCCACGTCAACTGCTCGCTATGGCTTGTAACGTCCCTGACAGTCATGCCCGTAATGCTAAGCACCGTCATCTCAATCTCCTCTTCACTCATGGCCTGACAAGCAACCTTCTGGCCCTCGAGAACATCGTATAGGCTGTAGATCTGGTCGTTCTTGGCCTCGAGCTTCTTCAGTAGTGTGCGAATACCCTCCGCCATTGTAAGTCTGTCGCGGCGTCCGAGAGCCTTGTCGCTTCCATTGTACAGGGACTGGAGGCGAGACAGCTCTAGCTGGAGATGCTGAGATTCGTCTTCTAGGCCCTTGATGACAAGAGCTAGCGCGTGGCCTGGTGACTGAGCAGGGCGCATCGTTGGATCCTCGGTCGAGAGGTCGCGATCGGTCACAGGTACTGGCCTGGGAACAGCGACCCGCTTCTTGCCGCTGGTCATTTCAGCGGATGAAATCACCCCACGATGAGAAGTGATGCGGGTGCACACTGTGCAGTTGCGGCAGTTGTGCTCACAGAGCTCATCAAGCACTCGCCGAGCGTCCTTCGACAGGGCCGGGCAAGTGTCCTTCTGGATGCTCTTGTAGCTTTCAGTCGTGAGATCCATTGTAGACTGCCGCTTGTGCGCAGATCGGGACCGCGACCGAGTGTTCTGTGACTTCTGAGTTGTGTCTTTGGACCTCGACCGCTGCTTCTCCTCCGTCTTAGCCTCCTTTCGTGACCTCATAATGTCGCTCACAGGCAAAGACGGGTCTTGCGTGACATTGTCTCCAGATAAAAAGCCAGTCGTGTCGTCCTCAGTGGGGAAGTTCTCAAAGTTGGACAACGAAGACTTCTTCATAGCGCTCTGCTGGTTAGACTGGGAGGCGTTCCGGCGCTTACTGCCCTGGTTGGCCATGTTTGACGTACTCTTGCTGGCGCGGGCTGAAGTCTCGGGAATAGAGAATGCGACCTTGGAGTTGGCAGCGGCAGTCTTTGATGATTTACTGCCGCTCTTCGACCGCTTGTGTCCATTTTGTGTCGTTGTGTTGTCCTTGACAGACTTCTCAGTTGGCTCTTCCGTGACATCCGCAATTGTAGACAGCTTTCCAGCAGTAAACTCCGGAAGCTCAGGCAGATCCTTGGTCTCCGTGTTCTCGGCAGGTTCTGACTCGTTTGTGTTCATAGTGATATCGGGAATAAAGAAGGCTGAAGTCATGTTCTCTTCTGTCTCATCGTCCAGTTTGGCAGAGAAATCCTCCTTAGGGATCGGTCGACAATGGTCCAGCTGCTGCTTCAAAAAGTCGACTTCTTCCTTGAGTTTGAGGTTCTTGTCGTGCAGATCGTGGATACTGCGCTCGAACCCAGTATTTTCGCGGCGGAGGTCCTTGTTCTCGCTGAAGTATTTGTCGTTGTGTCGAACCAAGCTATCGTTGTCCTCGCGTAGCGTCGACTTCTCCTCATTGATGGCATCAACATCTTGACGGAGGCTCTCAATCTGCTCATAGGCAACTTTGAGGTCATTCTGAGCAGTCTCAAGATTTTGACGAAGCTCCTCGTTCTCATCCATCAGAGTCTTGTTGTTGGACCGAAGTGATCTGTTCTCACTGAGAAGAGATTGCTGCTGGCGGCGAAGTGTGTCGTTGTCAGCCCTCAGAGACTCTGCTTCCTCCTGAAGCTCGTTGTTCTGGCGCTGGACAGCTTCATTTTCTGAGCGAAGAGAAGTGTTCTCAAGCTCGAGAGCGTCCCGTCCATGCTTGAGGGAAACAATATCACGACGCAAAGTGTCGTTGTCCTGACGCATCTGCTCGGTATTCTCCAGTTGCCGATGGGATGTTTCAAGCTCCCTTTCCTTGACGTTGAGTTTTCGGGTCAGCTTGTTGATGTCTTCACAGGCTTCCTGCAGCTTCCGCACAGCCCGTTCCTTCTCCTGGCTAAGCGACTCGGTCTCAATCTCGTTAAGACTCATGCGCCGGGACGCTTGTTCCAAACGCGATTGCAGTGTGGCAACCTCGGTTTCCAAGCCTACTGTGGTCAGTACAATTGTCACTGTGGGAAGTCCTGCTTTAACTCACGGCTTTTCTGTTCCAGTAGCTGCTCGTTGGCACGGTCAGAGCCGGCCCAGCCACCAGAGCTAGGCTTAGACTTGAGTTGCCGCTCTAGCGTCTCCACCTGCTGCTGAAGCCCGGAAGCGTACTCTTGTACCTTATCGTAGTGCTGCTGAAGTGAAATGATTTCTTCACGGATCATATCCATGGAGACAAAGATTTTCTCCTCGTCCTCTGGGATCTCGACCCCATCTACTTCAGCGTGTTGCGCCTGCTGGGGCCTCTCTTGCCTATCATGCACTCTTCCATTCTTGACGAAGATGGGAACACCATTCTTATTTGAGCCGCTGAATCGCAAAGTGCCGGTCACAAAATCGCCTAGATGGGACACATCGGGCATGAAAAATGACCGGACGTGTGACGCGTTGTGACTTGGGCTTTGCATGTTCTCGGGTGACGGGGGAACAGCAGTGAGGCTGGACTTGGCAGAGGACATGTGAGGAGAGTCGTCATGCTGGTTGTCGGCCTTGGGGGAGGTCTTGCGTAATTGGTCAATCGCCTCGTTGAGCGAGGAGCGCCGCTTCTCTTCGGCTGAGCTGGCGCGATTCTGGACCTTGGCTAGAGGGCTGGGCTGTCGCGTTGTTTTTGAGAGGCCTTGGGCAGAGAGACCGCGCGCTGGCGTTCTGGAGAGCACGGAAGATAGATCAGACTCGTTATCGACACGCGGTTGCATCTCAGAGCGCGTCCGGACAGAACCCTGCCAAATATCCTGAAGGGAGTCGTCGTCTTCGTCGAACATATCCCTGTGACTTGGAGGCCTATTCTCCTTGGATTCGTAGGCCATTGGCTTTGTGTCGGTCTCGTCGTCGAAGGCAGGCGCGGAACGACTCTTGGGCATTCCGTAGAACTCGGGCCACTTGCGGTGGGCAGCCTCCCAGTTGACAGGGTGTTTCCTGGGCGCAGTGACTCTTGCGATATCCTCGTTAAGCTTTCGCGTGGACTCGCCATCGGGGCCCGAGAAGACGGAGGACATGGTCGGGCTGACGGTACCATGGGAGCCGGTGGAAGAGGGCGGCGAGTTGAAAGGATTCTCGCGGTTGGCGTTCATTTCTCTAAGTATGCGAGAGCGATACCTATTAGCGGTGTCGACCTCCATGGCTCTGACTACGCGTCCTGGACGCGATGTTGGAGCTGGTGGAGGATTCGACGAATTGTGGAATGTGATGTTATGGTAGTGGTGTCGCTATAAGACGCGTTCGTTCGGGCAGACGTAGGTGGGGGAAGCAATTGGCTTCGTGATAGAAAGATGCCCAGTACACAGGTCTAACTGTGAGATATACTGGGTATAAGACTCACTCAATTGTGAGAGTCCAAGTTGAAGTTGTAACAAAATGGTGGAAGTAGAGGTGGAAGTAGAGGTGGAAGTAGAAGTGGAAGGCGTGACGGTGGTCTGTACTGTACTGTACGAGTAGAAGAAGGTGCAGGGATCTATCCGATTTGGGGTGAAAGTAAACAAACCCACAGCGAACCGCGCCAAAAATTCGAGGTGGGGCTCACACTCAATCGCCAACCTCAAACCTTCTCCAATTCATGTCTTGGCTATTGAATTGCTACCCTGCGTTTGATACTTTTTTGAGAAATGGTTCAACGCGAGGGAGTCTTCCTGCGCTGAAGGTAGATTTAGCGTATCCTTCAAGACTCTCTGCTTCATTTGATCATCTTTTCTTTTACCGAAGTCCTGCGTGTTTGCTTCGAATAGTACGGCATAGCGTGAGCTTCACATTGAGCACGCTAACCTCAATATTCTTGGATGAGTGTTTTGTCCGCTACGCAAATACCTCCGCCGCCAATCTTTCCATAGAGCCTCTAAACTTATGAATTAGCCCTCACCAAGTCACTTTCTTTGGCTTGGTTTTGCGCGATGCCACTGAATTGGGGTATGCTGGCCCGTCGCATGTGAGCAGAGGGCGTGACCATTTTGGATATTTGGTTCCAAGATCGATTCAGATTTCTCCAGCCATCATGAGGTTCTTTTCCTTTTCAACTGGCTTATTCGGCTTTCTCGGGATTCTCTCAACTGTGACGGCGACTACGATCTCTGACAAGAGTAACGAGAGCCCGCCAAATGATAGTGATGACCTTTTCCTGGGATTCATAGTGGAGGACAGCGCAATCCCACAGGCAAATATCAGCATCCTGGAGGATACCTTCGACGCGCTGTTCGTTCTCCAGAAAGGCTACTTTAGCGGCGACTATGGCACTTGGCCCAATGCTATTGACTGGACCGCCGCCGTGGCACAGACACTCGTGACGGGCACTCTCGCAACACTGTCTAAGACATTCGCCTCTATAAACCCGGGGCAGACCCATGGCTGGATCGCAAAGGAAAATCTGATATCGTCTTTTTTCGCTCAAGTCGTGGGTTTCTACTTTGGACAAGATGTCCTCTCTATCAGAGGTCAGGTGAGTCGGCAACTTTAATTCATTTTGCTCGATTTAAGCTGACTGGCCTAGGCCTACGATGATATGCTATGGGTAGTCCTCGGCTGGATCGAGGCCTTGAAGTTTGTGTCAACCCACTCTGATATTCATTACCCGAGCAAGTCACAAGGCAGTGCGGATGGTTCCAGTGGGTTGTGGGACATGCTGGACAACATGCCCTGGCACGGTCGGAACTGGATTCCGTCCTTTGCTCATCGTTCACGCATCTTTTGGAATTTGGCTGGCAATGGATGGGGCACCCGGCTCTGCCATGGCGGGATGAACTGGAATCCCCGCCTCCAGCCCTACAAGAATGCCATTACCAACGAGCTCTGGATTGCCGGTTCAGTAGCTATGTATCAACACTTTCCAGGTGACAATTTTACCTCTCCTTGGCTCGCTTCTAGCCATTATCCCGACAAGGACCCCGCGCACTTAGCAGCAGCTATTGATGGATATAAATGGTTGATGAATGTCAACATGACGAACAATGATGGGCTCTTTGTGGACGGCTATCACATCAATTTTAGAAAACCTGGTAATGTGGAATGCGATCTTCGAAACGAGATGGTCTATACCTATAACCAGGGGGTTATCCTTACAGGCCAACGAGGACTGTGGGCCGTCACGGGAGCTGTTTCCTATCTCAAGGAGGGGCATACACTGGTTCAATCAGTGATAAAGGCAACAGGCTGGAGTCTCAGAGACAATGAGCCGCTTGAGGACCTACAGCATCTGCCGCATGGTCAATTACCGCGATGGAGAGGCATTGGACGTGGTGGTATTCTCGAGGAAAGATGTGATACCAGCGGCTCATGTTCGCAAGATGGCCAAACCTTCAAAGGCATCTTTTTCTATCACCTCACCGCTTTTTGCGAGCCATTGGAACGTCCGAGCGGCAGGGATGATAACATGGCGTTCGATGAGCAGGTCTTCTCGCGCATCAAGACGGCTCATGCGACGGCATGTCGCTCATATTTGAGTTGGATTCAGCACAATGCGTTAGCAGCTCTCGGTACTCGCGACGTTCACGGTCGCTTTGGCATGTGGTGGGGAGCGAGCGTCTTCCCCAATGCTAAAGTCGCACAAGAAGACGATGCCACTGATCATACCGCGGACAATGCGATTGACTATCGAAATCACGGCACTCCCGATGATGACATTTGGGGTCGCGAAAAAAGATGGTCACCTAGTGCTAGCGGTTTGCATCGCATGCGTCTGAAGAGGGAAGACATCTTCGCTTTCGGAACAGACCAATATGTTATGGACGACGATGCTAAGAGCGAGCACGTGTCGAAGCATGATGATGCTTTTCAGGCCAAGCAAGATGGCAATGATCCGAACGATCGGGGCCGAGGGCGATCGGTGGAAACGCAGATCGGAGGGTTGGCTGTGCTGAGAGCCTACTGGGAAATGTCCCAACTGGCTTCGGACTAAATGCTGTTATTGGTTATCACTGCCTGTGGGTGCGGAGGAAAACCAGGCCGGATGGTTGAACAAAGACGCTGCGCCTCACAACGAGCCGAGTCGTGTCGGCTAACACGGCGCCATTAGCTCTTCCACATTGTGGCTCGGACTCGGATTCGCAACTGGCCCACTAACAAGCCACCAACCATCTTGCATGCCAGAGCCATAATCCGTCGTCATCAGCCAGCGTAGGGCTGAATATTGACCGTTGATGAGGACAAGCATTGTTGTTTGCTCCTTTACTTATAAGAAGGATCTCACCCTTCCCATGCTTAATTGCAAGCTTCAATCAGACCTCCCATAGGCTACCTGGTACTGCCTACACGAAATATTTACACACATCACTTACAGACAATCTATCCTTCAATATGTTCCGCATCATCAGTCTTCTCATCCGCTCGATGCGGGAAGGCGACACTGATGCTAACCACTACCAAGGCTACGGCGACAACAAACATGCACAGTATTTGCCGTACAATGACGACTACGCCGCACCACCACCACCACCACCACAGCGCCAAACTTGTCGCGGGCGCAAAGCGGAGCGCCGAGTCGAACGACAGACGCGCAGGGAAGAACGACGCCAGCGCAAAGCTGATCGCAGGGAAGAATGGCGGAAACGGAAAGCAGAGCGCAGGGAGGAGTGGCAGCAGCGCAGAGCGGAGCGTCGGGCACACGGTGGCTGCGGGGGATGCTGTGGGAAAAAGCGCCGAGAGAGAAGAGAGGCTGATATGTTGGGCGTTCCGATGACACCTATCCCTGCTGTCACATCTTCACGCGGCAACGGGATGCAAAGCACGGAACGAACGGACCGTCAGGTTGGTGTTGGATTTGAGGATGTCGGTGCCGGGGCTACCTCCGGTGCTATGGATAGTTCCGAGTTGGGATCACCGAGCGCGCACGACATGCCGCCGACTTATGACGAGGTTGTGAAAGGGGAATAAACATGCGCACGAATGACGAATGTGGTGCAAGCGAGCAGTGACTGGCTGGACCTTGCTCTTGGTATTGCTATTGGCGTCGGTTTTTGTTTTGATAGCTAGCGTTGTCTTGTCCCTTTAGCAGATTGAATAGCATTAGGTAAATAAATTACATGATATATGCCATTACGGAGCCTGCGATTGAATATTCGGCTGAAAGAGCCATTGTAGCATCGCGAATTCGCTCCCTACGTGAGTCTGTGGATCTTATTACCAGCCTGTAAGCTGAGTATAATGGTGTCAAGGCACGATTACTCATATCGACCAATGGCGGATGCTCGTGAAAAGTACTTGCTCGGGTTGGAATCAACTATGATATTATAGTATTCTATGTCTAATGAAAACAAAAATCAGATACTAAGCTCACTCAAATCTCCAGGAACAAACTCCGTCTGCTACTCATATTTCTTTGCGCATCCTCCTTCACGAACTCTACCCAGTTTCCTACCTCTGCTTTCCCAGTGTAAGAGTTCTATGGCGATGTTAGGAAAGTTTAGCCTACCAGTCGCAACGAGTCTGGTTGATTTTGCTAGTCATCGGCATCGCAGTGCCGTCAGATGTGAAGTTCACCATCGTGATATAGTCTCCGATCGTTGGGAACACCTTTTTCGGTTCTCGAAGAGGCACACCCTCTTTCAAGAAGCTGGCGATGGCCAACTGGAAGTGGTCCTGGGCTTTGGGATAGCCAACCGGCTGTTCAGCATTGCCGAACGTGGACCGAAGATCTTGAATGTGCATGCCAGGGGTCCAAACTGATTTATAGAATTTTAGATTAGCTTTAGTTTTCGGAGATGTTGAAAGTAAGAAACTTACAAGCGGAATCGTCCTTACTCTTGGCCTGACTGGCGAGGTGAAAGTTACAGTCAATGATGGCATCTGAAGATAGCTTCATGCCCCTTGTACTTTGATCCGATAGCCAAGTGAGCCATCAAAGATTGGGGAATAGATTTTGTCCAGCAAATAACTCATATCTTTCTTTTTGAGCCCAGGGATTGTTCTTTCTACCCACGAGCTAAACTCATCATCCGTTTCCACCGTGGGATCAATGGCAGCGTGCAGTAAGATGGATCCGGCACCAGCAGACTCGCCCATTGCTGTTTCACGGTGCTTCGAGCCACCGAAGAGGTGAATGTTCTTCTGAACCCACTCCAAAGCAAATAGCTGATCTAAAAGACCGGCGTTGAGGTCTCCATCGCGCTCAACCTCGAGACCGGCTAGGAAACCTAATGCTCCGAGGCGATAATTGAGGGCGACGATTGGAGATCGGACGATCAATCTCTCCGACTATTTGAGAGCGCATTGATAGCCTATAGCTATTATTAGGCTGCTTCGACGGCATAATTCTCTTTTCAAGCTTATACGCGCATAGCAAGCAATGCTTAGACTCTAAGGCTGTACTGAATTACCGATAACATGGATGCATGCTGACATAGGCGCTTAGCTAGTTGCAGTAATGTATGTCCTTAAATGGATATCTCAGAGCTTACTGACTGCGCCTCAATGCTAATATTTCGAAGATAAAGAGAAAGCCCTCTGCCGTCTTGGCGACTCGGTGCCAGTTGACTAGGCTCCTTTTGTAGGTGTATGTCCAGATGTGTTGACGCATTTCTCAAAACGCAATGATCAACCTCAGAAACGACTTTCTATTCGTCAACAAACATGGATCATCGCTGGACTCGCTCAAACGCACCACAGTCGAATCGGCAAAGATTCTGAGCCACGTCCAAAGAAACAGGAGATATGGAGAGGGGCGGAGGCAAGATCTGCCGTGGTCAGGGCAGACGGTTGAGCTTGGCGAGAACGACATTACCAGCTCACAGAAAGAATTAGCCACAGGCGGACAAACTGGGCGAAAACCGATGGAGTCGCACTGTTTCTCTTCGGATCAAAATACTTTGGCAAGAGTTTACCCGGAATACAGTGCGTTTGATCCATTCCATTGTACAGTGATAGGATTCGACGCAGGAACACATGATCTCCTTCGCTATACGCTCACTGTTGTGGCCCGCAACAATTTCCTTGCCGAGTCTTTTGTTCTTGATCAACAACTTTTGAAAGAGCACGACTTACACGCAGCTACGAGATACAAATCAGTATTTGAATCACGACTTCAACGCTGCGTAGAGGACGCCACGCTCATGTACGCTACCCTCGCGTATAGCGCGAGCTTGCTGGGCTGGACCACAGGTCGGTTTCATCATGAGAATTTTCCTGAATACTACCTCGACAAGGCTATCCGCGCGGTCCGTAGTCGACTAGCACGAAAAGATCTGCGAGTCGACGTTTGGCTTCTTTTTTCCATATACTGTTTAGCAGTAACGGAATTATGGAACGGGCTGCCAGAGATGTGGATAAAGCACGGTGACAGAAGCGATATGGCGTTAAAGATGGCAGATCACTCAAGAAGCGCGTGTCGGACCCACCTGAGCGCTTTGATGAGCCTCGTGTCTCAAGCTGGTGGTTGGAATGCCTTCAATCCTTACATTCTGGACAGTGTAATCCTCGCTGATAAATATCTGTCTGTGTCTTCTTCGAAACCGCCATTAATGGCGCCAACTTGGGACCCTGGGCGTCTACCGTTGGATATTCGGGACAGTCAGGAGGACTCGGATGACCCATACCCACAACTTGGAAATAGTTTCATTAGTACTGGTCTCTGTTTGAGCTTGAAAACAGACTTACACGACCTAGTGGATTACTTCAAAACGGCTCAGCGCATATGGTCGAAGGTTCATGTTGGTGCAGAGCTCGAATCACATTTATATCGTCGCTTACAAGCTTTACTTCACCGACTGCTTCTGAAGTCTTGGGATCATGCATACCAACCTTTAGATCGTTCTGTGGCTCTCGCTGCATTAGTGTCTACAATGCAATGTTTACATTCACCAGGCTCGCTACTGGCCTCAAAGTACCTAGCGCGTGATTTGAAGACTGAGCTCATAAAGGCAGTGCACCAAATCCCCAGGGATATTCGAATCTGGTGTCTCTTCACGGGAGCCTTGCTTCCCGAGCCATTCAAACTACATATTTGGTATCTCAGCCGATGGAAAGAGGAAGTTTCAGGGTTAGAGTGCAAAGGAAAGGTGAGATCTATTGTGTTTTCGTGTTTTTACATCCCAGAGAGACAAGGGCTAGCTTTGGAAAGACTGTTGTCAGTTCTATAGCCCGGAAATAATTCAGTGCCCTCTGAGAGCCATGAGTCACGAATATGAATGTAATTCGTGTATCAATAATAGCAATATCATATTTCAAGGGACCAATCTTGAAGTTAGTTCACCGTGTGGAAACCCAATGTACGCTGAGTCAAACAACTTCACAAGACTTATCGAGCACTTGGTATTAACTGCAAATTTCTCTTTAAGCCGCAGAACTAATCTTACAAACTATGATTTAGAGAGTGTCAAAGAGGAATAGTTGTTGTGTAATTTGCAAAATAATTTTCTTACATCTATTAATTTGCCCATTTCTTGTCTCTGTATCTAGAGTTTCTCCTCGCGACCTTGCAAGTTAGGGTGAGGGGTCTTGATGGGACGGGTGACAGCGTAGAAGGCAAAACCTTCAGACTTCGTTGAGAACTAAACATGGCGAACTATTTTAGTATTCTGTTTGTGAAATGTTGCAATGTGCGAACAAGTATGCGTGTGCAGCACTGGAGGGGAAACAAACCTTGACCTTAGATCCAACGTGGAAGAAAGCAAAATCTCCAGCTACCAGATGGTGTGTGACACCAGTAGCCACATCCTACAGAAGGCGGCCGGTGTTAGTCACTCATGATAGCCGGATATGCTCCTCAACACTACATGGGAACTTTACCTCCACATCAATCTGACCGCTGAGGACATATTTGGTCTCTTCGAAATCGTAGTGGAAAGGGTTCTCCGGGCCCGCAATGATCCTATAGAACCCTGAGGTGATATGCGCAGGGGACTCTGTTTGAGTTCTGATGGAGTGGAAATCGGCCGTGGTGCCATTTTTACCACCGGGAAGAGGGATGTGCTCGTGTCCGGCACCCTTGACGACGGTAAGAGGGACAAGATTAGACACTGGATAAAGTGGATGTTAGAACACAATGTCCCCCCTAGGCGGTAATGGACACTCAGGTTACTTACTGTTGACGTGTGACAATTCAGTGATTTGGTCTAGTTGGCTCGATGTAATACCAACCACATAATAGGGCTCGCATAATCTTATCATCACCGAGATATATATCTCTCGTAGCATGAGAACTACAAAGATCCTGTGGCACTTTCCCGAATCTCGGAAAGCTGTCGGCATGAGAGCAATGTGGTCCCTGATCCATCTGCTTCACAGCGAGGTATTAGTTCATTCGCAACCATACCACTCCTAGTATATTTAGCTTCGCTTATCTGGACCCTTGCTCCACCTTGAGGACAATCACTGGGGTGGTTTGGAGTTATTCTATGTCTGATGACTGATCTCTGAATCAAGGCTAGGCGAATATGAGTGAGGTCTGCTGCTTTTCGGATTCCCGCAAAGTCATGTTCTGCTGGTTGTACTGAAAGCATCAACTGGTTTAATGACGAAGCCGCGTAAACATGAAACGACACTATCAGGGGCAACTCTAGATTTAGGTTGTAGTACAAAGGGACGAGAGAAGTCCATCGAGGCCTGAGAAAGGTCCTGCAAAGAGGCTCACAGCCTTCGTCAGTGTTAGAAAACAAAATTCAACAAGTTATGTCTTCGTCTCGGCCTTTTCGAATGAGTTAGAGATTTTGATCCTTCATTCCACTGCAATGATATGTTTCATATAATCTTCAATGCACAAATCTTTTCAAAGTGAGACTTCTAATATAGGTTTGGTACCAGGATCTAAATGTATTCCACCATAAAGCTTGAACTTGTTTGCAAATTTACGATTTGGGTCTTGTAATCTTCTGGGTTTTCGGTCGGAAATGTGGCAGTGTGAAACTATTACTATATCTGCGTAGAACCATGACTCGCTCGTATTCGAGCTAGCATCCCCCTTTTTCAGCGTCTAAGCCAGCCACCTCCTGCGCCATCTTCAGATTGTGGCCAGCTACAGTGGGAATTGAAAGTTTCGCGGTTTGGAAGAGCAGTGTTTACACGCGCTTGTGATTCACATAACATTCATGAAATCACCATAGTGATTTGTTGCGCAGCCTTTCGCAGACGATATGCTGCTTGCCTTCTTCTGACGGTCGGTCTACCTTCATGTTGATGTGCCCCCACTCCGCAAATGAAAGTTCAACCTGTGTTATCAAAGTCTAATCAAATCTGTATGATATGTAAGCAAATCAATAATAAGTGGTCAATTTCAATCTCCGCCACGACAATTTCTTCGGCGCGAGGAACGCTCATTTTGGGCAAGATATTCAATGCAGATGTGGGGCTTGGAGTTGTTCGCGCCGAGGAATGGCGCTAAGAAGCGTTGTGGAACGACCTGGACTTCGGATCACGGCGCGGCTAACTCGGTTCAGTACCAGAACGAGAGCAATGATAGGCATCTCATTAGATACAAATCCAATTCGGATTTCGGTGTTAGCACCTGTGCCTCTGTGTGCCAAGTATAGCCTTTGACTGCCGATCTCTAGATAAGAAACACATCCTAAAGCAGGACTTGATCATAGCAAAAAGATCCGAAGTCAAAGTCTGAGATGCATGATAAGATCTAGGGTTGACTGTAAATTGATACATGCCATATAGACTGAAGGCTCAGTTGCAAAGGGTCCATTATAGGAACAAGTTGTCCAAGGCTGTGCCTGACTAGGTTCTGTCCCGTGTAGTGTAGCATGACTGTTAGTTTATAAGCCCGTTGGTCTTATCACTTGCGTGTTTTCTCCACAGAAACCCCAGATATCCGGGGTCCGGGGAAGTTCGAATTGGCTGGCTGGGTCCTCCGCACTCTCTTATCTCTTGATTCGGAATTCAGGACTCGTGCATGAAGGTGGCGGAAGCTTATCTCCTACTTTCTCGTAAGGAGGTAACCTTAGGCAACCTTTCGGCGATGATCTGTTAGTGTAGAATGAGTTAGTAACGGCTAAGACCCGATAAGCGTGTTTGATGTAGCGTAAATACCAAAGTGTCTGCTCTTTTCAGATGCAGTTAATACTTACCCTCATATTCCATACTTCAACCTCAAATATTAGAGCAAACCATCATGGACCATACAATGTCAAGTACCCCAAATCATGCCGAAAATTCGAAGGCAGTCGTCGAACATGTTGAGCCTAAGAAGAACGAAGATGTCGAGCGAGGCGAAAGCTCTGTCGTTCAGGCGAACCACCTCAAGCGGGATCTCCAAAACAGACATATCCAGATGATTGCCATAGGTGAGTTTTAGAATCACAAACTATTAGAGATACTTTCAAAGCTAAAGAAATCTAGGTGGCGCGATTGGTGCAGGTCTTTTCGTTGGCTCAGGTGGTGCACTCTACAAGGGTGGTCCAGCCGCACTGGTAAGTACTCGTGTTTAGTTTCCATCGAGGGTTTCCTACTGAGAATGGCTCTAGGTAGTCGGGTATCTTATAGTCGGTGTCATGCTTTACGCTACCACATTGTGTCTAGCTGAGATGGCAGTTCTCTACCCAGTGAACGGCGCTTTCTATACGTATATCGTCCGATTCGTGGACCCTGCATGGTAAGCAAACTCGCCCATTATGGTATTGAGTATCGAAGAGCTAACTAAGTGCAGGGGATTTGCAATGGGCTGGGAATATGCCGTTGCGTGGCTTACCGTCCTTCCTTTCGAATTGGTTGCGGCCAGTATTACGATCGAATATTGGAGAGATGACATTAGTATGGGTATATGGGTGGCTGCATTTTTGGTTGTACTCGCTCTTGTCCAGATCTTTGGGGTTCGCGGATATGGCGAAGGTATGCATACAGCCCATTGTATGAATGAACATCATTAATTCTGATCATTTAGTGGAATTTGTCTTGGGCCTCGTCAAAGTTATGGCCTGTATTGGCTTCATCATACTCGGTATCATTATCAACTGCGGAGGCGTTGGCGATCAAGGATACATCGGAGCCAAATATTGGTACAACCCTGGTGCTTTCAAGAACTCCTTTACGGGATTTTGCTCCGTTTTTGTTGTTGCCGCCTTCGGTTTTGGCGGAACCGAGATGGTCGGCTTGGCTGCTGCAGAGACAGCGAATCCCCGAAAGGCCATTCCTACCGCAAGTAAACAAGTGTTCTGGCGTATTCTTATCTTCTACGTGGTCAACCTCCTCATTGTCGGGTTGATCCTGAGCTCAGATGATGATCGCTTGATGGGAGCCAGTGGCGCCAACACGCAGTCATCCCCATTCGTTCTGGCCATTGAAGATGCCGGTATCAGTGCCCTACCGTCCATTTTCAACGCTGTCATTACTATTTCCGTTCTGAGCGTTGCCAACTCCTGTACTTATGGATCTACTAGAACCATGCAAGCCATGGCTCAGAGGGGTCAAGCTCCCAAGTTCCTTGCCTACGTCGACAAGGCAGGGCGGCCACTTTGGTGCACATTCGTCCAATTGGGCTTTGGTCTCCTAGCTTTCCTCGGAGAGGCTGCTCAAAGCGGTGTCGTATTTACATGGTTACTGTCCTTAAGTGGTCTTGCGTTTGTCTTCGTCTGGGCCTCGATTTGCTTAGCGCATATCCGAATGCGCAAGGGATTCGCTCGTCAGGGTGTTGACATTGGTCGCATCCCATACCGTACCCCGCTAGGTGTTATTGGAAGCTATGTTGGATTGACTCTGAATGTTCTAGTCCTGATTGCAACGTTCTACAATGCGTTATATGTAAGTCAATCGTGCCGAGGATGTATTGATCGACCTGCTAACGCTCTCAGCCAACCATCGATGCTAAACCTGATGCGAAGGCCTTCTTCCAAAGCTACCTTGCCTTTCCCATAATTATTGTTCTCTACCTTGGGTACAAAATTTTTATGAAAGATTGGACTCTATTTGTTCCTACCGCCAAGATGGACATTGGAACAGGGGTGGTCTTATTGGACGAGGCCGAGGTTATAGAGCCGTTGACCTGGCGTACTTTCCCTAAACGCGCCTTCAATACCGTCTTTTAGTATCGTAAAGTAGCTGCATAAGAAGATAAAATTCCGTTTACGAATATGTCCTGTACATAATGGTAGCTACAGCAAGTTCTGTGCCATTGAATTCTCGCCCCTGAATAAAGGCTCTACTCATCAGATGGTAAGCGCTGACGGAATCAATGCAAGATTGGCTTGCCAAGGTCTCAAGGTCATGTCTTCATTGTGGGAGGACTTTGGTGTCACAGGCTCACAACTTCTAAAGGGGCTTTAACATAATCAAAAGTACTTTAGGAAACAGAATAGGGGTCTTGCACCAGGGTAACATTCCGATTCGGTTCACCTTGAACGAGTGGGGAACCCTTGCTTGTTGTCACGGCTGAAGTATTCCGCAAATATGGAGTATTTCCGGTAAAAGATGTGATGCGCGCGGACTTTGAAGCCATACACACTCTTCTCTGGACTCTAAGTCCCTAATACCCGAACTATTAGCCGCTAATATCCGGGTTTCTCAATGTACTTTCACGATATGCCTGTCGATCTGGACATGAGTCCCACCTGTAGTTGCTTAGGCATAAAATTGTTGGTGGCTTGGTGTCCTATGTTCTATTCTTTAAACCACCAATCGGCAAATTCTTCTGTATTTTCGCTTGAATCCCGGTACTGTATTTCCGCTTCCCAGAACAGCATGTGGAAAATGATGCTAACAAAAGTACATAAGAGACACTTACTGTCAAGAGAAGAACAATGACAAGGTTAAAGTATCTTGAAGTTGTAGTAAGTCATACGTTGAGTGAACACACAACAAGATGATCGTTTCTCTTCTCGCTTACGCGATAGCGCTCCCAGTGTTGGCGGCTGGACAAGTCGTTGGGGAACCCTATGGTAAGCAACATCAGTCTCATCACTAACGTGATGGGAATCAATCGTAACTGACCATTCCTAGGGTTTGCGAGTGGTGTAACTGGAGGTGGTAGCGCAACCCCTGAAGTTCCCGCAGACATTGACGAGTTTAGTCACCCCTTGCTTAGTTCTCATAAGTAACATATCGAAATATTATGGAATAAACACTAACGGCCGGCTCATCAGGCTCAAGTCTTGGCTGGCAGATGATATTCCCCGAGTCATCATGATTGACAAGACCTACGACTTCCTTGGCTCCGAAGGGACTGTAAGCGAAACCGGTTGTCGCTTAAACACTGGCACTTGCACAGCCGAGAACGGAGGCCAGGATACCATCAAGACGAGTGGTTGCGATGACAACGAGGACCCCGTTGAAGTCAACTATGATAAAGCCAGTTACGTCGGAATGGATGTTGGCAGCAACAAGAGCATCGTTGGCAAGGGCGCGGAGGGCGTGATCTTGGGCAAGGGTCTGCGCTTTAAGACTGGTGCATCTAACGTTATTATTCAGAATATTCATATCACTAATCTGAACCCTCAGTACGTCTGGGGAGGTGATGCTATCAGCCTGTCCGGAAACGACGGTGTCTGGATCGACCACGTCAAGGTCAGTCTTCATCAACGGCCCCCCCTGGCATAACGGAGTGTCTAATCTGTTTGCCCACAGCTCTCTTTGACCGGTAGACAGCATTTTGTTTCCCAGTAAGTCAACTCCCTCTAATCGTTATGTTATTCCTGACTAATACAGCAATAGCTACGATGCTTCGCGCGTTACTATTTCTAACACGGAGTTCGACGGCGTCACCACCAATTCCCACACCTGCAACAATGACCATTACTGGACTATCATCATCGGCGGAAATGGTGACAAGATCACATTCGACAAGAACTACATCCATGACGTGAGCGGCCGCGCCCCTAAGATTGGCTCCAGCGAGGGCACCCAGCTGGTCCAGGCTGTCAACAACTACTTTTACTCCGGCACTGGCCACAACTTCGATATCAGCTCATCTGGCCATGTTCTCATTGAGGGCAACTACTTCGATAGCTGCAATGAGCCCCTTACTGACGATAGCGATGGCCATATCTTTAATACGGCGAACACGGATGTCGAGGCTGATTGTTCGAGCCTGCTTGGTAGGAATTGTGAGGTTAACTATTTGTCTAGCAACACTGGGAGGGTGACAAGCTTGACGAGCACTACTCCTCTCAGCGACTTCTCGTCCCAACAGTCTCAGCTTGTAGAGCCTATTGGATATGGTGAAGTTGTGGACACTGTGATGGCGAACAGCGGTGTGGGCAAGATTGGCAACTGAATATCTGGTCAGCGTATGTTTCTACATGTAGGACAAGCTCGTTCTGAGCATTGAACTCTCGGGAAACACACGAATTCAATATCACTGGCTGCTTATACTATGGATGGCTATAGCATTAACAAAAGCTGTGTAAGTGCCGCTGTCCGCATCGTTGGCTTTGAGCACCGTCAAATACATGGGAGAAGTGATGCGAGACAATATAAGCAAGCCAGCTTTAGTGAAGCGAGTGCCTTGATTCAAACACATCAAAGCACATCATTCGTTAGTAGATATGCTGGTCTTACACACTCGGCATTTTCCGGGAATAGGCGATCCGACCTTGGCTATATCTGCATGTAATTGGACGAGGTCGAGGTCGGACTTTAGTCCCTTGCTGATTGCGACGCTGAGCTTACTTTACAGACGAAGGAATACAAAGCATTGATATGCTAGCTTGAATGAGTTAAGCGACGAGACTACAGATAAGTAATAAGCGGATGGATTCACGATGGGATCCAAGAGATTTCTAGCACGTGGCTGATAATGGTGGCCTACGTACTTGTACTGTAGACTGGCCTTACGTAACGATCCTTTCGAGTTTAGTACTGGTATTAAGGTAAGGGGGGGATAGGTAATTGGGTCGGTGAGGTGAAGGAAGCACTGCAGGTGAAGTCACGGTGCCCCTCCACTCCACTCTCCACTGCTCAGGTCCAGTGGTTATCTTATCAATGGAAAAGTTATTCTGCACTCCGTCTTCGGCCGCACACACACGATTGACGAATGCCCCTCGATATAGCATTTCTACCATTTCTCCCTTCTCCTTCTTAAAAATTATCCCTTTCTGTGGCAATGCGTAGTTCCTTCCGGTAATCAATCTCTGTTTTCTTTTTTTCATCACCATAATGCCTTCCGTCGACGTGTTCAACGAGCATGCGACGGCCTCTGAAAAGGGCCTAAACGGCAACGGGCCCGTGACCGACACATTCGACTCAGAGCTCCAGCAGCGTGCCGCCAACGGCGACACTAACAACATCGCGCCAAAAAATGCCGGTGACTCGAACAGCCACGACCCTCACGGCGTTTCTGAAATCAACGAGATGGCTAGAGAACGATCCGATAGCGACGGCAGGCCGCATACGCCCAAGGGCAGCATGGCTTTGACCGATTATAGCGTCAATCCTTCTACACCGTCAGCCGAAAAGCGGCAGCAGGTTAGGGACATTGTTCCCGAGGATTTCCTGCTACCCAATGGACACCCTGATGTAAGGAAAAAGAACCAAAAAAATTTCACTCTCAAGATCAGATGAAAACGAATTGGTCTCACTGACTTGATTTCTGTGCAGTATCTCCGCTTGATTGCCAGCGCTACCTCTCGCGTATACGAAGCCGCAAAATTGACACCATTGACTCATGCCGTCAATCTCAGCAACCGACTCGAATGCAATGTCATGCTCAAGCGCGAAGACCAACAGCCCGTCTTCAGCTTTAAGCTGCGCGGTGCCTACAACAAGATGGCCCATCTGGACCCGAAAAAGAGCTGGAAGGGCGTAGCTTGCTGCTCTGCTGGCAATCACGCACAAGGTGTGGCCTTTTCCGCCCGTAAATTGAGAATACCCGCAACCATCATCATGCCCGAGGCCACACCCGCCATCAAGCATCTCAATGTCGCTCGGTTGGGAGGACATGTGGTCCTACATGGGCAAGATTTCGATGCTGCAAAGGAGGAGTGTAACAAGCGAGTCAAGAACGATGGGCTTATCAACATTCCACCCTTTGACGACCCCTACGTTATTGCTGGCCAAGGCACCATTGGCAATGAGCTCTTTGGTCAGACTAACATGGGAAAGGTGGACGCTATCTTCTGTTGTGCTGGTGGGGGTGGTCTCATTGCTGGTATTGGCTTATACGTTAAACGGATGGCACCTCATGTCAAGATCATCGCTGTGGAGGCTTCAGACGCCAATGCGTTGGCACAATCTCTGAAATTGGGTCGTCGTGTCGTTCTCAAGAGCGTTGGTCTGTTCGCCGACGGCGCGGCTGTCAAAACGCTCGGAGAAGAAACATTCCGCATCTGCAAGGAGGTTGTCGACGAAGTTGTCGAGGTGTCTACAGATGAGATCTGCGCTGCTATCAAGGACATGTACGACGACACGCGTTGCAGCTTGGAGCCTGCCGGTGCCTTGTCCATCGCTGGACTGAAGAAATACGTCCAGCAGCGTCCTCCCAAGGACCCCAAACGTACTATGGTGGCGGTGACCTCTGGCGCTAACATGGACTTTGACCGCTTGCGATTCGTCGCCGAGCGTGCTTCGATGGGCGGTGGTAAAGAAGCGCTTCTACATGTGCGCATTCCGGAGCGACCGCAGGCTTTTGCTGAATTGGTGGACTGTGTTATGGGCAACCCAGTCACCGAATTTTCATACCGTTATGCGACGGATGATATTGCCAATGTCTTCTTCGGTCTCTCCCTTGTGGCGCCGCCGGAGGAGCGCGCTGAGGAGCTCAAATCGATCTTATCACGCATTGAGGGTGAGGGTTTCGACGTGGTCGATGTGAGCCACGACGAACTGGCCAAGAGTCACATCCGCTACCTGGTAGGCGGTGTTTCCGGAGTGCCAGACGAGCGTCTTTACATGTTCAACTTCCCTGAGCGTCCCAAGGCCTTGGAGAAATTCTTGTCGGTGCTACGACCGCGGTTCAACATTAGCTTGTTCCATTACCGAAACTCGGGCGGCGATCTGGGCAAAATCCTAACGGGTATCCGATGCCCAGATGAGGGAGTCAAAGAGCTGGAGAACTTCCTTAACGACATTGGATACCCTTGGGAAGACTGCACCGACTCACGACTATTCAAGTCCTTCCTTCGACGTGAACCACTGAATGCATAAGGTTGGAAGACTTGGGGCTTGATCCCCGACGATTGCCACCTTGGAGTTTAGGAGTTTTGCAAAATAATGATTAAACGTTTTCATGTTATGGGCAACTTGTACATGATGCGGAAAAGATTAAACAAAAATACTACTGCTAGTCACTTGACGGAAAGATTTTGGGGACCTGATTTTTGAAGCGAATATAATAGTGAACTGGATAAAGACAAAATAGAATATTATTCATTTCTTGGCGATGACACAATGAGCGAAGCTTGGGTCTCTGGAGTATCTTTCTTCTCTTTTCTTTTCTTTTCTTCTCTTCGGTAAATATTGAATAAACATTTCAACTACTACTACTAACACGAAGGATGTGCACTAAGCGCCGGGTTGCCGCGGAAGGCGTAGCCAGGGTCATGTCAAACGGGGCCCGCCTGTTTCACCAATTGCTTAGAAGTGAGTGCTTACAGCTGTGGGCTGGGTGCAGCCTTTGCAACTGCGATGATCCCTACATGTCGAACTACCGTTGTTTTATGTCTGCTTACCCAGATCCTGCTGTTCCTGAATATCTCCAAGATTTTACAGGGGTTGGTAAACTAAGATTTTTATAGCGTGTGGACTCATCATCGCTCACCATCATGTATAAGACCCAAAATCTGAGGTCTTTGGATTGTATGCCAGGGCACATGGATGTGGTCATTCTACCTACAATAGTTGCCTGCTCTATTTTTTTTTTTTTTTTTTTTTTTTTTATTGTTTTTTTTTTTTGTTTTTACACAGAAGATTGTCTAGACGAGTACGAGTACAGATTTAATTAGCGAAAGATCTAATTAGAGATTACACTTCTACTGACGCCCGGCTGCTTACCTGGAGTTGCCGATGCAGGTCCTCTTGGCTCGCCAACTCCGATGGAGGGTTCCGATTCGCTGAACGCTTCGATTGCGTACCATTCAACCAATGTATTATGCATTTTCCACGTTTTTCTACTTCTATTTCTGTATGAGGTGGGAAATAATCATAGGACTCTGGAGAGAACGGAGATTGTTGAGAGTCAGATCCCATGTGCAGGAAATGCAGTGTACAGGGACATGAGTAGATTGCTGTGCGGTCTATATCGAGAGAACTCGTCACTGGTAAGCAGGCAGGCTTGCAAGACCTACGCCGTGGATCAGGCTGTGGCTTGTGTGGGCTCAGACACGTATAGGCCTAGGCGCGCGGCATTTGTATGAATACGGACATGAGAGACATGACTGACGCGGAGTTCGATGAGATAGTGAAAGAAGTGGGAAGCGCACTTCTTCCCACCGATGACAGACAGTCTGTTAAGAGAAGGCTGAAGGGATGGGCGGGCTTACATGGGGGGCTGGCTGGTGTGACGAATTTGTGCAGTTTTTGCTGCTGGCTCGAAACTGAGGGTGCTGCCGGTACCGTACCGCTTAGAATGTACTATACGTATCGATGGCTCAGGCTGTTTGTGGACGGAAATTCGTGTTACCCCACGTTGATCCGTTTGACAACTTTCCAGGGCGGG
Organism: Waltergamsia citrina; assembly: GCA_022814615.1. NCBI lineage: Eukaryota > Fungi > Ascomycota > Sordariomycetes > Hypocreales > Bionectriaceae > Waltergamsia > Waltergamsia citrina. The sequence goes on along the minus strand of JAKLNE010000004.1, from coordinate 683,333 downwards.
CGGCAGCTTCAATTCATGAAAGCGTCAAAGGATATTGAGGTGCGCGTGGTTGGTAATGGTAAGAAAAAGGTACCTGGGTCCGCGCTGTTCGGCCCGCCGTTCGGAGGTAACTAATTGCCTCGCACCGGCGTTGCCGTGATGAATACACCGTCCGAGTCGTGCCTTCCTCACCTTAGCTGCGCAGCGATATTAATTAAGTTAGTAGGTAAGGTAGGTACTACTATTACTGATTATGTTAGGAAGGAAGGAAGGAAGGGAAGAAACTCAGTGGATGCCCTATTGCGTACTTAGTGCGTGGTGCGGTAAGTGTCCCACCTTACCCGCGTGCCCCACTGCTGCTGTTAGCAACTGAATGCTCCATTGTAAGGAAGCTCCAACCCACTGCTCTTTCTGAATTCATTGGTCCCTCTATCCGTAGGTAACTGCTTAGGTATTGCTACTGCCGTAATGCTGCTCCTCTAGTCTGCTACCCTCCCACTTCATCCCACGGTATCACGGACTGCCTTGTCTGTCCAACATTACTCTTCCTCACGCGCGCACATCTTCCTGCTTCCCTACCTCAATCAACCACGCGAAGACACATCTCCCGCTGTATATTTCAATCTCTTTTTCTTGTTGCCCGCTTCCCTACAAACTCCTGTAACAAAGCTGTGTAAGTATGTCACAGGTCCCACCCGTAAGCGACTCCGTCATCGGTCGCTTTTGCTAACAGCTTTCCCCAGATCTTGACGGTTCTACCCGTGACATCGACCCGTATCAACATAGATTTCCTTTTCGATTTCTTGGATACTTCGCTGGACGTAAATCCTTGTCTTAGGTTGATTTTTCCTCAAACGATGAGCCTGATTGTCCTGCCGTCCCACTTCGCTAGAGACAGGAACTTCTGACGAACAACGCGTCCCAACACCCCGCGCACCGAACTGATATTACTCGCACATATACAATTGCCAGTGCCAGGCCGCGGAAATACCTCGAATTCATCGCTGTCCGAAGCGCCAGAGCAATTACTGCGAACTTGCTACTTTTCCGTCTGGAATTCAAAGCCTTGCGTTTGCGTTGGCTGTCCCGCGACAGTTCTGGCGGGCGATCCGCTTTAAGCGCCCAAAAGATTTCTCCGAGGGCAAACTGACGTATCCTTGACACACGGCTAGCGACAGACTCACTCTGAGTGAACGACCAAAACCCCCCGCAGACGTCAAGCGACTAGGAGCAGACCTGCCGGCTGCGGCAGCTCTAGCCACGTCGCTTGCAGACGAAGAACCGGCGACATCGACACTACATTGACCGCGCTATCATTTCCTTTGCGCCCGAGATGAGGAGATCGCGGTCTCCGGGCTCGCCGTCGCCCTTCCGGGCGCTGGCACATCATCAAATGGCCAATGCGGCCCCAAACCCCAAAGATAATGTCTCCTTGATCCGTTCGTTCAACCACGAGAATAATCCTTCCCGACCAGTGCGGCCTTCTCCACTAGCATCTTCCGTCATTCGGGATATGCCGCTAGACCTGGTCGACCGGATACGATCGTTTCCTCTCTTCATGTCCGCCCCGGACGGCTTTCTTACGGAGATCGGAAACCACCTAAAACCCCAGATACAAGGGCAGAACGATCACATTGTTACGGAGGGCGATGACGCCAAGGCAATGTATTGGCTCGTGCGTGGCGTTGTAGCTGTGACCTCTCGCGACGGCGAGGCAGTCTATGCGGAATTGAAGCCGGGCGCTTTCTTCGGCGAGATCGGTGTACTGATGGATATGCCGCGCACGGCGACCATTGTGGCTCGCACTAAGTGCTTGCTTCTGGTCCTGAAAAAAGAAGACCTGCAGGCCGTTATGCCAAAGTTTCCCGATATGGAGAAGGCCATTCGCCAGGAGGCAGAAGAGCGGTTGAGTTTGTTGAAGAAGAGGCGCAAAGAGGTTGGGAGCAACGTACAAACGCCAAAGGGGGAACTCTCCTCCCGAGCTGCTAACCCTGGCGAGGTGTCAACAGGCGAAAGCGGTTCGTTCAGGGACGGAGCTGTCATCAATCATAAGAAGCGCAAATCACCAAGCCCGGGCATTATTGAAGACCCCTCTGGCGGGAGTGCAATAGGGAGCGGGTTTGTGAACATTCGAAAGACTCTGAAGGAACTCCCGCTATTCTCGACTCTACCATCCGATATTCTACATTTCCTAGGATTGAGTGTACAGCCTAGAGCTTACGCTCCGTTCTCCGACATTGTAAAGCAAGGATCTCCTGGCAACGATATCTTTTTCATTGTTAGGGGTGAAGCGGAGGTAGTCCACGAGCCAACAAAAAAGTCGGAAGGCATTGAAAGTTTATCACGGATACAACAGCGGCCGAGACTGAGGGAAGGCCAATACTTCGGAGAAGTGGCAAGCTTGGGCTTATCACCTGGCCGCACAGCTACCGTGAGATCTATCACCACGGTAGAATGTTTGATGATCACGGGAGCTGCCATGGACGAGCTTTGGAGACGCTGTCCGCCTGGTATCAAGTCACAGGTAGAAGAAACGGCACGGATGCGATTCAGTGGCAAAGAGGAGGATGTTGAAATGAGCGATGTCGAAACGAAAATGACTACTAGCAGATCCGATCCCTCAACACCTACCACACCAATTCGATCGTCGCCTCACGTCACTTTTACAAGCCCCTCGAAACCCAGCTCTCCAAGCAAGGACGACTCCGAAACTATGGAGCCAAAGGACCCTGATCCGTTCCTGAGTGTAAACATGGAAAACTTGAGAAACAGAAGGCGTCACTCGCTGGCACCACCGACACCGCAAGCGGATACATCCACGTCTCTGACGAATGGATTGCGCTCACCAACTCTGGCCACGGCCCCGAAGTTCCCGCCTATAGAAGCAGAGCCTGCGCTCGATGCCGATGTGCCAACCAAGAGGGTTAAGACCCTTCCACGACGTCCGCACAAGTCTTCGCAACCGACGCTACCGGACGAGATCTTGGTCAAAATCTTTTCCTATCTCGATATTGGCGAGATGGTGCTGCTGCGGCAGATTAGCAGTCACTGGCAGAGGTTGCTCAAGTCCTCTGATAAGCTATGCCAAGTCGTTGATCTCTCAGTTTACAATCGACGAGTGACGGATCAAGTCATCTCCCAGGTTCTAGCTCCTCTGATTGGGACCCGAGCCAAGGAGATTGACCTCAACAACTGCTTCCATATTTCTGACGAGGGCTTTGCGACCTTGTGGCGGCATTGTGGGAAGAACGTGAAGAGGTGGAGAATGCGGTCCGTTTGGGACGTTTCTGCGAGTCAGATTCTGGAGATGAGCGAGAACGCTAAGGGACTAGAAGAGGTGGACTGGAGCAATTGTAGGAAAGTGGGCGATAATCTATTAGGACGAGTCGTCGGCTGGGTCGTGCCGGAGCCGCCGCCAGCGAACCGGCAGATCGTCATTTCGAACTCAGCGAAGCCCAAGACACGAGCGCAAACCCAACAGCAGCAGCAGCAGCAGCAACAGCAAGCTCAGCAACAACGAAATCCCAACATGCCTCCGCCTGGCACTGTCATTGGATGTCCGAAGTTGAAGTGCCTCAACCTTTCCTATTGCAAGCACATTACAGATCGTTCCATGGCTCATCTGGCTGCACACGCCTCACATCGATTGGAATCGCTGTCGTTAACGCGATGTACTTCCATTACTGATGCTGGATTTCAGTCATGGGCCAATTTCAAGTTTGAGAATCTCTGGAATCTTTGCTTGGCTGACTGCACGTACCTGTCTGATAATGCGATTGTTGCTCTGGTCAACGCCGCAAAGAACCTCACCCATTTGGATCTTTCTTTCTGTTGTGCACTTTCGGACACTGCCACTGAAGTGGTAGCCCTTGGGCTGCCGAAACTGCGTGAGCTGCGTTTAGCATTCTGCGGTAGTGCTGTCAGCGACGCTAGCCTCGAGAGCGTGGCTCTTCATCTGAATGACCTGGAAGGTATCAGTGTCAGAGGCTGCGTGCGAGTCACGGGGAAAGGCGTGGAGAATTTGCTGCGAGGCTGTAGCCGTCTTGAATGGATTGATGCCAGTCAATGTCGAAATCTTGAGCGCTGGGTTCGTACTGGCGGCGTTGAGAAATGGGGATACGATGCCCGGGTGGGAGCTGAACAGACCAAGCAACAAATGGGCGAGATGGATGATCCGACAGCAACGATAAAGAATTTGAGTCTTGCGTCTCTCAGCACGCCGAGATACCTAGCTGGGTCGGGATCAGGCCGAGGGGGCAAAAGGCCGCCGGTCAAATTTGTTGTCGAAAAGACGATGAGCGGGCTCCGATGATTCATGGGTGCTTGTTACGGAGCACATGAAAACGCATGTAATGAGAAATGATGCAAAATGAGCAGTTTATGGACGTTGGTGTTTAATTCATTCTGGGAATATTTGCGAAATTTGAACGGGCAATCATTCTCTAGCAAACCTTGGGGTATATAGAGCGGGCTGTCGCAACGTGCATTCTTAGAAACGCCCATACAGCATGGCACAACGGAAGGAATCGTTTGGATATAGGCGAGCTACGCCTTAGGGGTTGGCGGGTTATGTTTGTTGTGTCTCGTTGGGTGAGAATACTCCCGGTGCTCTGGAGAGTGGCCGGGACTTATGGCCAGTTCGGAAGCGCATGTTGCAGCAGTTTTGTGACAGGAGACGGCTTGGGCATGATACCCGTATACTTAGTTAAACAAAATATCAAACCATTATGATCAAAATCTCTCATCAAGAATTCAATATGCTTGTTTCCCGGTGTCTACGGAGATAGTGGCTGGATCGAAGACGGGGTTGGATAATAGTGTAAGCCGAAGCCGGTCTTTAGAAAGTTAGCTTGGATCGTGGTCGGCAGAATAAAGGCGAGCTGCGGTGCTGACAATTAGGTACTCGTATGGTTGGTGGCAGAGGCGGACCGAGGTCGCCGGAATTTTCGACGGTGTTCCACCAGATCACATGACCTCGGAGTTAGGTCAGCAGCAGGCCCCCGACCAGACGTCACCTCTTTAACATTTACGTCGTCGAGTCCTTACTCATATCTCCACCTCTACCAACATTTTCCTTTGTTTCCTTCTTCACAATACCACATACATCACAATTCACAACCTTAGCATTGGCGGTTTATAGCGAAAACCACAATGTCATTCACCTTCAGCGTTCGCCAGGGCCCCGCGCGCCTGGCGCAGCGGCTGCCCGAGCTGTCCACCAAGACAGCTTTCCGATCGGCCGCGCCCGCTCGAGCTCTGCACCAGCAGACGTTCTCATCATCAACAACACAGCCGACGAAGCGCATGGGCGCTGGCTTCTTCTCCTCGCGCATCACTTCACAGGCGGCGTCTCGCAATGTCTTTGCCAAGGCTAATGGCGCTGCGAGGACGTACTACCAGCAGACGCAGCAGCAGGGTACCGCGGCGCTTGGTGGCGCGGGTATGCGCAAGGTTTTAGTCGGCGGTGCGATCTTTGGAGGGACGTTGGTGGCGATCAATGCTGTCTTTAATCGGGAGACGAGGGAGGATGGTGGTATGCCGCCGTTTGAGCGGGAGTACCTGAACAACACTTTCCTGCATACTGGTCTTGGTGTGGGAATCATTGGTTTGACGGCTAGGCAGATGGTTAACACGGGATTCGTGTACCGCTTGATGGTTACGAACCCGTGGGTCGTTGGTCTGGGTGGTTTGGCGCTGAGCTTCGGTACCATGATCGCTACTCGATCTATCAGCCCTGACAAGTAAGTATTGCATCATTACGTGCGATTTTATGATTTATTTGCTAACAGTTCGTCTTTTAGCTACATCCCCAAGTACGCCATGTGGACCGCCTTCAACATGACTCAGGCCGCCTTCGTCGCTCCTATGCTCGCCTTCGTCCCTCCCGTTCTCCTCGGTCGCGCCGGTCTCTACACCGTCGCCATGATGGGTGCTCTGTCCGTCGTTGGCGCCACGGCTAAGCAGGAGAAGTACCTCTACATCGGTGGTCCTCTCCTCGCTGGTGCCGCTATCGTCGCTGCCTCCGGTCTTGCTCCTCTCATCATCCCCACGACTGCTGTCCGCACTCTCGCCTTCACCGAGAACATCTGGCTGTACGGTGGTCTTGCCGTCTTCGGTGGTTTCACTCTCTACGACGTCCAGAAGGTCCTGCACCATGCCCGCCTCGCTGAGCACGGTGCTATCCGCAAGGATGCTGTCAACGAGAGCATTTCTCTGGAACTCGACTTCCTCAACATCTTTGTCCGCATGGTGCAGATTCTGATGATGCAGAACCGCAGGAAGTAAGGGATTTCTTAGCTTGAAGAAAGGGGATGATAGTAGTTGGAGATAATGTATGATACACTACAGTTGGAAGGAGCTTATTCGACTCTCCTATTCACGAAAGGATGCTTAACACGGCGTGTGGGCCGTTGTATTTCATAGTCACATTAAGAGGAATAAAAAAAAAAGATTATAAACTTGAAACTTATAAATTCAGTAGCTCAGAAGTGTGCTGTATCTTCCTACTCGTGTCCAAGATGTCTTTCGCGTATCTTATATCATACATACACCGGATGATATTCGCTGTCCTCATTACAACTTCTCTCGTAACTTCTGTTCATTCTTGTGCTCGCCTAGTCACTGCAAAGGCGGCAGGTTGCGCAAAAAGTGACTCGGACACTCATACCCACCAGGGTTCCGATCCAAATACAACTGATGATACTCCTCCGCTGTCCACCACTTGCCCGCCGGTGCGACCTCGGTAACGATACCCCCCTTCCACCACTGCTCGTTAGCCTGGCGCGTCACCTCGCGCGCAATCTTCTCCTGCTCCTCGTCGTGGTAGTAGATGGCAGAGCGGTACTGGGGCCCTGTGTCGGGACCTTGGCGGTTTAGGGATGTGGGGTCGTGAGTTTTGTAGAAGAATTCGAGGAGTTGGCGGTAGGAGACTTGGGATGGGTCGAAGAGGATTTGTACAGCTTCGGCATCTATTTTTGAGAAATATATTAGCACACGAACAAAACTCTTTTAATGAGAAACCCTAGTCTGAGCCAAGGGAATGGGAGAGGGAAACATACGGCCAGTACGACCGCCACAGATGGCGCGGTACGTCGGATTCTCAAGATCACCACCCGTGTAGCCAACTTTGGCATCTATGAGGCCCTTGCCGGTAAAGTGTTTCCGGTAGAGGTGGTCGGTGCCCCAGAAGCATCCTGCGGCGACGGTGCAGCGCTGAGCGTTTTCGGGGATGGCGGTGGAGGAGTCGGGGGCAATGGACATGCGTGTTGTGGAGGTGAAGGGGCGGAAGAGGCGGGTGAGAAGGGGCGGGAGGTGGTTGAAGGCCATGATGGCTGCTAGAGCTAGGAGGGCGATGAGGATGGCGGGGATGGGTTTGGAGCGGCGGGAGGGTTGAATCTTGGATGACGAGAAATGTTGTTTCTTTTTGAGTAGTTGAGGTGAGTTATCTCGATATGAATAGAGATGGGTGTTGGGCTGCTTGATGTGAAGGTTGTGGGTATCAATTGGTTAAATATATTCGGGGTACTAAGTAGTAGTAACAGTGATGATATCTCTTGGTGGAGGATGTGGAATCATTAATCATGAAGTCAGCTCTGACGTGATGGCTAGTCCGACCCAGCTCCGAGTGCCGGCGATCTTCCCGTTACGGCACTTTATTTTGAGGGCGATTACAGGCTGGGTATACCGCTGTAGCTCAGGCTTGGTTGGGGTGACGTTGGACCCTGAATCCACCCGCCCGGATGGCTGAAGCGCGCCAACAAGGCTTTCCAGTTAGGGTTGCTATCCAAGGGTTAGGGTTGCTTGCCGTCATGGATTGAATGCAAGTTGATTCCATTTCGAGACTCCACTGTAAGCTGCAGAACCGCCACACGGTTGAGGCGCAGGGCTGCATTGCTGGAGCTTATCAGGAGCAAATAAGGCTATGAATATCGTATGCGCGCTCGTAAATCAACCAATAAATTGATTCTGTAAGAGTATTGCGAAATGGGGAATAGTTAAGTTGTCTATCTGTCCTTACTAGATACTCGTCATGTATTTTGGTTGGTCTGACTTTGTACGGTATTGGTCATGGCTTTCATACCATCCGAATCTTCTTCTACCAGGCTTATTGCCCAGTGTTGGATGTATTCAAGCAGGCTCAATACAAGACAGACAAATTTAATAAACTGCAATTCTTAGAATAATGCGAGTAATAAGGAACATATCATTTATGACCGAGATGTGTTGCCCAAAATGGATATAGCCTGTTCTTTTTGTCCGTACGTTCTATGACGACAGCACCGTTGTTACCACTAGCGCATTGGTGTTAGTGCAGGCCAACGCCAGAGACATTCATACTACATCATCAACAGCTATCATGACCCTTTCCTTTCCTTGATATCGAAACCAATGCTATTAAATGGTTAGACTTTAATACTTGTATGCCCGAGTATCATGCTACCAGTCTCACTGTACCGAAGATCATCACTGCGGCTTACATCGACCCCTTCACGTCTGTTTCTTCCTCCACCCATAAAAATCATGAAACGCGCCGCGCCAGCTTCAACCTTGACACCAGGGGGCCCACCTGCGAAGAAGATGAAGAAAGAAAGAGTTCAACTCCCGGAATATCATACGACGCCATCAAAGAGAAATGATCAAGGTGAAATTGTCTGGCCAGCTCCCGAGGACAAAATGGAGGCTGCGAGGAGCTTCATCCTAGAATGGTACGCTTACCCCTGACCTTTGTGATAATGAGAAACTGCGACATCAGATGAATTAGATAATACTGACTCCTCGCAATTTAGCGTGGCCGCTGGAAAGAAGACTCTCATTGTACCTGACAAGGACGCCGATGGACTGACCTCTGGGTCAATACTGGAACGGTGCTTAGTTTTACTTGGCTTGGATCCCTCATTAATATCTGTCTACGTCCTAGAAAAGGGCAACACCATCCACGATGAAACTACTCGCACAGCCATGACTGCGCTTGATCCTGAATTCATCTTTGTCATTGACCATGGTTCTCGCCAATCTCCTCCTTTACTGGATAAACCCCATCGCGCCATTGTCATCGATCATCATTATGCTCTTGAGAAAGACCACCCCGAAGGCGCTCTGCTTGTCACAGCGTGCGACTGTCCGCCTGTCTCAACAAGCTCCTTACTCACATATCTTATTTGCCGTGAACTGCATGACCAAGTCCAAGAGAAATGCGACTGGCTCTGCATCATGGGCACACACGGTGATCTCGGCAACACCCTCAAATGGGAACCTCCGTTCCCAGATATGAAAGTCGCATTCAAAACGTACACAAAGAAAGCACTGAACGACGCTGTATCGTTAATAAACGCCCCGCGCCGGACGGCTTCCTACAACGTCCCTGCAGCATGGGAGGCCCTTAAAGCTGCATCCTCACCCAAGGACCTTCTAAATAATGAGAACCTGCTAGCGGCTAGAGCAGAGGTCAATGCCGAGGTTGAGCGTTGTACACACGCAGCGCCTAAGTTCTCCCCTGATGGCAAAGTCGCCGTCTTTCGCATCAGCTCTGCAGCTCAGGTGCATCCTGTAATTGCGACCCGCTGGGCAGGCCACCTATCTTCAAACAAGCTTGAGGTTGTTCTCGTAGCGAATGAAGGATACTTACCTGGCATGGTGAACTTCTCCTGTCGCATTCCTCGGGTCGCTAGGGCGAGAGATCCTCCTGTGAATATCATTGAAGTACTGCAAGAAGCGGCTAGTCGTGCTCACGATACCACACTGCGGGATCGGCTGGGTGAATCCTTTGCAAGAGGACACAAGGAAGCTAGCGGAGGAATCGTACCCAAGGCGGAGTTTGAGGAGCTGATGGAGGTATTGGAGATCGGCAAGAAGCCAGAGACGTCACCGAAGAAGCCTCAGAAAGCCGCTGCCTCGCAAGGGAATACCTTGCTGAATTACTTTGGAAAGTCCTAGAAGATTTGAAGGCACGTCGCGCATCAAAGATCACGTCATTATTGAGTGTAAGATTAAAAGATACCAGGGTTCGGTTTAGAGATACGTCTGCTGTTATCGGCATTTAAGATCATCGTGATATTAGACATCAAGGCTCAGATCCGCTCCTCTTCACAGATGCCTTCTCATCAGCATCAAACCTCTCCAACAACGGCTCGCTCAGGTCCACCTTTGCACGCCAACCCATATACCACGGCCCATCAAACAGCTCTGTCATCCTCTCCATGGGAATGCCCTTCGTCTCCGGCGCCCACAGCCAAAGAATCACGAGGCCAAATGCGCAAACACACGCCCAAAACACATACGCACCCCAAATGTTCAAGCTCTCAAACATGTTGGGCGTGGTGCGAACGACCGCGAATTGGAAGAACCAGTGCACCATCATGTTGAATGCATAACATACGCTGCGGATACGGGTTGGGTAGATCTCGGTGCCGTATAGGTACTGCACGGTGCAGAGGCCGATGGACCAGCCGGCGGCGTAGATGAAGACGGATGCTATAGCAGCGTCGGAAGCGGCTTTGTTTCGCGAGTCGATCCAGAGGGCCATGTAGATGGCCATGTAGACATGCGTAATACATTGCAAGGAGAGACCCGCCGTGAAGCACCGTCGGCGTCCGAAGACGTCAACAAGACCCCATGTGAAGATCATGGTGAAGACCAGCTTCACAGCGCCGTATGCGCCGGAGGTGATGAGGGATTGGTTATCGCCTTCCACACCAGCGTACTGGAAGATCTCAGGAATATAATAGGTGATGCCGTTGCCGCCACTCCATTGCGCCACAGTCTGCATGACCGCTCCGAGAAGGAATCGCTTCCGGTATGTAGGTACGGTGGCAATCTCCTTGAGAATGGTGAAGGCGGAGGTGCCGGACAGAGCTTCTTCGCGGCTCCGGAGCTGGTCATCAATCTCGCTGAACTCCTTCTCCACGTCAGGGTGGTCGGGGGACTTGTTCCTTAGTCTTGCAAGTACAGATAGGGCCTCCTCGTGTCGGTCTTTTGAAGCCAGCCACCGAGGTGTATCGCTGAGGAAGAATGAGGTGATGAGAGCGATTCCCACTGGGATGAGAGGAACAGCAATGACAACCCGATACTGGGCTTGTGAAGCTGCCATAGACTTGTTGGCAGCGTAACTGATAAAGAAGCCTGCAGCCTGTTAGTCATGGCAAAAATTTGAGGAAAGGGTGGGGGATCTTTACCAAGCATGAGCACAGTCAGGAGAACCACCATGTAAATCGAAACCACCATCCCTCTAGTCTTAGCAGGCGCAATCTCCGACAAATACAACGGCGCCACCACCGTCAACCCACCCGCTCCCAAACCTCCCCATATCCTCGAGAACAGCATCAACCCCAGTATGCCCGAGGACAACGTCGTCATCAGCACGCCCGTCATCCACAAGGCACTAAAGAACTGCCATGTCCGCAGCCGACCAATGCGGTCTGTTAAGCCTAGAGCTAGGATGGCGCCGATGGCGGCACCGAGGACGCCAAAGGAGGAGATGTTGGCTTTGCGGGAGGCAAGGGCTGAGGCGCTGCCCGTCCATTGGGAGTCTGTTAGGTCGAAGTCTGTGAGGAAAGAGGTTAGGCCTTTGGCCCCTGCGAAGCCACCCTCATCGTAGCCTATGATAACTGTCTGTTAGTACATAGTATTCTATCAGATGGAAAGACATTCTGGTTGAGAAGATCGCATACCTTTGGGGATGGAACCACAGGCTATGACCACGATGGTAAGGATATAGTAGAAATTGAAGTTTCCCATGTTTATAGAGAAGAACCAGCGGAAGTTCTTAGATCCACTCAATAAGGAAGTTCAAAACCCCCCTTTTTCTCTGAAAGGGCGAGGAGGATGGCGATTAAGCTCGCTTTATAGAACTCACTTCCACCTAAACCAATGACTTAACTGGCCGCTGAATCGACGTAAATGAAAGAGGTAATAATAATCTCCCCCTCCAGAAAAGAGACAAAATGGATGGTATAGGCTGCAAACCTTTCCCCAAACTTGCAAGATGTTCCCACCCCCAGCCAAGCAAGAAATAAAAAAAGACCGGAAAAGAGTGGTTCCCCTCCCCAGCTTAAACCCCCAGACGAATCGCCAAGATGGGGGGGGATGATGGATGGGATGGCTAATGGTGGTGCAAAGTGATGGATAACTATTGCCGTAGGCGTGAACGATGGTCAAAGTTTGGAGGTCTCTATCGAGATTTTTTTCTATGGTTCCGCTCACGGAAGTTGGCCGAAGTCTAAAAAAGCTGGGGCTTCATGGAGCCATGGTCACTTAGACGCTATCGAGGGAAACGCACTCCGCCTCTCCATAATTGAACTCGGTCAACTTCCGAGCTTTACGCACTGTGCATATTATACGGAGAACATAGTAGTAGACGGCTACGTTAAGGTTGGGCTAATCGCACGGTAGAGAGCTGATGGTGATGGGATCATTTGGCCGCGGGAACGAGACGCAGCGACAGCGGGTAGAGCTTGTTTTCTTAATGAGTCGATTATGCTTAGAACTATTATGGATATGAATCCGGATCCATCATCGCGGATTCTCCAAGGACTCTCTCCTCGGACTTGGACCGACGGAATCAACGGCACTCACGGCATCCGCGATTGGGAAACTGGGGGAGCACTATGTTGACAGTGGACATTTGGATTAAGCGGTCCACTCTGATGGTCCAGGCGATCGACTGATCCAACTAGTCAAGATGCTGTGTTATCAGTACCCCGGCCTTGGAGCCCTTCGTGGCAGGCTCCAGGCATGTCTGAGATATCAGAAACATTCCCCCAACACTGCGTTGTCACCTTTTAGTAGTCAAATACCATCTCATAGTAATGGACAAGTCATATCCATACTCAAATTATCCTCAATCCATGGCCGACACCACAAGCACCACTCCTCAAAAGTTTCCAACATGCAGGAGTCCCTGATAGCCACGCATGCCATACCGCTACAACGGCCGGGAGACCCCCTATCCCAATCGTCAGTGAGGCAAAACAGACACATCCCCCAGTCTCTACCAAGAGCACGAGCCGAGACGAAACTCCCACTTCGGTATCGCATACCCAAAGACGCATGGGATTCTCATATGCACGTCATCGATGACAAGTACGATCTCGCTGCAGACGCTGTCTACACGCCGAATCCGCACACCCTCGAGGATGCCATAAGCTTCGAGACTTCCGTGGGAATCCGCAACATTGTTCTCGTTCAGCCATCCATCTACGGCTATGACAATTCCTGCCTCTTGGATACGCTGCAAAGATTAGGGCCCCAGCGCGCGAGAGGAGTAGTCTCCTTTGACCCCCATCAGACAACCTCAGATCAGTTGCTGGAATGGCACGGAATGGGTGTTCGCGGCGTACGGTTGAACATCTCTTCCAACGGCCGAAGAATAGAGATCTCGGAGCTGGAGAACCTTCTCCAACGGTACGCAGATGCAGTTCGGCCACTCAATTGGGTCCTTCAGGTTTATCTGCCCATGGCTCTCATTGCAGCTCTTGAGAGCATTATCCCCAGCCTCAACGTTCGCTTCTGCATCGATCATCTTGGACATCCAGGGCTAGCAGAGTTTGGAGGATCAGATCCATATCAACTCCCTGGATTTTTTTCCCTTGCCAAACTGCTGAAAGGAGGGCACGTATTCGTCAAGCTTTCAGCTCCATACCGCCTCAGCTGCTTAGAGGATCAGAGAGATCTCGAACCGGTGGCCAGGGAGGTTCTGCGGCTCGGAGGGTACTCCCGTGTAGTCTTTGCAACAGATTGGCCTCATACCCGGTTTGAAGGGCTTGACATCCGGCCATGGATGGAGAAGGTGCTAGACTGGTGCAATGGTGACCAGACCCTGGTAGATAGGCTATTCAGGGGCAACGCCGAGGACTTGTGGAGTGTAGCTAGACGTGAATAATGACCAGCGACATGATTTCACCCCTTTCCCCCAATCCATTGGATGTCGAGGAAATTCGGGAAGTGTCCGATTGTGACCATAGCTAACCTCAGCCAAAATAAGGCCTGAGGCCCACCAGAGAGACTTTGTAAGATCACGGACGATCACCGAACGCCTAGGAGGCGAATCATGCAATGGGTCAACTATAGTCCACCATGGTCCCCAAAATCACGCATGGGCATCATGAGGCTTACACTTCCAGTGCCATAAGGTCCAGCTGGTATCTCACCTCGGCCCATGGGGTGGATCAAAGTCATGTATGGTCCCAACCCAGGCGCTGAGTGGTTCTAAAGATGACATGGCTTCGAACACCCCTGGTTCCATGGCCATGGGATCTGGACCGAAGGAGTCGACCCCACCGTGGGACTGGAAAAGAAACCCCTCGGGGGTGGACACCGGTTGGCTGTAAAATCCGGAGAAGCTGTTGCTTCGGTAGAAAGGGTTCTCGGGGGCTTTCTCCGATGCTGCGCTTGGCGTCTGCGGCGTCTGCGGCGTCTGCGGCGTCGCATGATAAGTTGCGGAGTCCAAGGTAATCCCGTGAGCTGCTAGCTCTTTAGTGAGTAAGTTCAGGGGGCCGCCAATGACTATGAGGCATTAGTATCATGCAACAGATAACAGCTGTACATAAGATGAAGGGGGAACACACTCGGTGCATATTTCTTCACCTCATTGAGGCCACGGATGCAGTAGTCGAGCCTCTGTAAAGCTTGATGATCATCAGGGTAGGCCTGAACCTGGAGGAGATAGATTGTGGCGGCAATATAAACGGCATAAGCCAACGACAAGACGCAGTAGTTTGTACTAAACGTTTTGCAGAACAGGTTGAAAATCGCAATGATCGATGTCGCTGACGTGACGCACTGCACCAGGCAATTGTGATTTGGTGCTGGCTCTTCGCCCTCAGCCTTTGGTGAGCGGGCTAGCATGGGCCGGTAAAGGAGGATCTTGAACGTGTGAAAGAGACAGCTGCAGGCACATTATTAGCTTCTTCATTTCTGTTGGTTGAAGATCTGGTTCCATACTTTAAAGTGACAATATGCGACGGCGGAGCCAGGGCTGGCAGAGAACCCGGGTCGAGTTGCAGGTACGGCGGGAGATTATCCCACCATTCCTGGAGAGCAGTCTCCTGTGTGCGCAGGCACTCGTCCATCTCCTCCGCCGTGTTCTGGAACAGAGGGTCGTACATGTGGATAAGTATCTGGTTGAATATCACGGAAAGCTGGCACATGCTCGTGAAACAAGAAGCTGAGTGTGCCGTAGTAGGTGGGTAGTTCCAAGAGGGCCCCGGATGCGCGCCAAAGGGCGTCCAGAGATCACTATCAGCAGAGTCATCAACTGTGTAGTTGATGTTAGTCAATAGGAACAACAAACCCTGTCGAGTTAACTTACACATCACATTGGGCGGAGACACAGCAGAGCGCTGAATGGACGGGGCGCGCCCCAGGTAGAGGCTGATCATCTTGTCCCAGAAATAGCAGCTCCAAAAGAGGCGATGGCGGATCTCGACGTCTTCATCGCTGATAGGAACTGAGCCCAAGTATCGCTCCCCATCAACGCAGATCCCAAGGTGGTCAATGAGCCGGAATGCAAGGCCACTGTAGGTCCAGGCCTGGGCGGTATTGCCAAAGCCGCACTCTTGGGCACTCAGAAGCAGCAGCGTCTGCACGGTAGGGACCGTCACCACGCCTCTGCTCAATTCATCGAAGACCATACTCCGGGCATGCTTCCCAAAGATAGCGCCTCCTTCGTAGGCCTCATCGAGTAATCTTCTGGTAGCGGGATCACTTTTGCCCCACCTTATAGAGTGAGAGAGCATAGCGTTGAGCAATGTATGGGAATAATAGGATCCCATGGTCTGCATATCGCCTGCAATGAATAAGTTAGCAACCCCAACCCACAAGGCTGAAGGGGAAGGGTATCGTCATCATACGCGTAAAAGCGGGCCTGTAGACAAAATTGAACAGAGGCTGTATCCAGCACCAGTGAACGTTCAAAAGGTACTGAAAGGGCTCCTTTGATGGTCCGTCGTTAGTAAATTGAGATCTTGATGTTTGTCTTTATTAAGATTATAGCTTACGGGGATGTCGGAGAGGTTTTCCATGGCGCGCTGCTGCCAGGCATTGGAAACGAGCCGCTCTCTCCGCTGTACGTTTACCTCTGTGAGCGGGAGGAACTTGTTGCCTCCCGTATTTCGCTCATTGGGGATATGAAAGAAGCTGGTGGCGCCATGGTAAGTGATGGCACCTCGATCATCCAACTTCATCCCTCTGAACCTCCTCTGAACGGGCTCCTCAGTGGGCAGCCTAGCTGCCGGTGCCGGAGCGGAGGTGACAGCATCGTAGGAGCTGAGTGAGGGCGGGCTTGAGTGAGATGATGATGGGTGTGTTGATATAGGAGACTTGGCATAAGACGCCACCTGGTCCTCGAGCTCCTTGATGCGATTCTCTAGGCGCTGGGTGTAGGACAAGGTCGGGTTTCTGTGACCATCAGCCATCAGCCGTCAGCCACCCGCCAGAATCTCATGGATATCATGACCGCGGGGAACTCATCAAGGGATGACCAACAGTTTATAGACACACTCATCCCTGCGGGATGCGCACCGGTTGCATACGGGCTGCTCTCCTCCACACTTGACCTGTAGTTAAAGATGACCATCATCAGCCTATGCCTCAAGATAAAAAAAAAATCTTATCCTCCCATCGCCGAAGCCGGAACCCTCAAGGCACGACGTACCTTTCGCCTCCGACACGGCTCGCAAGAGAAAGCACTTTTCTTAGTGGCTTTAGCCGCCGATGTCGACATGTTCTGATCCGCACGAGCTCCAAGCCTCCCAAGCAAGCACCCGAGCAAGCTTCCCAATCTTGTTCCGCCGCTTCCTTTACGCTAGCTTCCCGGGCGTTCCCTATCCTCACCTCACGAGACCAGACGAACAGGTGGGAGGGCCAAGGCTGAATCCCTCCCCGAGGATGCGGAAAGACGCAGCGAAGGAATGAAAATTGATGAAATCCGTCCAAGATTGATGAAACGAGAGGATTGGAGTCGTCGAGAGGAGGTGAGGACAGGAGTGAGCGCTTTCCACTTCATTGTTTTAGGTTTTCTAGAATTCGGGACTTGGCTTAGTACCTTGGTACTACTATAGTAGTAGCGTTTAGTAAGGTAAGGTGCGGCGCCGTCGTCACGGTGGACTCGCTATAGGCACCGTAAATTACAGTGCCCTTTCAGTGGAATATTACTGGTTGCCACTAATTGTTACTGGCTGTATAGCGGTAATCGTAGCGTGTCCCCCCTTGTACACTTACCAGATCGCGGGGAATTTTCGCGTCTAACCGCTGGGGCCGGCACTCGAGCTTTTCCATCCTCCGTTTTCGTCCGCGCCGAGGATATGACTCTAGGAGTATTTTCCTTCATGTACGTCAACAGTCTCTCCCTAGGTTCGGCTTCGAGTTGTTAGCGGACGCAACTCGGACTTGGCGGGATGCTTAACATGCCCTACCACGACGATCTTATCCATTCTTCGCCAACATGACATCCAGAGACAGGACACAACAGAACGCAAGCAGCCATCAGTCATCAGTCAACTAACTTGTGTTCCGTCCTTCTTCTGCTCTGATTTCTGTTCGAGTTGGCCTTGTCTGCTTTTTATAGCCTATCCGAGGCAAGAGATGTCATATTTTCTAGCAATAACACAACTTCAGACAGAGGTATTCAAGAATTGCAAGACCCGGGATGATGCATTGATTTCGTATAAGCTCGGAAACAAAAATGAAGCCCTCACGAACTTTCCCCGAGTCCCGAGGGTATTGGGACGAGGCCTCCCGGTGGTATAAGGCCAATTCCGGCCTCCTCAGCCGACAGTCCGACGCCAAGCTCCGGAGACCGAGCAAATCGATCTACTTCCCCGGTCCCGGGGCCCCGGCCATTACCGTGCTAGTTCCGGGGTTTGAGCACGGGGAGACGGGGGCATCCGATTACTCCCTTGAGCTCAGTGAATGGCTGGAGTCATCTGGATGGAGGCATTGTTGGGATGTAAGTTTCAAGTCTTGAGCCGACTTCAGATCCAGCCACCCAGGCCTTGCATGCGCCCGCCAGTTCAATTCAACCGGGAGATTACCAACAGCCACAAACATCATCAAGCCAATATTATAATATATTTTGCCAATATCTGTTTATTTCAGGGGCCTGCACAACAAACATGAATGCTCGCCAGAGAAGAGCCTCATCGCTTCCGCTCACGACGCGATACACATTGATGAGAATGCCTCATCTAGCTGAGCCAGTCGAGATGAGCCTATTGCTTTATCTATACAAGGGAGAAACACAGCAACGTTCATACGAGAGACTTCCCCGTATTTTCATAAGGCATTATTGGATCGCTTACCCGCCTTCTATATATCGTCTTCTTCCTGCCTCTCAATAGGTCTAAACCAACAACCGGCCGCACAAGAGCAGCGTACGACCAACTACTCGTCTACTCTGGTCCAGATCGGCTTCCGGCATTCCCTTGATTCTTCCATTTGCTTGACGATCAACCTTCTTACATGACTCTTTTATCCTTCTTCTCCTCCCCCCGCTCTGTCGCAGTAACGCTTGGAGGGGCACCAATTGCAACGAAACCCACCAACAAGCGGTCAAGTCCATGCAAGCTGCCATGCGTCCCCCAGAATTGAAGCCAAAAGGGATGAACGGAGAAAGAAAAAGAGAAATCTGTGATCCAGAGTCAGGCGTTAGTTGAAGACGTGCAGACCCCTCGTATTGCAGCCACTGCCATGTAGGGGATAGATGGGCATAAAGCACCTGGCAGGTGGCTTGACAGTCGCATGTTTTAGCCTCTGCTGTGTCCCGGCCCGGAGGGAGGCTTCCCGTTTGCTGCATGCAGTCTAGCGCCCGGCGCATTTGCTCTCTCGAAGAGAAAGACCGAGCAAAGACTGGGAAAGGCGGGCAGAGAAACTGGGAAGGCCAGGGGTTGGTGGCTTTTTAGGCGATATGCAATGCGTCCTTGGCAAAAAGATTTACCATGGATGTGTTGTAAGCTGGGTGCTTCGGGCCCATCCCGGGATCGGAGGGTCTTCCCTTGCAGCCGCTCCGATCTATGGGTCAAGCTGCCTTTTGTAAGTGCTTGCACGAGTAGGTGAGGACTTGCTCTGATTTCTCATATTGCTCATTAATTATTCCTCGGGCATTTCACGGTGAGAAGGTGAGAACAGACAGCCAGCGCCCGCCGATGATCACTAACAAGTGATTGATCCCTCGTTCGTCCGTAGCCAGCCTTTTTACACCCTCAACAACCGTTAGCCGCAGATTGCCCTCCAATCCAACTTCCCCTCTTGCCTTGTACGGACGGGGAGATATGAGTCCGTCCACGAGCCAGCTGCTCCTCGATGGCCATCGCTCCCAATTCGTCGCGTGCTATTGTTCCGAGTTTGGGCAAGATGGGAGACGGCTCAAATGCAATATTCTGCTTCTCATATAGCCCCTCTAGGACCAAACTTGTTTTTCGTGCCTGTCGGCGAAGACGGAAACGAGTGGTTGAGTTGTCCAGACGTTTCATGGAATCGACCAATCGTGAGTCTCGGCCGAAGGGTAAAACAATAAAAAGCGGCATTCCAGGGTCTATTGCATTGAAGTATGCACCCAGCCGTGTATAAGAGTACCAGAAAACAAGGGACTCGGGGGGAAATGTGTTCAGCCAGCATGGTGTTGGGCGTGCCGTGGATGGTCGCATCAGCCCACCCATCCGACCCTCCGCCTGTACATACTGTAGATACCACACACACTTACACGTACCCCGGACTAGCAGGAACGGCCTGGACTCGTCCGGCCGGTTGATTCTCGATTGGGGAACGGCACGCTGGCGAAGCAGCACAGAGACAAGTAAGTGAACAACCAACCTACCCAACTTGGTCAATGCGCAGCGCCGCCGCCGTTCCATTATCCATGGTTCATAAGATAACGATTTCCCCCCCCTTCCCACCCTCGAAGGAGAAAAAGACCGGGGGAGTCCCTTGCACTTACATCGTTTCGTATGTGATTCTGACTAGCAGCAAATCCTTTTGGTTTGATCGCCTTGATCTACTGGTCCCTTGTCTTCGTTTCATCCTCCGTAATCAAACTCGTCAAAGGGCTGAAGCCAGAGTCTGGCATTCCAGATGAGAAGGATAACTAAACCGCCTCCAGCCAGTATGTCAGAGAAGAACGATTCGGCGGAGAGGGTCGAGAGGAGTTTTAGCCATGAGGCGGACACGACGAACAGAGGATACAGTTACGAGGATGATCCTGTAGGTTCTCCCATGAGTCCATTTTCACGTCTGTTATACGTTATACTAACAAGTTTGGGGGTAGAAGGTCGTCGAGCACAAAGTCTTTAGAGGAAATGAAGCTTTCAACGAAGCCATGCTCAAGGAGCCTCCCAGCCCTTGGACCAATGGCCAGATGTGGATGTATGCCTTCTCCTTTATCGGCTTTCTCTGCAGTACCATGAACGGGTACGATGGCTCCCTCATCAACAACCTGCTACAGAACCCGTGGTTCAAGGAGAAGTATGGTGTCGAGAACGACGGCCTGTGGGCCGGTATCGTCTCCTCCATGTACCAGATTGGTGGTGTTGTCGCGCTACCCTTTGTCGGTCCTTGCGTGGATGGTTTTGGTCGTCGTGTTGGCATGCTCATCGGTGCCACTCTCGTTATTGTGGGTACCATCGTCCAGGGACTCTCTCATGAGCCGCCGCAATTCATGGGTGGTCGCTTCCTGCTCGGCTTTGGCGTCTCTATTGCTGCTACTGCTGGACCTATGTATGTCATTGAGGTCAACCACCCGGCTTACCGTGGTGTCCTCGGAGGTACGTCTCAAGACCATCTTCATGTTGATATCTCTTTCCTGTATGCTGACATCTGATAAACAGCCATGTATAACACACTTTGGTTCAGCGGATCCATCCTCGCAGCTGGCGCCGCACGCGGCGGTCTCAACACCGGTGGAGACTACTCCTGGCGTCTCATTACCTGGCTCCAAGCTCTGTTCAGCGGTGTCATCGCCCTCTGCTGTCTCTTCCTCCCGGAGTCCCCTCGGTGGCTGTACGTCCACAACAAGAAGGAGAAGGCCAGACAGGTGCTCACCCGCTACCACGGCCGTGGTGACCCGAACTCGCCATGGGTGCAGCTACAGCTCCATGAGTACGAGGAGCTTCTCAACATGGATGGAGCCGACAAGCGCTGGTGGGACTACCGCGCTCTGTTCCGCGACCGACCCGCCCGCTACCGTCTTATGTGCAATGTTGCCATCTCTATCTTTGGCCAGTGGGCCGGCAACTCCGTCTTGTCATACTTCCTCGGCTCAGTCCTCGACACGGCTGGCTACACTGGTTCGATCGAGCAAGCCAACATCACTTTGATCAACAACTGCCAGCAGTTCATCTTTGCCATCCTTGGCGCTACCCTCGTTGAACGTGTTGGTCGCCGGCCGCTTCTCCTCTTCTCCTTCTCTGCATGTACAGTTGTCTGGCTGGGCATGACCATCGCCTCGTCCCAATTCGAGGCGTCGTACGTTGGCGACGACGCTGAAGGTGACCCTGTGTACGACAACGAGCCTGCCTCAAGGGCGGCACTGGCCATGATCTTCCTCTTTGGCTCTGTCTACTCTATTGGTATCACGCCGCTCCAGGCTCTCTACCCCGTTGAGGTGCTGTCGTTCGAGATGCGTGCCAAGGGTATGGCCTTCTCTAACTTGGCTGTCAACGCTGCCGGTATGCTCAACCAGTACGCCTGGCCTGTTTCTATGGCCGAGATTGGCTGGAAGACGTACATTGTCTTTACCCTGTGGGATGGTGTCCAAACGGCGATTATCTACTTTTGGCTCCCGGAGACTAAGGGACGCACCGTATGTTTGCCCTCCTTGTCCCTTTTTTTTTCGTTATCTTCTCATAAGCATGGATACTAATTGTTTGGATAGCTCGAGGAACTTGACGAGATCTTTACGGCGCCCAATGTCGTCAAGGCTTCCACGTCGAAGAAGGAACTGGCATTTACCCAAGCAGGCGATGTGGTAGATGTCAGGGGCGTCTAGTTCAACTTTGTTCGGCCAGCAGGCTGGAGTGAGAACAACAAAAAAGGGAAAAGTTCATTTATCGTAATCAGTATTGGTTATCTTTCTTTTGTCAGTGGGATCAGTAGTCAGCGTGCAATACCCCTTAGTTTGTTCTTGAATGATATTCACGACCCTTAAATCACCTGTGTCCCTCTGATTGTGGTAGCAAGTATGCCAAGTTACATACTCTCGTTGAAAAGCTTCCTGTTTGTTCGAAGTAGACTATGATTGTATTAAGCAAGAACATACTGTAGAGCTTCTCCTTTATCCCATCGCTCGAGGTTCTCAACTTGCTGCTCATACCAAGAGGTCAAGATATCCCCTTCTACATAACCCATATGAGGCGTCAGGAGCACCTGACTTGTCCCATTCTCGCCCCATTTCTGGCTTCTCCAAGGACTGTCCGCCGGCAGAGGCTCCAGATCGAACACATCCAGCGCGGCACCTGCGATCCGCCCATCCCGCAGCGTCTCCAGTAGATCACCCTCCACCACGAGCGGGCCACGGGACGTGTTGATAAAAAATGAGGTGGGTTTCATCCGCGAGAGGTCGTCCTTGGTGATGAGGCCCCTTGACCTGTCCGACAATACGAGGTGCATGCTCACGACATCAGCTGTGCTGAAGAGTTCGTCCCGGCTGACGACCTTGAACGTCTTTTCGCCGTCCTCATCTTCTACTGGCAACCCCGCGCCGCGGGCTTTTTCGTCCGCGGCGTCCTGCGTCAGATTCGTGCTCCATGCGATAACGCTCATTCCAAATGCTGTAATCATAAGCTTTGCCGTGGTTACACCTAATCTCCCCAGTCCTACCACACCAATGGTTTTGCCTGCCAAGCCGGTGGCCAGACCTGTCTGCCATCCGCCCGTCTTGACGGACAGGTCGTCCTGAGCAATGTTACGAGCTAGTGACAAGATCAGGGTGACGCAGTGTTGGGTGGTGCTGTCGGGGCCAGAGGCGCCCTTTTTCTTGTTGGAGGCACCAGGGGGGGCACCCGTTCCGGCTACAGGGATCCCTCGCGACTGGAACGTAGGTAGGTGAAGCGCATTGTTGCGGTTGCCGGTAGTGAGGAGCAGCTTGAGATTTGGGAGGCGGTTAATGAGGTCCTCTGGGAAAGGCGTACGCTCCCTCATGGTACCTGTTCAAACGTTAGTACGACTTTTCACAGTTCTCTCTCTTTAATGTATCGCAACATACAAATGACCTGAAATGGCTCAAGGCGACTTGCAAGCTCATCTTGAACCGCCTTAGGTGTTTCTGGATGAGCATATGGTAGGAGAGTATCGTTGAAATTCGTCACCTCGTACTTAGAGGGGTCGAGTTTGGCAAAGGGCGCTTTGGACAGACTCTGGTAATCATCAAGCACAGCAATCTGAAGCTTCGCCATGTTGCGTATAGAGCCTATTAACGAGACTAGATTTTGATTGTGATATTGTAAGTTTACAAGGAGAAAGAAGTTGCGAGACCGGAGACTATGTCGCAATCGGCGGGTGAGTGTATACCCGATGAGGGGACAGTGTGACAAAACACTAGTAGCTTACCACTTCACACCGTACGGCCTCGTAAGACCTCAGCTCTTCCACGAGCGGATGATTTGGTATCCATATTTTGATCCTCTTCTAGGTATACACAATTAGAAATACATTTACATCTTGCTAGGCATCCTCATTGCGCCGTCTAGACGAATCACAACACCATTAAGCATGACGTTCTCAATACCAGACCTCACCATCTGCGCAAACTCCTCCGGCTGACCCGCCCTCCTCGGGAACTCCATAGCGCTCTCAAGACTCTTGCGCACCTTACCCGGCATCATGCTCGTCATTCTGCTCTCAAAGAGACTGGGCGCAATCGTTACGACACGGATGCCATAGCGCGCCAGATCGCGGGCCATTGGCAGTGTCATTGCTGTTACGGCGCCTTTGCTGGCGCTGTAGGATACCTGGCCCTTTTGGCCGTCAAATGCCGCCGATGAAGCCACCATGACCACGACGCCGCGCTCAGAGTCTGGGCCTACAGGCTCTGTTTTGGCAATGTGCTCTAAGCTTTGGCGGACAAGGTCGATAGTTCCGCGAAGGTTGACGTTGAGGACAAAGTCGAAATCATCCAAACTCAACGCGTTTCCCTCCCGATCGAGCATCTAACATCAAGTCAGCACAAGCTGCTCTCCTGAATCCATAATACTACAGAGAGGGCAAAGAATAGACATACAGTGGCAGGAGTTGACACACCAGCAGCCGGGATCACGCCTCCCAAAGGCTTACCGGTCTGCTTCGCCCATTCCGCCGCACCCTGCACTGCCTTGGCCACGCTCTCAGTGTCTAAAACGTCGCAGACGAAGAACTTGCCATTGGCGCCTATCTCCTTTGCAAATGCCTGACCATCCTCCTCGTTCATATCCAGGATGGCGACATTACCGCCGTGCTTGCAAATGTCCTCTACGCAAGCTCGACCCAGCCCAGACGCGCTGAGTTCGAAGGTCAGTGAGATTGGCTTCATGGCATGTGATAGGCCTTGAGCTTACCCTCCGGAGATTATGAAAGTGCGGCCTTCAATCTTCATGATCAGTTCTCTTTTGTAAAGGTGGCTGTATTTCTGTATTTGTCAAGTAGAAAGGGCTGATTGAAGGTAAATGGAAGTTTTGTGTACGGCGTAGGATACGGGATTACAGTCGAGGCCGCGGCGCAAGCGTAGAGCGGCGTGCCGAGGTGTAAGAACGGCAACTGTCCGGGGAAAGACCCACTTTCCCATCTACGCTACGAATACCTTAATTATTCCATTACCCTAGAAGACCCAAATCTGCAGCAGTTGGCTTGGTGTTAGGATAATATGAGCAGATAAAGTTGCGAATGAGGTCTGATATCATGATGGGAAAAAGAAACTATTAGATTTGTTACACTTCTTGTCATGGAATCATACAACTGTGGCTTTTTCCTCACCATCTGGAACATGTAGTCTGGTACACTTAATTATGCATCACTGTCGATTTTGTAGGGGTTTGTAGTGTAGCAGGGCGCCGCTGACTAACCAACCAGGGACCCTTGTCGTCTGGCCGACACTTATCGTCGTCATGCGTCTCGGACACGACGAGCCCGATAAGGCACGACCACAGAAGATTTCCCTATCAACTATTTGCGCCCGCCGCGACCTTGACGACATTTCGACAACGACCACCACACGTGGAGATACGCCAGGCTGGTCGCATGCGACTTCAACAAGAACATTCACATCAACTCGCGACGTCGTCATGACCCGACCGCGCAAACTGTCCGGTGCCAGCGAGGAGAGTGGCGGCACCGCCCCGGAGCAGGTGGGATATTTTCGCAACGTCGAGTTTTGGGCTCTTTGACTGATATTGGAGTAGGAGCTGGGGAGCATGTACGATTATTTAGCTAAGATTATTCTTTTGGGGCCCAGCGGGACGGGAAAGTAAGCAGTGTCCCCCTCCAAAAAATCGACAGAGAAGCAAATAACGGATACTGACAGCATTGCTTTGTTATGAATAGGTCATGCTTGTTACATCGATTCGTGAAGAATGAATGGAGAGTGCTTTCTTCACAGACTATCGGCGTCGAATTCGCGAGCAAAATTATCAAAGTTGGAACTGGCGCTCGGAGGAAACGAATCAAGCTCCAGGTACGGATGGTCATCTATGAAATGCTCTTCATGCCATGGGAAACTAATATTTTGGAATAGCTTTGGGACACAGCAGGTACCGAGCGATTCCGATCCGTTTCAAGATCCTACTATCGCGGCGCGGCGGGCGCCATCCTCGTCTACGACATCACCTCACATGCTTCGTTCCGATCGATACAACCCTTTCTCAACGATGCGCGCGCTCTAGCCTCGCCCAACCTTAGTCTCATGCTGGTAGGAAACAAGCTGGACTTGTCTTCTGACCCGCTAGTGGATACGAACGTTCCGCCGCCGACACCTAGTAGTGTCGGGTCGTCCTCTACCATCCAGGCTGGTCCTGCGACAAGTTCTATCTCGCTTTCTGGCGGTCATGCCGGTACAGGCTCCCTACGCGATCATAGCGGATCCATCACGGCGGGGTCACAACAACGAGCGACTGTCGCCCCGGAAGGGCGGGAGGTGTCTAGCGCAGAAGCCAGTCGGTGGGCAAGCACGGCAGGGATTTCCGTGGTGACGGAGTCCAGCGCCCTAAGCGGAGAAGGTGTTGATGAGATTTTCAACAGACTCGCCCGAATGATTTTGACAAAGATCGAGCTGGGCGAGATTGATCCGGACGACCCGATGAGTGGTATTCAATACGGAGATAGTGGGGGATGGAACACAGCCAGCGATGGCGGTAGCATTAAGAGCACAATGACAGGTGGAACCATTGACGACGGGGGCAGTGGGTTGCGAAGGAGACGGCGAGGTAAGAGCAGGACGCAGAACTGGGGTCTGCGTGAATGGGAGGAAGTCTTTACGCTGAGTAGCAGTAACCGCAGGCGAAGAGGCGGTTGCTGTTGATTTCGCGCTATCTTTCCTTCCCTCGGTCTATTTGAACTTGGATACTACTGGAATTTGTTACTGGTGTACCAACTTTCGAGGACGCTCCCGGCTTTTGAGCATACGGCGGAGGGTGGTAATAGGGAGGCTGAAAAAGCCTTCTGATAAGACACATTCACTCGTTGCATCTTTCGACTTCTTTACTACGGCAAGCGTGTTGGGCGTTTCAAAGGGGCAATAGACGCCGATCTATCAAGGCCGGGACATTGCTGAGCATTATATGCGTTCGTTACAGTATTATTATTGCCTACTAGCTTAGGTATCCAGTTTTGGACAATCCATTTCATACCCAATCATTATGTTTTCTACTGATGGGTGAAGAAAGGGTGACTGGTGACAAAAGTGCTACCGCATGAGGACCCGGAGGCTTCGGGGCCGTGTTCGGGGGCTCGCCCGGGGTCTGCAATGGTCCCTTTCCAACAGCTTGTGACTAACACAGAACTCTCAGAATGGCGCTGTTGCGTATATCGTCGAGCCAAAGACAACGTGTTCTGAATCGAAAGGTAGATACTCATAGTGAGCAGATGCATGTTCCTTTGCCAACACGGAAGTTTGAAAGGCCGTTCGTTGTGAGTGGAGATGCGGAGTGAAGAGGCGGCAGTTGGTGTACTACAAAGTATCACAATGTCGTTTTGCCGCCATGAGCATGTTGTTTGACGTATACGACAGTTCGTTGATGACAAGACCAATCATCAAGGAGGGTATTACAGAACCATCTGCTGATTTGATACTAGAAACATTATTTCCTTGTCAGTATTGATAACGAGGTGCCTGACTGCTTGTAGTATTGGTTTCGTATAGTGTGGGGGAATTGCTACCCCAAGGAAGCAGCTGCCCCTCGCACCTGCCCCGCCATCGCAGGGTCTCACTTTGGGGAAGTTGCCATCCACCAAAACTGCGCTGTACTTACCTTCTCCTCCTTGTGCCTGGCCTCAGGAATTAGCCTATTCGCTCAAATGTTGGTGCCTGAGGAAAGGCAGAGTGATTCTCTCCGACTTAAATCAGACTCCTATTCCTCTCCTCCTGGTTTCTTTACTACTAGACCTACACGTTCCGTTCCCATTTCCACTTACAACTCGGACATCATGCGCCCTCGATCAGTCGTAACTGTCGACAAGAACTGGCAGTTCAAGCAGGCAGACAAGGAAGATGGATCTTACCTGCCTGTAGGACAGTTCCCCACGAATGTTCATCTAGACCTTCTACACCACAAGTTGATTCCGGACCCCTTCATTGGAAAGAATGAACTGGAGGTCCAATGGATCGGAGAGAAGGTTTGGGTATACAAGACTACCTTCAAAAGCCCCCAAGTTACCGACGGAGCTCAAGCTGTCTTGGCCTTTGACGGTCTCGACACCTTCGCAACAGTCGTTCTCAATGGCGATAAAATCTTGGAGACGGATAACATGTTCACTCCTGAACGTGTGGATGTCACTAAGACCCTGAAGAGCGAGGAAGAGAACGAGTTGGTTATTACCTTTGACAGCGCTTATCTGCGTGGGTGGGAGTTGGTGGAGAAGTACCCAGACCATAAATGGGGCTGCTGGAATGGCGACAACTCTCGTCTTGCTGTGCGGAAAGCTCAATATCACTGGGTAAGTAACTCTCCTCAACTTTGGGGCGTTTGGTAAACAACTAACTGACGACAAAAGGGTTGGGACTGGGGGCCGGCTCTTCTCACGTGCGGACCATGGAGGCCTGTCAATCTCGAGATTTACGAATCTCGTATAACTGACCTGTGGGCTGAGATTCGATTCGACGACTCATTGAAGAACGCTGAGATTACTGCTCACGCGCCGTCGGAAGGCAGGGCTGGAAGCGTGCGCTTTGACCTATCCTTAGACGGCAAAGAGGTGGCTTCTCAGTCTGTAGACATTGGAGACAGCGCTGTTGCCAAACTCAACCTCAAAGACCCCGAGCTATGGTACCCGGCGCCCTACGGAAAGCAACCCCTTTATACCCTGAAAGCTACCCTCCTTGACGGCAAGGACGAGGTAGACATTGTTTCCAAGAAGATCGGTCTACGAAAAGCAGAGCTTATCCAACGCGAGCTTGAGGATCAGCCGGGAACCAGCTTTTTCTTCCGGATCAACAACATTCCTATATTTTGCGGTGGGAGCAATTGGATCCCTGCGGATAATTTCATACCTAGCATATCAAAGGGCCGATATCATGACTGGGTAAAGCTAGTGGCCGATGGTAACCAGTTCATGCTTCGCGTCTGGGGCGGTGGGATCTACGAAGAGCAGGCTCTCTATGATGCCTGCGACGAGCTCGGTATTCTTGTCTGGCAAGATTTCATGTTCGGCTGTGGCAACTACCCAACCTGGCCGGAGATGCGTGAGTCTATTAAGCGAGAGGCTGCTGAGAATGTCAAGCTTCTACGCCACCATCCCTCTATGGTTATTTGGGCTGGCAACAACGAAGACTACGCTTATGCTGAGAGCGAGGGGTTGACCTACGATCCTAACGACAAAGACCCTGAAAGCTGGCTTAAGACAGATTTCCCTGCTCGTTACATTTATGAGAAAATCCTCGCCGATGTATGTGCAGAATTGATACCTGACACATATTATCACTTTGGTAGCCCGTGGGGAGGGAAATCATCTTCAGATCCTACGGTTGCGGATATCCATCAGTGGAACGTTTGGCATGGCTCGCAAGAGAAGTATCAAAACTTCGACAAGCTTGTGGGTCGGTTCGTCTCGGAATTTGGCATGCAGGCGTTCCCGTCTGTCAAGACGATTGACCAGTACCTGCCCCAAGGCAAGGACGACCCAGATCGCTATCCTCAGTCTTCAACGGTCGATTTCCACAACAAGGCGGACGGCCATGAGCGCCGGATTGCCCTGTACTTGGTCGAGAATCTCCGTTACACCCCTGATCCTCTGGAGTATTTCGTGTATTGCACTCAGCTGATGCAGGCTGAATGCCTCGCTTCCGCCTATAGACTTTGGAAGAGGGAATGGCGTGGTCCTGGTCGCGAGTACTGCGCCGGTGCCGTGGTTTGGCAGATCAACGACTGCTGGCCGGTAACATCCTGGGCAATCTGCGACTATTATCTTCGACCCAAGCACGCCTACTATACGGTCAAGCGTGAGATGGCTCCAATCTCGATTGGCATGACCCGTAGGGAGCACAAGCACCCTCGCGACAAGTATACTAGGGTGCATATTGACACCCAGATCAAGCTCGAGATCTGGGGCTCCAATCTGATGCTTGAAGATCTTAAGGTCGACTGCGTCGTGAAGGCATGGGATGTTGAGACGGGCGCCGAAACCTACTCAAAGACAGCGTCATCGGGCCTTACCTTGCCCGCCAATTGTTCTACCGAGATTGTTGCAATGGACGTTCCTGTCAAAGAGAAGGACGCTGGACTCGAAGGCCGTACTGTGGTGGCAGCATATCTGCTCCAAGACGGTCGACAGATCGCTCGCTACGTCAATTGGCCTGAGCCATTGAAGTATCTCCACTTGCAAAAGCCAAAAGACCTTAAGGTCGAGATGTCCAAGGATGCCAAAAGCGTTTCTGTCAGTGCTGAGGTGCCTATGAAAGGAGTGGCGTTAGAGTGCGACGACGATGAAGTCAAGTTTGAGGACAACCTGGTTGACATTGTGCCAGGGGAGGTGGTAAGCATTGGGGTAAAGGGAGCAACAGAAGGCACGAAGGTAACCGCACAATATCTCGGGATGTTGAACTAGATCTCGTGAAAGACCCCAGCTCTGCCTAGAAATGTTCACGATAACGCCGGTCCAGACGCAAGATCAATCTATTATCAACAGATATTCCTTCCCCGTCCAATAAAGCTTGCGTGAATGCTGGTGGCGCAAATGCGAATGTCGCCACTATTTACGGTGGATGCACACGTACATACATACATATGGATCTAGAGTGGGTAGCGGCCACATGCTCGGAGAACGGCTGCCCACGGGGGTGGAGAATATTCTAAGAATGAGCTTACTTGGATTAACTTTGGGGTTGGGTCATCGGGATGGACACCCAGTCATGGATCATTTGGCTGGGCCGCATTCCAGCAGAATATGACTGACCATTCATCGTCGAGTGTTGGTCCGCCCGTTCGCGTACGAAGTGCCACTGATATTGATCACACCACCCTCAACTACTGTCCAACTCGGCTCCCATTACAGGTTGGACTAGCACTCGATTGGGGGAGACGACCCGCTCCACTTACGCACGCGGCTTGTTGCGGCCTTTTCGCGGCGGCATGCTTCTGGAAGCATTGGCGCTCCCCAAGTCATGTTCATCCCTCCTATTCCACATCAACAGCTTGGCTGGGGAAAGGACGATGCGACCGGCCAAAAACAAGATATACAAGAGAGGAGTACATAGTATGCACTATTAAAAACTCAAAAGCAAAACGCTTTTCAAAACAAAGTGTTTTTGTGATGTTATGAAGAAGGCATGTACTTGTTATGCTTTTGTTCGGGAAGCTAGCCAAGAGACTAAGGGCTTGAAGCATATGTGTTCCGATGCACTAGCTGGAGCTGGGGAAATTCAGGCTACAGTCATCACATGTACTAGTCCGCGACGCTCCGATCACAGTCGTGGCAAAAGTTCAGTGATGACCGGTACATATTCTGCCAAGCTGAGAATCAATAATTACGTGGGCCGTCTCCCGGTGTGTTAGACTCGGACAAGTGAGCCGGAAAGGTAAGGTGGTCGGATCATGACAAGCTTTCTTGTTCTCAGGTAATAGGGCGCGTACTACACGACACAATGCAAGCAGGATCTCACAATACTCGTGTGGCTTCTTCCGGGCGTCGTCTCCCATGTTGAGAAAGGGGATGTGTGGGGACGACTTCACGTGTCCTGGGCAAGTCTGGATTCTTACGATTTGAAACAGAAAAGAAAAGCCCTAAGGGATTTGCCCACTTCTCCTCGTTCAGAAGCTGCGGAACAGCTACCAAGACCGGAGGCAGGTTTCTTATCAACCAGGAGCACGGCCCATGTCCGCCTGGAAACTGCAATTGGCCACCCTCTCGGTTGCGGAGATCCCCGGTCTCCAGGATTATCTATGCACCTAACTTAGTAGGTCAGCATCTACAAGTAGTGGATCGTATTTATCGTACTACGCGTACCTTATCTACCTGAAATTACCTCAGACGGGCACGTTTGAGGCACAGCGAGGCCTCGCGTGCTCCATTACCCCGATTTTCTTATTGTATGGGGGGCTCAGGAATGCTGGCAAACCTTACTTCCACCGCATCCGTCCGTGCTCGTCTGGTCTCAGCTGTTAGGCACACTCAGGAGCTAAGCAATAGGATGTCGAGGAATGACTGGTAACATTTTGTACAGAGCTGGAGATTGGCCATGGCCTATTAGCAGAGAGCGAAGTCATAGGTAGCCACTTGTACTACCCCTCAAGTCTTATGCCCCCAAGTGACCGGAGGCTCTGCGGCATAGCCTCCCTTGACTCGGGTATGGACTCCTCACTTCTGGGCAACATTAGTGCCTTTGGAAATGAGCAGAGGTGGCCAAAGCTTCAGCCTTGGCCTTTGGGCATTGACAAAGAGCTGATAGTGAATACGGCGCTGGGGCTGGCTTATCTGTACAGCGGCAGGTATCGCAGATTGCCTGTACGAGTACTTGTCGTTCACTGGCCACCATCCCATGTATCGCCAAGGTATTGCTCTGTACGTACTTACGTACCGGGATCGTCTCTTGGCAGGATTACGATGGTGATCCGGGGTCAACCTGACATCCCCAATGCAGTTACCATTGGCCACCCTTTCGTGTTTGCGCGTTGCCTTGTTCATTTCGCGCCCGCCCTCCTTGCACATCCTCCTCCTTTCGCATCCTGCTCTTATTTCTACTCTCTTTCCCCCACATTCGCCCGGGTTTTGCTTCTCCTTCGAATGATCGGCTCTCCGTGTCACACGTGCTTCTTCCCATAACGCCTTGTTACACCCGGGTCTCAAGAAGCGCATCTTTCTGTGCTTCCCGTCTACAGATTGGATTAATTCAAACAGGACCGGGCAAGGCACGAAGCTCTCCTAGAGCCCAACTGAACTGCCCATCATGCCTGTCTCGTCGTTTCTGAACAAGCTGAAGCCCACAGTCAACAGGGAAAAGGATGGACGTGAGCAGTTCCCTAACCGTGTAGCTTTCATTCTGGCTGCGATTGTACGTATTTTCTCCATCTCTCCTACAACATGGCTATTCGACCTATGCGACTTCTGAAATGGTTTAGCCATGTGATGCGCCGCGCCGCGCTCCCCAATTCATGATCGTCAAGACTAACATTGTCTACAATAGGGCGGCGCCGTTGGTCTGGGTAATGTCTTGCGATACCCCTCAGTCGTCTTCGCCAACAGTGGCCTGCAATGGTTCATTCCCTATCTTATCGCCCTGGTCTTCCTCGGTATTCCCGTCTTGCTGCTCGAGATCTCGCTAGGCCAGGCTTATCGTGCTGGTGTTGTCACCTCATTCAACAGCCTGCACAACCGCACCAAGGGCGTTGGTCTGGGCGTTGTTTTGACCGGCTACATGGTTGTCTGCTACTATGTACCCATCCTGTCGTGGATTATGCACTATTTCCGCGGCTCTTTCCAGAGCCCTCTGCCCTGGGGTGATGACCCCGACGCATACTTCATGGGCACTGTCATTGCTAACCCGGACCCAACCCCTGGAGTGATTGAGGGTGGCCAAGTGACCCAGTATACCGAATATCCTGCCATGGGCATGGTGGGCGAGACGGTCGGCTGGTGCGCCTTCATCTGGTTTTGCGTCTGGCTTTCCCTCTTCAGCGGTATCTCCCTAACTGGCCGTGCCGTCTACTTCACTATGGGTCTTCCGATTGTCATGCTCTTCGTCCTGCTCGGTCGCTCTGCTTCCCTTGACCGCGCGGGCGAAGGTGTTAAATACTACTTTGGCGAATGGCATAGCGACAAGCTTGCTGGAGGCCAGATCTGGCAGGGCGCTTGTGGTCAGATCTTCTTCTCGATTGGTGTTGGTTTCGGTTACTTTACTACCTACGCCTCTTACAACCCTCGGTTTGCCAACGCTGTCCAGGATACCCTTATTATCGCCTGCAGTAACTCCATGTTCGAGATTTGTGCTGGTTTCATCGTGTTCAGCATCATTGGTTTCCTCGAGATGACGCCGGAGAAGGATGGACAAGATCTTAGCACCTTCGTCGTCGGCTTCTTGACTTACCCTGCTGCCCTCTCTGAGATGCCAGGCGCTAACTTTTTCGCTGTCGTCTGGTTCCTGACTATTGCTCTCTTGGGTGTGAGCTCTTCTGTTGCCCTGACGGAGACGCTCATTACTATGATTCACGAAAGCTTTGTCGGAAGCCGTGTACCACGCTGGATCATCTCTACTGTTGTCATCATCGTCTCCTTCCTCCTATCTCTGATGTTCTGCAGCGAGTTCGGTTTTTACTTGCTGGATGCTGTCGACACTTGGGTCAACAACCTTACGCTTCTCATGATTGTCTTGTGCGAGATCGTCTCTGTGACGACCATGTACCGCTGGAGCGATGTTGTTTCGCAGGTCGGTATGGTGGCCTACCTCACGTCTTGCCTGAGCTACATTTTCTCCTTGATCCTCGGTGTTGCT
This sequence comes from Waltergamsia citrina, assembly GCA_022814615.1. Classification (NCBI taxonomy): domain Eukaryota; kingdom Fungi; phylum Ascomycota; class Sordariomycetes; order Hypocreales; family Bionectriaceae; genus Waltergamsia; species Waltergamsia citrina. Next base: position 649,264 of record JAKLNE010000004.1, on the reverse strand, counting down.
GTCGGCCAGGCTGTGGGCCCTGAGGCTGGCGCAGGTGTAGGCTTCGGCATCTTTATTGTCGGCCAGGTCGTCTCGGTGCTGCTTTCGAAGACGCCCGACTCAATCGCGCCTGGATTCTTTGGCAAGAATGCGCTGATTGCCAAGTTCTGGTGGCTCAACTTCTACACGGTACGTTTCGAACCCCCCTTCCCAGCTCCTCGAGAAATGTTTAGCAGGTAGCCCGGCCCCATCATCAGAATGTTAGCTAACTCGTCCTCGCCTTAGTTTGAGCAATTGCGCCGCGACCTCAATGTTGTCATTGGCTACGGCAAGAACTGGAACATCCCCTTCTTCTGGGGCCCCATTCTTCGCTTTATCTCTGCACCTATCCTCGCCATCATTCTCTCCTTTGCGTACCCTGACTTCCTCGAGAAGCGCATGGACCCCCTCCACATCTTCGGTTTCGCCGCTTCTCACATCGCCGTCGTCCTCGCTCTCACCGGCTTGATCATTCCCCGTGCTCTCGACGTCTTTGTCATGCCGGCCCGCCGCGGCGACTGGAAGGTCCACTACGGTCCTCAGGTCCTCAACCCCATTTTCGTTGCCCGTGCTGAGGGTACCGACATCCTCGAAGACCACGATCACGCTATCACTGAGCCGGACCAGAGCAGCAGCGACAGGAAGTACGCTGAGAAGGGCCCTGTTCCGGACGCTACCCATTAAGAAATAACGAGGTGGGGGTTGAGGTGTCTGGTGTGTTTCCATGGCTTCTCCTGTTCATCTTTGATACCCAGATAGGTATCGATTTCGTCGATAACTTAAAATTGAATACTATATTACTATTACCTGGATTGGTTACCCTAATTACGGCCGGTAGTGCCTGATTTGGTGACTTTGACCTTCGCAATGATGTTCTCACAGATCGTCAGTTTCACCAGTACAGACTACTCTCCATTAGCAATGTGGGCATGTCAATTGAGCACGAAAGTACATCTCTTCCAGCTGTTTTCGTTTCCACCAAAGCTGATGCGAATGGACAGCCTAATGTTCAATTTTCCACACTCAATATTGCAAAATTCCATGTATATGCCGTAACCAGGCCGGAGCAGAATGTCTTACAACGGCTTCATCGACAGCTTCCGTTAGCGGACGCAATAGTGAGTGGCGTACGCCTGAGTCAGACAGTGTCCTCTCCGGCACGCTTAGACCGCCGTCTGAATATCTGAAATCCGTTCCAGCCTTTCCTTCGAAAATTCGAAGAATATTCTGATGACGACACACATGTGGTGCTTGTCCCACACTCCCCCGTCCTAGCACGATTTTCCAAGCTTGATTCATCACGTTCTTCATCCTGCTGATGGCACTTTCTATCGTCCTCTAGCTTCCGAAACCGAACAAGCAAGACCAAGAAGAGGGCAAAAGCATACGTTCCCAGAGTACAGGCGACACTGGCCAGTGCAAAGCGCCTAGTATGAGAGCTGTCGGAGAAGTTGATCTGGATACTATTTCCACATAATGCCTGGTATGATTAGTTGAAAGAAAGCCAGCACATAATGCAGAAAACGTACCGCCATGAAGTTTAAAGGTAGGAATGCGATGGTCATGACTGTGAAGATAAACAGATAGTGGTTGATGCGTGTAGTTCGGGACATCTCTTCGAATGAGGCAGTACTGTACAGCTAAATACGGCGGTTAGTACTGGAACAAGAAGCCTTGCGGATATTTCACCTCACGTACGTCTTTTCGCATGCCTTTTATCTCCTTCATGATGCGATCAATCCTTGTTTGTAGCATCTTAGCTCGTTCGTCCAAACTGTTCTCAACAAAGTCCCAGTTTACGCCCATAACCCTGATGCCTGGAAGATGGGATCTTTCTGGATCTGCTCCCATGATTGTGGTCCTGGTTTGTTTGAAGTCCTTCTTAGTATCGTCGATCCATGCTTTCGACATGCGGAGAAGCTGCATGGTGTCAAAGTAAAAATCGGATTGTTGTTGGCGATTATATGCCGAAATCCTATGCACCTGTTGGTGTGTAAGGATGTTGTGGTCAAAGAATAGTCTCTCAATCTCTTCCAGAACACTTCCCCAGTCATGTGTCCAGACTGGCAATACCATGTAAAACACCGCAAGGAACCCCACGATGGGTGCCCAAAGCTCGCCAGCCTGTTCCAAACGACCGACGGCAATTGGCGATTCTTTAGAATTGACATGGATCTCTCCTCCAGGAGATATGATACAAACAACGTTATAACTGTTCTGCGTTAAATCGTGCGGATTGGCCTCCCAGAATCGAGACGCGACTGCGATAGAGAATCTGTGCTCTTGTACTTGTACTTCTGTACCTGAGATACCCTTTATACACCATTTGAACCGATCAATGCTTAAGCCTTCTTGAGACTCGTCCTCAAGAGCCTGTTTGGAAAGCATACATTGAGGGCGTCTATCCTTGGCCAGACTTCTGAAATGGTGAAAGACGTGTGCCATATTAAAAGCTAATGGGCGGTTCCAAGGGCCGCCGGACCAATTGTGAAGTGGCAGCGTGGTTCTAAAGACGGCAGATGCTGCATTTATGAAGAAACTGCGCAATATTTCCATGCATTCAGAATGCCAATGATCGAATCGCACAGCAATCCCATGCAACAGCATGGCCGTGACATATCCCATGTCGCTAAGCGATATCGCCAGAGACATAGCTGACTGGTTGATAAAACTTATGCCTGATTGTTAGCGACCTAAGGGCCCTGAGTCAAATATTCATATCAGCTCTTACAAAATGGATCCATTCAGACATAAAGGCCTAGGCTCGTGCAATCCCCCAGGTTTGGCCTCTATAGATACTCTGTTTGATAATGGCGAGCAAGCCTCGAACATTATGCAAGTTCGAGGACTATTCTCAATGTCATGAAGCCATAGGAAATGTATGATCTGAGGAGGCCAGTACATTTCCCCTAAGTCGAGGTTGCTAGTAGATATTGTTTTAGGCCATTTGTTCGCAAAATTCCTCCATGTTTCGTTTTTCAATACAACTTGCTGGGGAAGATCTTCCCGGAAGATACGGCCCCGTATGTAAAAAACATCGTTCGAAGTCGTATTCTCATGTATTTGTTGTTTTAAAACCAGCTTTGAACGGGGGCGGTGGACATCTTTTGACACAGTACTGATGAAGAGCTGGATCCCGAAAGAACTTATGATATCTTCTGTTGTCATCAGGACAAATGCTGAGTCCTCGGACCACCCCGCGTGCATCCAAAGCGGTGCTTTGAGTAGCTCCTGAAAGGCGAGCGATTTTCCACATTGGCTCTCTAGTGTTGATGGAGAGGACTGGATATCAGGTTGCATAATCGTTTCAAGAGTTGCTGATGTGTTGAGCCGTAGCTGCTGCTCATCCAGTTGAGTGACTCCTTGCTTGTTGACCACATTCTGCCTAGTGGAGACTGCTGATTCGTTGTGGCTGCAGTTATCATTTGGCACCTTCTTGGAAGCTTGTTCGGAGTTATCTGGATGTTGTTGACAGCCCATGATGCGGTTCTTCTATTTCGAGTTTCTTGACACTTGCTTTCGCAGTGGAATCAAAAGCGCGGCCATAGCTTTAAATACGCCGACCACAAATCATTATAACTTGGGCAGCTTCTTTCCTAAAACCAATGGCCAATCCCGAAACCATGCACGTATACCCCTTCGCGAAGGCTGTGCTACGTTGGGTTCTGGTATTCTTCCACACAGTTCAAGTAATAGGCATCATGTATTCTAATATGTTGAACAAAAAAAAAAAAAAAAAAAAAAAAACAGAACATATCTCAAATACGAGCTCCTCGATCTCGTGATCACGCCATACAGGTTTCTTTGCGTATGCAGCCCCAAAGGATCACGCAAGGATACATTTCTTGCCTGGTGTGCGTTCTTGACTGTTGTGATCTGAACGAAGCCTCGGACTTATATGTACAAAATCCATGGATAGTTGGCCATAAGGGCTCGGGTGGCTGCAGACTTGGGCGTCGGATATGGTATCACAAACCGAGACACAACAGCTTACTGATCTGTCGTAAGGCCACCTCACGGGCGCAGTATTGCCTGATCTCAGGCTGATTTGAAAACAGAAATCTTCAGAAAAAATATTGTCATTATGTAAGACTATCGCCTCAAATCTTCGATTGATGTACCATTACTTCTGCCAAGCGGCTCATAAAGCAAATAACCTCTCTTTTGTTTTTTTGTGTGTCGTAATTAGAAGCGTTCAGTTGTTGGCAACCGTCACCATGAAGTTGACTGGCTTCACAAACCAGTAGTTGAGCTTATTCCACGATTCGTTTTCATCTTTCAGGCGGCCATCCAATTGGAGGTCGAAGTCCCGGATTATTCGAGGAATGAGCTTGCACATTTCCAGCATCGAGATATTCCTACCGACACAGGTTCGCGAACCAAGTCCGAACTGTTGGGATTTTTGTCAGTGTCATACCATAACTATATTCGGGGTAAGCGACTTACCGCCATTGAATGATGGTTCATAAGGCGCAGCTTCTCCGTATCTGCCGTCAGCCATCTCTCAGGTCTGAACTCCCCGACATCATCGCCGAAAATGGATTTATTATTGTGCTCAACCCACGCATTAACGCCGAGGATAGTCTGTACGCGGTGAGCAAAGGGACCAACAGTTGCCTCGATCTGGTAACACAGCACTTACCCCTTCTGGAAAGTAGACCCCATCTATGGTCACCCCATCGTGAGGTGCTACACGCTCGAGCGGCAGCCCGCCGGCAGGGTGGACTCGGAACGTTTCTTTGATGATTGCCTGGAAGTAAGGCATGTCTTGTGTCTCGGCGAAAGTAGGGTACTTTGATAGCTTGCCCTCAGCAGTAAAAGAGCTGATTTCTTCTTTAAAAGTCTTCAAGCATGATGGGTTCTTGAGCAGGTAGTAAAAGACGGCAGAAAGACTGAGCGCCGTGGTGTCGGAACCGGCCACCATGTTGGACACGCATCCTGCTACAATATGTGCGCGGGTAAACGTCTCGGGATCTTGGGCGTGCTTGGAGACGAACTTTGACAAGAATGGCTCGGTTGTCGAGCCAGCTTCATCCCCGTCAACATCGACGGCTTTCGCCTTTGCGTTGTGTTCGGCAATACATTGTAGGGTGAAGTTGATGATATAGGCCCTGCCAGAGCCCTTCCCCTTAGCCATGTAGTTCTTCAACTCATAGAGGAAGCGATGCCACGACGGATATATGCCAGTCAAGGAGGCATACGCAAGATGATCCTCTAGAGCACGTATCACACCACCCACGTCCTCCCCTCGGTCCAAGAAGCCAAATCGCTTTGCATAAGTGATCAGCCCGATTACATCAAAGGCATAGCACTGGAGCCAATGTCGCAGGTCAATGGCAATCCCAGCGGCAGCGATTTCTTGGAAACGCGACGATAAGAGGTCGGCACAATCATCCACATATGGCTCGTAACTTTTCAAAGATGACAAGCTGTAGGTACTCTGGAACAGCTTCCGATTATGGGCATGGCGCTTAATGGACTGGTCGGCAAAGACAGCGAAGCTTCCAACGGGGGGAGGCGGACCGTGGAGAGGGAGGGGACTAGTCCAGGTGCTGTACCAATTCGACTTGGGGAGTTGCGTGCCGTAGCCGTAGATAACGTCTATGGCTGTTGAATGATTAACGCTGTACCGCCGAGGCCCGTAGCGAACGACAGATCCTGTTAACCGATAGTTAGCAAGCGACAATGGTGTAACACTTCCCTCAACATCACGACTTACCATATTTCTCGTGTAAGCGCTGGTTTGTATGCTCAAAGTCACCTTGCCATACTTTAAACAGATACCAAGCGTCCGTCCACCGCGTAAGCCATGGTCCAGGCACCGATCGAAGAGGAGATAGCAACGGCCTCAGTACAACAAACCCGACAAGAGCGAGGATGAGGCCAAGAACCAGAGGCGAAATCATGACTGCTCTTTTCCTCAATGCCGGCGATCGTGAATCAATCAAATGGTGTTTATCGACATGATTTCAAGCGGATAGGCCGGGCTTATAAATGGGATTTATGCTTTCTCCTCACCGACTGTAACCCTGCGCTGCAGATCAAATCATTCTGATCTTTTTTTTTGCGCCAAACGCGTGGCATCTGACATACACGCCATTCTAGGCAGTATTGGAGAGAGATAACCTCAGACTTCCCCGCTCCGATGAGTATGCCGGGGGTTTTCAATGCGGATGTTACGAGTAGCTTAGTAGAGTAAGGACGGTCCCGGATATCGGCTTAACCCTAACTAGTGGCCATCCTAGAGCCAATTGTAAACGAGAAGCACGTCATTGGTTTGCTCTGTAATTACTCATCCGGCACTGATTGAGGAGCATGTTGGAAAGTGAGCATTCAAAGTGTCGCGCAATAGTAGGTCACTTTCTCCTCCATCGTGAGTAATAGCGGATTAAATAATAGATGGAGTTGGCCAGGAACAAAATGTGACCAGAATCCTGCTCAGCACCTAACCCTAAAGTGATAAGCTGAGGCCGCTGACATAAGCAGCTATTGACAAAATCTAGCACAAAATTCATCGCCCTCGAAACATCGATACATTCATTCCTCATTGCTGTCCATCCTTTTCGGAGCGACAAGTGCTTCCAATCAGGCCTTCAAATGCTATTCGAACACATAAAGATATGATCGGAAAGGCCAAAAGGTAGGTTCTCTGCGTAGTATCTTGTAAGTCTCTGGCGCAAGGCGTACGCAGTTCTTTCAATCTCCCCAAACCATCCAAATCTTCCGCAACTTGTACATCGCAGCTTTCCAGCCCAGCCACTCCTCCATACCCTCTCACGAGTCTTCTTCGGAAGATCCTCCTCGCAGAACACGTCTTGTGCGACGCGCTGGAAGTCGGCTGGGAATCTGGACATGGCATACTATCAACACCTTTCTCGTTTTTCCGCGGGATAGGTTGAGATTGCGCGCCATGATAGCTGCAAGATTAAATACGGACCATCATAGTCCATGCCCGTCTTCATATACCTTCTGTGTGTATGGTTACCTACACGGGCGAGGCTCCAAGCGCTCCAACATATCTATTATATCCTCGCTATATATTGAGCTTTTCACTGCCTCGTGCTTTTATGTCTGGCGACTTGATTGGCTCATTGTAGTGCTATAGTCCATTTTGATCTGCAGTGGTGGAAAGTCTGTATGTAACGATTATAATCCACAAGGCCTTTCGCCCGGATGACCTCATGCACGTCAAGTAGTCCCCATATGCCAAAGACGTCAACGAATTCACCAGTAATCCACTTGCTTAACGTCCTCTGAAACATTGTCTCGCGACACCTGTATATACTTCTCAAAAATTCATCTTCCCATCGCATTGCCGTATAATACTACCATATAGTCACCCACAGCAAGAATCATGACTCCGGGTAACAAGACGTCTAAGTTCGGCAATCTGCCACTCAGCTGCACCGGCCCCATCGAGTGTGCCCTCACAGGAACAGCTCTTCTCAACACGCCATATCTGAATAAGGGATCTGCTTTCCCTGAAGAAGAAAGAAAGCAATTCAATCTCACAGGTTTGCTACCCCGGAGCGAGCAGTCACTGGAGCAGCAGACCAAGCGAGCATGGCAGCAGTACTCATCAAGGCACGACCCGCTGGCGAAAAATACTTTTCTCATGTCCCTCAAATACCAGAATGAGGTGCTGTATTACAGAGTAGGTTTCCTTCTTGATTTGCACTCGGGTCCCGAGCTTACCGGTGTGCAGTTACTGCAAGACCATCTGAAGGAGATGTTTAGCGTGGTGTACACGCCAACAGAAGGCGATGCTATTCAGAACTACTCTAGACTGTTCAGGCGGCCTGAAGGCTGCTTTTTGGATATTAATCATCCGGAAAGGGTGAAGGGAGATCTGGCGCAGTGGGGAAACCCAGAGGACATCGATTACATCGTAGTCACAGGTGAGCTACCAACAAGCCTGCTTACACTCCCGTATCACAACATCTAATCCCCAACAGATGGCGAAGAAATCCTAGGAATCGGAGACCAAGGCGTCGGCGGCATCCTCATCTCCGTAGCCAAACTAGTCCTCACCACCCTCTGCGCAGGCATCCACCCAAGCCGCACCCTCCCCGTCGTCCTCGACTGCGGCACCGACAACAAAGAGCTCCTGAACGATGAGCTCTACCTCGGCCTCCCACATAAACGTGTCAGAGGCAACCAGTACAACGACTTTGTGGATACCTTCGTGCAGGCGGCCAGGGAGTTGTATCCCAAGGCATACATCCACTTTGAGGACTTTGGGCTTCACAATGGTCTGTACTACCCTTCCCTCTTGTCTCTTCTCGCGTGGTATTTACCTTTTTGTTGGTTTTCTGGGCTGACTGGCAATGGCTGTAGCGAGACGTTTGTTGGACTTGTACCGCCCTAAGATGCCGTGCTTCAATGATGATGTGCAGGGGACAGGTTGTGTTACCCTGGCGGCTATCATGTCGGGCTTACACGTCAACGGTCTGAAACTCAAGGATCTGCGAATGGTCGTTTTTGGTGCCGGTTCTGCCGGTGTAGGTATTGCTGATCAGGTGCGGGATGCTATTGCTGCGGAAAGCAATGTCAGCTCGGAAGAGGCAGCAGAGAACATATGGTGAGTTCTTGTAACGAGCAACATGTGCTACCTGAGCTTGGCTTTCTAACCATCTTCCAAGGCTGATCGATAGACCCGGTCTCCTTACTACAAAGACAGAAACATCCGACGCTCAGAAAGCATTCATCAAGGATGCCTCCAGCTGGGCCGATGACCAAACAGATCTCCTCTCCGTCGTCAAGGCCGTCCATCCCAACGTCCTCATCGGCACTTCCACTGTCGCAGGCGCTTTCACCGAAGATGTCGTCAAGGCCATGCACCAACACACCTCCCAACCCATAATCTTCCCCCTATCTAACCCAACCCGTCTCCACGAAGCCAAACCCGAAGACATCCTCCACTGGACAAACGGCCAAGCTCTCGTCGCTACCGGGTCGCCCTTCGACCCCGTCTCCGGCCCATGGGGCGAAAACGGAAAGCATATTACCGTCGAAATTGCCGAGTGTAATAACAGTGTCGTCTTCCCTGGTATCGGCCTCGGTGGTGTTCTTTCACGCGCTTCCCGAGTGACAGATCGTATGCTCGTTGCAGCGGTGCAGAGTGTCGCTGCTTTGAGTCCTGCGCGCGAGGATCCAACTGCGCCATTGTTACCCGATGTGACGGACGTGAAAGAGGTGAGCGTCAGGGTGGCGCGGGGTGTGGTTCAGGCTGCTGTGGAGGAGGGTGTGGCGAGCCAGGAGGGGATCCCGTCGGGTGAGGATGATCTAGAGGAATGGGTTCGCGAGCAGATGTGGGAACCGGTCTATCGCCCTCTGAAGCGCGTAGATATGGAGGGGGCAACGCGGCATGCTAGAGGTGAATTGGGCAAGGCCGGCACCGTGACGAGAAACGAAGTCCATTGATCTAGATCAAGGCATTTATTTGAAAGTGAATAATATTGATATATTGCCCAGGTAATAATTAATAACTCCTTACTTGGCAGGTAGTAATAACAAGAGGTGAACCGACCGCCATCGCTTCATCTTACTTTGACAAAAACGAGGAACATACATAACGAAACACGTTCTGTACGCGGCATATAGGCCTATACAACTCCAGCCCTGGCCGCTTCACCGGCATTATCATTCACAAGCTCCTCCATTCTCTTCTTGCCCCTTCCTAGGCCACCTTCGCCTACACCCATCCTTCTAGCCACGTACCTTTGGGCAACAACACCAACGGCAAGGCTAAGGAGCTCCTCAATCCATTCCGCTACCCACTCGCGCGGGTCAACGCCGCCGCTGTCAATAATGTCCCGAATGTCCTCCGGCAGTTGATCCTCGTCACCGGCTTCAGGTTGCTGACCGTCCTCGGCAGACTTGGGAGTCATGGGCGTCGGAGCATCGAGCCAGCGGGCCCAGCGGGCTGGGATACTCTGGCTCACAGTCGAGAACTCAATCTCGTGCACAGGATCGAGGATGTAGATGGCGAAGCAGATGAACTCATCGCTTTCCGTTGGATCCTGCACCGGAGAAGTCTCCTTCTCCTTTTCAGCAGAAGCCGTGCCAGTGAAGAGAGCCTTATCAGCGGGGACGGTGATGGCCTGAACAGCCAGGAAAAGGTCCGACGTGCGCACAGGGTTGCTCTCGCTCACAATCTCGGTAGCACGCTGCTTAGCCTGCTCGAGCCCGCCATGAGCGCCAAAGTATTCATCGGCGTAGCTCTCAGCGCCCGCGCGACAGAGCTTAGTGCCCTCGACCATGCCCTTAACAAGGCCGAGCTCGCGGGGCGAATTGACCTGGCGCCACCAGGGACCGTCTCGCCAGCCGGGGGATCCGTCGCTGGAGCGGCGAGAGCTGCTTTCGTGGCCGCGCTGGACAACGAGGAGATCACCGCCTTCGACTTGGGACATGACGCGGGAGAATATGCCGTAGATGAGAGGATCGAGGGAGGGGTAACCGACGAGATCGTGAGTGATGTGGATCATGAGGCGTTCGTGAGCGCTGATGGGAGGTGCGAGGGTGTGAAGGATGTTGGTGAATGTCGGCATGGCTCGTTGACGTAGTTCATCGCCTGGAAAGTAATTAGCATGAAAGAAGCGCTATCAAGACACCATTGAAAGGGATACTGCTCACCATAATGACGGATGGCATCGTAGTCAATACCATCTCGCAGGCCCTTGACCTGTTCTGCCCACTTCTTAGCCTCCTCGTTCTGTTGGATTTCTTTGTACGCCGCCCCGGCCTGCTTCATGGCAGCATTGGCCGTAGCGGTAGCTGTCGAGAAGATTCCACCCCACCAGCTGCCACCAGCCTGCTGTACATCCTGCTGCTCGACGGAGCCCTTCTTCTCCGAGTCATGGAGCTCGGAGCTGGTAGCGCTCGGTGTGAAGGTGGCCTTCAAGCTCCGGGCGCTATCAGTCGATTTGCGGGCGGCGACCGGCGCCTTGTCGTCTTGAGCGGGGGGCGTGGCGGTAGACCTCCGGCCAGCAGGCTCCTTGATGCGAGGCGTGTGAGGTCGGGAGGTCTGCTCCGAGGCGAGTTCAGATTCGAGGTCGGCGAGGGGATCGGCGCCCTTGGCCTTGGAGCCGCCGGCGGCTTTGGACGTCTTGGCGGTGCTGGAGGGCTTCTTGGAGTCGATGCCCTCGAAGAGCTCGTCGAGGTTGTCGTCGGCGGCGGCGGGCTTGGTCTTCTTGGAAGCCATGATGGGGGGTTGGTGGATGGATGTTACGACAGCCGTTCAGATACAGGTGCGGGACAGAAATGGGGGTATCAAAATCGAACAATTCGTGGACTTGTAGCTGCAACGTTAACAACTGGAAGCTTTGCGACAGATACGGTCGATGGGCAAATGCTCCGGATGGGGGTGGTTCAGATTAAGGTCATGGGAAGAGATAGAGAGAGAGGGGTGTGTCTTGGACGTCTTCGGAATGGGAGCTTTGTATGTATGGGTGATGCTACGTGCAGTGTAGTGTAGTGTAGTAGCGACAGTACGTACATTCTAAGTGCTAAGGTAGCCTAAGGTGTCAGTAAGCTCAACGATTGCCTGTTAGATTTACATACTATTACTATAGTAGTACTACTACTAGTAGACCCCTGTTCTCACATGCCGCAACCACGTCACTGCCAGTAGGGGCCTCAGGCTGCGTATTTTCCGTACTTGGCCTCGTATTGCGACAGAAGTGATCATTTCTGTTTGGAGCAATAATACTACATGTAAAGGAGAATAATAGCATGAATAAAACCAATGCTATTGATTTTAATCGCTATTGTTGTATTCCATCCGGTCTGCTTCCGTCTGAGGATAGGCTCATCTTTTTCACCATGTCATTCAATCTAATCTCCTCAGGTGAAGAACATAAAGAGACAGTCAAGTAAAGCCAAGGTAAAGTAAAGTAATCGAATCGGCTGGGCTAATTCTAGTGACTCCGTGTTCTGTGATTGGCTGGCATGTACACGGCTTCCGCTTACAGAGCAGAGAGAGCAGTGAGACCGCTGAGGGCACTAAAGGTGTTAGTTACCTTGCTGTACCTTACCTTATGTAAATCCCCTGCCGGGCGAACTCCGGAGCTTTGACTGTGGGCGAATTTTCTGGGGAGGCTGGAGGCTAGAGTGCCGTCAGGTGTTATTTGCTTTAACCTTACAGTGGGTTTGGAGCAGTCTGCCAGTGCTACTACCAGGTACCCTAGGGGATGTTGTGGCCCCTGCGCCGCACGCCGGATACCTAGACACTCCACTGGCAACCTTATTGGTCTGTGGGTTTGGCCTATGATTGGACGTGATTGGACGGCTACTGGGTCCAGGGCAGGCTGACCACTGTATTACAGTGAGCTGGTAGTGAGTTGCCTATAGTACCTAGTACGTAGTAGCAATTAGTGAGAGTGAGAGTGAGAGTGGAAAATGGAAGTTCTGATCATAGCCTCTCCGGATGTTGTCAACTTCATGCTGGAAGCCAACTTGAGAGCACCAAGCACAACCTGATTTCCCCTTCTTCCAGCACATTGACCGCATCGTCGCCAACTTCAAAGGCTTCGCTTCTTTCTGCTGCCGTCTTTGAATTATCGCGTCTTTTGCTCCTTTCCGCGCAGTCGCCCTATTCTTCCCGTCTGCTGCCGTCTCCATCAAATTTCTTCCGCCTGACACGCACACATACACACATACACATACACCTCTTAATAATAGTACACATACACAGCACAGCACAACCTTCTTCCATCCCCAGCTAATCATCACCACCAGCCTTCTCATCACCACTCTCCGCGCTAGTTGTCTTTCGTCCGCCGGGGAGACCCTAGACGCTGCTGGTTGCTGGTTGCTGGCAGTACACAAGGTACAGTCAATCAGTGGCAGCCGGATGAGATCGGCGCAAGACCCGCTCTCCCCTTCAACTTCTCTTACACTTCAATCAAAGCTGGCTGAGCGAGCATCGCTGCCAGCCTCACATCCTTCTCCCATAACACCTCCCCCCATCATGGATCGTTCATCACGACGGGCTACTTCGCGTCGCCCGCCGTATGCCCTTTCTACTTCGCCGCCCCCTTCGGCGCGCGAATCTTCGCTTGGCCGTCAGTCTTCTCTGAGCCCGGTGCTGAAATCTCATTCTTGGCATCCCTCATCTCAAAACGGTGCTCAACACCAAAACGCCCAGTCCGTGAGCCAGAATCACTCTCAAGCTCACTTTGGCCAGTCAAGGCGCAGTTCGCGTCCGGGAAGCCAACACGACATGTCATTTACTACACCTGAGCCAAATCGTGACCCGCCTCAGCGCAGGAGGTCGCGTGCTGGTGACGCCTTTGGCGAGTCTCCATCTGTCGCCACAACTCCTAATGATGGCGACCCAGATGATGCGGCTACTAAGGGTGGCCACAGTCTTCGCAAGAGAGCTCGCGTTAACTACGCTACCGAGCACATTGAAGATGAGGTCACCGTACCCAATTCGTCGTCCGCCTCGGCTCGCTTTAAGAAACGCAGGTCAGATGGCAATGAAGACGACACAGAAGACATCTATGGTCCTCGACCTAAGAGGCGAGGCGCCTCCTTGGGTCTAGAGTCCACCCCTACTGGTCGTCGCCGCAACCCTTCGCGCAAGTCGGCTGAGTCGCGAGCTTACATGGAGGCCCTCGACGACGACGAGTACAGCGCTCGTAATCCTCCGGTAGAGGATGAGATTCATGACACCATCCAAGTCGGCAGTTGGTCCATGACTTCATCTAGTCCCTCTTCAAAGAGTGACTCCAAGCACAGCACAGCAAACAGGTCGGACACTCCCAATCGTGACATGGTCTCACACAATCATCAAAGTGCGTCACATTTACCAGATACGCCTACAAAAACGGCCGACTCCGCCGCAACTACTCTGCAAGCCGACTCCGCTTATCTGGAAACGGATCAGGCTCAGGATTCTGGGGCCGACCCTAGCGAGCAGCTACAGAACGAGTCTTTTGAATCATTACGCGCTGTTCCCAAAAACACCTACTTCCCCTCCTCATCTATCATCAACAAGCCTTCAATCATCACGGCTCACGCATCTCCTCCTGAAACGCCCCTTCCACAGCAGGATGCCGCTTCTCTTACTCAATCGCCTGGTCCGATCAAAGAAGAGGTCGCCATGGACGAAGATGCAAAGATAGTCGATGAGCGCCCTGAAGATGAGATCCGCGCCTCAACCCCGATACTTCTAGACCCTCAGCTCACAACGAGCGACGACAAAGGTAAAGATACCAAGGAAGACGTCGTAGTTGCTGCTGAGCCACTTGAGGAAGCTCAAAGCCCTCCACCCAAGCCTTCCGTGGAAGACATGGATATGGAAGACGCCCCATCAAATGTCGTTGGAGAGGAGAAGACTACAGAAGAGGAAGCCCCCGCTGCTGAGCCTCCTTCTTCTGATACCGCCATTCAGGCTTCTCAGCCGGAACCAGAGAAGCCGTTTGTTTCCGCCCGTACAGAGACCCAGAAGCCCACACCTGAGTCTCTTCTTGGCGTACCCTTCAAGGAAGATTCGGTCGTTGAGAAACCTATCTCAATTCCGGATCCAAGATGGTGCAGGCCACAGCCAACACCACTTGGCAAATATTCCCATCTGACACCCTACGTCAACGGGGAGTTCTCCGTTTATCCTGAGAAAAAGCCTCGCGAGGAAGATGAAGCTAGTGAAGATCAATCTCCTGAGGATAAAGACTCCAACAAAGAGAGCAACGACGTTGATGGCGCCGTTGATGACAATGACGATGGAGCAGATGCTGTGGCCACCGAGCTACCCACACCTGCTCTCAACACTCCTACACGCGGTTCGCCGGTCCCAGAGGCCATCGAAATCACCGCTCTGAACTCGCCGATGCCTGGAGGCGAAGAGCCCGAGGATCCCGAGAATACTGATTCGCAAGATCCTGCGGACAAGAAGAAGCATTGGCGATATCGCAAGCTTCGAGACCCAGAGGAGTTTATCACTGTTATCGAGGACTATGATAACATGAAAACTTCCGACCTGTTCGACATGTTGCAGGCAGTCAACGTCTCGTTAGCCGGATGGCAAGACGAATGGAGCGCACTCGGCAAGGTAGTTGATGATTTCGAGAACGCATCGCGCCGACGCATTGCAGATTCGAAGTATGAGACCCGTACCAAGAATCTCCACCAGCACGGCGTCAACCACGAAGAGCCAGAGTTCGCCGTCAGAGGGTACAAAGCCAAGGAGAAGGAGACCATGAGCGAGACCCGTTATTTGCAGGCTCAGGATCGCATCATGGCCGCTGCGTATGGCTTTGAGTATGACCCACATCCGTCCAAGATTGGACGGCAGAACCCCGAGACACAGCAGGCTGGTGTTACCACACGTGGCCGGTCTCTGCGCAACCAGCCCCGGCAAACGGCTAAGGCCACGGAAGCTGATGGGGGGGTTACCGGTAAGAGGCAGAGGAAGGCCCCCCAGCTCTTTGACCCTGCGCCTCAGGAAGCCAGCCGTGCGTCTACCCCTGTGCCACCCACCCGTGGCCGACGACGCAAGAATGCCAATCTTGATGAGGAGGAAGCTCAGCCCAGCTTGGCCTCTAGTTTCAACGAGCCTGCATCTGACGTCGAAGCCACGGGCCCAGGTCGCCGCAAGCGAGGCCGCAAAGCAGGCGTGCCTCGACTTGTGGAAGATTATGCGTCTTCCAACGGTCAGTCCAGCGCTGCACAGGATGAAGGCGTCAAACCGACCGGCCGGCGCGGTAGGAATCGAGCTGCTCAAAAGGAGGAAGAGTCGGAAATGTCATTCAAATCCACCATTGAAGAGCCTCAGCCCGAGCAGAACCCCAAGCGTCGCATGCTCGTCCTCAAGCTCCCCAAGGGCAAGAACTTGAGCGAGCCATCGTCCGCTATTACGGATAATGGAGACTCTCGCCCTTCTACGGCGTCCTCCGACTCTACCACTCAGACAGCTGAGTCCTCTTACTCCTTCCGCCCTAAGCGCCAGAAGAGGTTCCGCGACGAGCCAGATGAGCAAGGAGCTGCCACCCAGCAGCCGCCTAAGAAGCGCAACAGGCGCACAGGTCCCGCTGACCAGGGCGATGAAATGATGACTGCAGCGGAGCCTATGCCTTCAACTCCTGCCGCTCAGAGCAACGGTACTGGACGCAAGGGTATCAAGATCAAGACGTCACGTCCTCCTGCTACCCCTGCTCCTGAAAGCCGCAATGGAACGCCAGCTTCCCAGGGCAATGAAGGAACTGATGATCAGCCTAAGGAATACCGGGCCATGACAAAGTCGGAGAAGATGTCAGCCTCTATGAAGAGTAAGTTTAACTCGAATCAACTGCTTGGTCATCGCAATACTAACCACTTTTTACAGATCGATGGGCGAATGGCAACATGGCTGGCGCTGTGGAGAAGCGCAAGGCCACCTTGGCCGCGAAGAAGGCTGCTCAAGCCGCCGCCGAGCAGCGTGTCGGTCCTATCGCTCCCAAGCCGAAGACCAAGCCCAGCAAGAAGGAGCCTATGCCTTTGCCAGGGGAGAATCCGGCCTTTATGCATGCTCATCCACCTCCGCATGCCCATTATCAGCCTCATCCCCATCCTCATCACCACCCGCACCCTCATGCTCATCAGGGGCCGCCTCCTCCGCCGCCGCCTCCTCATCCTCACCACCCACATCAACCTCACCCTCATCAGCATCCTCACCATCCTCATCACCCGCACCGTGACTACCCCGGTGTTGGAGCGCCTTTCCACTCTTAAGGCTTTTCTCCTGTAACACATACGGTGACTGATGTTTTCTAATCATTCGACATTTCGCACTCTTGCGCTATCGTTTTGCATTGCCCGCTTCGCTCAAGCATGGCTACGTCAAGCAAGGGCTTCCACTCGTCGCACCATGACGACTGCATTCACACTGAACGCTCTGTCACAATCACGAGTGATAAACCGACCGTTCAACATCAATTGATTTTCGGATACGTCGTACCCTCAACGAGGCGTACATGTAACATCACTATACACACAAAGTTGCCAGCATTTCTGTCCACTGATATTGATCACTTCTCTCAGTCCGCGCTTGCGGTACACGATACCACCAGCACGTCATGCGAAATAGGTCACGCCTCTTCACCGGCAACACCACCAGCACGGAAGAGGCACACAAATCTCGGCACTGCCGTTGGACATTTTCATTGCTTGCAATCTTGTGTCTTTGTGTTCCTAAACTTTTCTCGTTTTTTAGCTTTTCTCTTTAAGGTCTCTTTTTTTGCGGCTCGGCATATGGAAGCCCTGATAAGTCAGGAATTTTCCCACTCGGCGTTGAAGGATCATACAAAAAGGTGGTTTTCTTTCTTTCTTTTGGCCTTGAAGGAGGCGACGTTTGATAATAAGGTCGCTGAGGGGCAATTTATTGTATACGTATATCATAGCGCACCGCATAATGAATTGGTTCAGCCAAGTTTTGACACAAGTTTTCTTCCGTTTCTGATCAACTGTTTAGTATTTGATGTGACTGGCCTAATGAACTAGCCCCATGTAAATAGACAGAGTGAACATCGGGGCGTAGATCATGAGCCCTCTAAGTTTTTACTCCAGTTGAGAATATTCGCACGAATGAAAGACGTGACGAAATTGGACTCATTAATCTTTCCAAAACCCTCCTGGAGACAAACCTTGCAGCTGCGAGGTTATTATCGTAGGGAAATAGGGTAGTCATTTTCATTGTTGGGAGTGGGTCTGTTTTCTTACCCGCCCGCTTAATCTGCCTCCGAGACACACGAGGCTGCTACTAACACAACCTATCACTGGCTTAAATACATTTCAACGGCGCTGCGTTGATCAAGAGAGTATTGTCATCGATAGGGACTACAGCGCAACATTTTAGACAATTGTCCGCGAAGGATGTCCTATAAGTTTTCACAACGACAAGCCTAGGGGAAAATTTTGCACATAAAGTGTTTTGATTTTTGTCCTTGATGTGATGCCCGGTATGAATCATCCTTAACACGCCGCAACCGAAATGCAGAGCCTGGCCAGTAGAATTTGCTTCTTCTCCCCCGACTGTTCAACCCCTCTTCAAAAAAAAAGTAACATGGTCAAAAAGAGGGACGAGTGGGTGTCTTTGATTCCTTTCCCCAGTGACTGCGGCCAGTGTGCGCTCTATTATATTCATTCGCGTTGACCGCATCGACGGGTTGGAACTAACATCGAATGCCTCTTCCTTTTTTTACTTTTTTTGCTCTCCAGATGTTTCTGGAAAATCCACCTCACATCACGACACCAGAGTTGCTGGCAATACGCTAAATACAAGTCAGTACACAAGATCGCTTCTGAAAGGGTACGTCACCAGGCAGAACTTACGGGCCACAGCTCAGCAGCCTCCTTACCGACGGGGCCGGTAATGGCAGAGCCCTTCATCTCACCCTTGGGGTTGACGATGACACCAGCGTTGTCCTCGAAGTACAGGAAGACACCGTCGAAGCGCTTCCAGGGCTTGGCTTGGCGGACAATGACGGCGGGGTGGACCTTCTTTCGCAGCTCGGGCTTTCCCTTCTTGACGGTGGCCATGACCATGTCGCCGACACCGCCGGCGGGCAGACGGTTGAGGCGGGCACCGAAACCCTTGACGGCGATGATGTAGAGGTTACGGGCGCCGGAGTTGTCGGCGCAGTTCATGACGGCACCACTGTAACGTCGCGTGTTAGTGTTCTGATGTCGAGTTGGTATGTTCGGTTCGAAGGTATAGCACGTACACGGGAAGACCGAGGGTCATCTTGAGCTTGCCACCAGGGGCACCACGGCTGGTGAAGATGTTAGCATTTTTTCTCAGATATCGTAGTCGCAGCTTCGTAAATGGTTTCTGTCGTTTGCCTAGCGATTCGACGCTTCCCGACGTCTTTGACCTAGACCATTTGCAGGCGCAAATCGACAGCTCTTTTTTCCACTCTCATTGGCGCCGTTGTCGTGATTTCCTCCTCTTTCGCACAATTTGCTCCTCAGCAAAACCAAGACCAAAACCCCGCGGCCCTCCCCAAGTCACTCCATTCCCACCTCTTGCAAACGTCGGGAAACAAAAGGGTAATCGAATCGTCCGAGAGACAGTCATTCCGAGGCTGATACTAATTAAAAGACTTACGAGATTTTGGCCATTGTATCGGTGTTGTGTGTGGCGTTACTTCGTTAAATGAAGGGGAGGAGGAGCTGGCCGTCAAAGTCGTGAGGGAATGTCGTAAATTGACAACAGCTTTTCGGGCGAAAAATTACCAGCCAATCTGTGGGGTGAGAAACCCTAGAGCCGGCGATGTGGTGCACACACGTGATGATAAGGATTGATACCGCTCTGTGGTCGCGGTGGAGACTCCCACCTGGTTGATGACTAAGATGAGAATGCTGCGTCTAAAAAGAGCCCAACCATGCCCGATTTCCTATTAGGGAGCGCGCTCCACCATCCGACACAACAACATGCAGCCGGTCTATCATCATTTTCATGTGTCACACGCATACGAAAGGTGAGTTCATCGCTATACGAGGTATCAATTTATGAGACATGCGTGTACGCTAGGAACTCCAAACTGGTAAAGACAGACTACCCTTTCATAACTGTTCCCTTGGCAAGCAACACCATCCAGAAAGAAACTCCGAAAGACGAGGGTTCGCATGCTCATGTTGAGATGCGATACACATATTGTGTGAGGGTCATGCCAGCATTCCCCAAGACCGAGCTTCAGCGCTCTGAAAAAAATTTAGCGGTGGAAATGAAGACTATTTCTTGACTGTGCTGCTGCTGGTCCCTGAGGAAGTGGTGGTGCTCGTGCTTGGCTTGGTCCCCGTCGTTGTCTGAGACATGTGATAGAACTTCTCTGTAATTCCTGCAGGTTCTTGGACGTAGGTCTTTATGGAACTATTTTATCATTAGAGATGTAACGAAACCTAAGCGGCGTCTTAGCAAACGAACTTTGGTTCAGCCATTGTTCTGCCGTGTGCGTGTTTGTGCGGTAGGAGTTGGGCGTTGGGTCCTTTCTTGAAAGGTTGATAGAGGTATGTCACAGCAAATATGAGTACTACTCGTAGTCAAAGGACGGAACAGATTTGACTTCTTATACGTATTCAGTTGCTGGGTTATCTATCATTCAGATGTGGTTAACTGCGCTCTGATAACCCGCTGTTCACCGGTTGCATGCAACATCGAGCTTGCCATGAATTTGCAGTCACACTCGAAAACACCATCCAATTCTCCGCATCCAATTCTCCGCGCTTTTTGTTCAAGTCCGAGTGCGATTTACTAATTGGACAGATTGTTCTCCGGTCTCGCATTTGGTGAAGGCTATTGACGTACATTTATCTTGGCCTGTTGCATTCACCATCGGGTTCCATATTGCCACAACGTATCGCCAAGAGCCGAAAGCAGAGCTTCATCGCGACAATTTATGCCCAAACCACCAATTCAACCATGGTGAAGTGGCGGAATGGATTCATGGCCAAAACGAGATAGACTGACAATCTGATCATCGCGCAGGTCAAGAGCGCTGTTCATTTGATCGGAGTATCACTCGACCAACACGGCAACTTCAAGAGGAGGCTACTGTAGGGCGGCAGAGGTTAACAGCGATAGGCTAGATGGGGGCCAGGCCACCCTTGCCGTTTTTGCTGTGCGACCTGTCCATGCAGCCGTGCTGCAACAGCCGTCGCGGGATGGGGTGAAACTGTGAAAGGGATGGGCAATTCGGAAGGGAACTTGGCAACCTCCCCGGGGCCCCGTCTCTATCACCCGCAAGTGCAATCCGCTGAGGCCCAAACATGCGGTAAAGATGGAGACTTCCCCGGACACCCCACGTGCTTATGACGAGCATGGAGCAAATCAGTAGGCGCTGCCTGCTTCCGCTGACGACTTTATCGCCGCTGTTATTCGCTTTCCGGCCCATCCCAACCAACGGAGTGCAACCAAATCATGCATGGTGAACGCGGTATGCCCCCCAATCAAAGCAACCTGAAAAATCGGGCTGCTGCAACGTGGCGTCCAATCCGCAGAATCAATGCGACCAAGGTCTGGACGGGTTTGCAGGATGAGGCTCTGCTCGACCAATCTCCGGTCCGCTGCTGATCCAGGCCCCCCCCTCCGGTCCCCCGATGTTGAATTTCGACCAACTCGTCTCGAGATACTTGTCGACATTCAAGTGGCTAGAAGCGGTGGAACATGAAGACTGCGGGACGGCAGATTCATGCTATCATTGTTCGTTCCGGGTGTTGTGGTATTGGAGGAACTTTTTTTTCCCATTGAGCTAGCTTCTCCGCGCGAAGCGCCGTCCCCGGATGGGTATATCATCATCGACGGAGAGTCTCGGACGCTATATTCTTGCCTCTCCAATCAAATGGAATATATCACACCGCAACTGTTGTGATTAGTCTAGAAGTACTCACATTGGCTACGTCAGACAATTGGTACTCTTTGCCTGTGTGATATCAACATGGCACTATTGCGGCAAGCTATGATGGCCACTGCCATCCATTAGAGAATATCTATGCATACGGGCCGAAAGGTGATATAATGAATGCCACGTCTGCTTCTCGTCATAATGAATATTAATGCGGAGACTCCGCGACAATTAACAGCCATACCGATGCATTGCTGTGTTGGCATGCGTGTAGAAGCTGTCTGGTGATCCGATGCGACAAGTACCTAACCGGCCCCTAACTGGACTTGATCAACAATCCCTGGCGATATTTAATGTATTATGTATGAGTGATTGATAATGCGGGCTCTAGGCTTAGAAATCATGAATCAAGCTGAAGTCTGCCGGTCTTGAAGCGTTTTGAATCATTAGTTGATCCAGTGGAAGAACGCTCCGGCTTCCCTGCCGAGGCCAGCCGTACCACCGGTCGGGGCCCGGGGCGGAAAAGCGGGCATCTTCTATGGCCGAGATCATCGGGATTGGGCCGAATTTTGGGTCACGAACCACTACTTGTCACACCGGATTTCGTAAAGTTCAGCACCAGAGTTCTTACTCATGGCACGCGGTCAAGCGAATGAACGGAACCTGCCCAATAGCGAGGTAGACGATCGGAGTTCAAGACAATATGCATTATTACCAGTCGTATTACCGATCTGATATGCACCTATTGCATGTATGCAAGTGACAGGAATTAATGTGATATCCATACCGGAGAATTCTCGGATGGGAAAGCTGAGCTCCAATCGCTTATACTTAGGGACGCAGGGTATTCGTCACTTCAGCTATGTTAGTCACTGCATAGGATGTGATATATCCGATGCGTTGACGGGCACCGTACCCGATTTGGGCCTGCAATGCGAGGAACGTTCTCAAAGGATCAACTCATCCATGAGACGAGGGCCGGCTAGTTCGATAAGCGTTCCGGAGCCGAATCGGGCGAAATTTGAATTGAATTGTCTAGCCACTTACTCATCATATTCAGAGTAACTCGGGTTGGCAAGCCTGTCTTAGCCTACTGGATAGTTTGTGTCTCGACACACATCCTGGCGTCTTGGCTCTCGTACTGAAGGGAATTGTAGTGGTTTGACAGCAAAAGTAGACTGCGTCGGCTCTTTTCTAAATGAGACTGTCAAGAAGAATCCTCCGCCCACAGTACAGGCGAAACAGCGTTGGTAAAATGAGATTGCTCTTGGTTCTGTTGCTGCACACTTGAGGCACGGACCAACTCTTTAGGCGCGGGATAAGGTACTAGCCTACCAATGGAACATGCTGCTCCCTACAAGAGATATAGGAATGCCAAGGTCCAATAAGGCGGTAAGCTTCTCGAACCAGTTAGATACTAGATAGTGGTTTGATGCTCTAGTCTAATGCTAGGCCGCATGAAACACTATACGACTACCCCTAATTAGATGGTAACGTTGGTGGTATCATGATCCAACCAGTACG
The DNA here is from genome assembly GCA_022814615.1 of Waltergamsia citrina. NCBI lineage: Eukaryota > Fungi > Ascomycota > Sordariomycetes > Hypocreales > Bionectriaceae > Waltergamsia > Waltergamsia citrina. The sequence continues at coordinate 626,399 of JAKLNE010000004.1, read as the reverse complement.
CAATTAAAGAAGCACATGGGTAGGCAGAAACAAATTTACAGGCAGAAGAGAGTTAGCAGTGGTGGGAGTTAGTGTGTCGTTAGCTGAAACTTTGATAGGGTTGGTCTGGGCAAGAGATTGATGACGATGAATCGACAACGTTTGCGATGTTCGAGGCCCGCGGGTGTAGCCACTATCTCCGAAGGACCAAAATGCCGTAGGGCTAGAGGCCCGAGGAGGTAATTAGGATGGGATTGGGACTGAACCGTCAAACAAATGCGGACTAAATAACCCTAAACGTACTAGCACCATGGATATTGCGGCAGGGACCTGGCTCTCGCTCGGAAATGCAGGGCAGGTGCGCCCGTGTTAGGCTGGGCAGGTGCCGAGTGGGATGTTCCTGCTGTTCCTGATGTGAGGATTTACTAGTACGAATAGAAGCGATACCTTAGGACAGAACTTTGAACTCCCCTACTCCCTGCTAGCCTCTCACCGCGGTGCCATTTGTCGCTGCTGTGTAATCTTTGTCTTCTCCCATCCTCTTCTCGTGAGAACGCGCCGTTTCATCTTGCGACAATCGCAGGGCTCTTGTGTGAACGTAGTTGAGCTGAGCTATTGAGCGGCTCGTGCCCCGCGACGTCGCCGAGTCGCACACCGAGCAGCAGCAGTCATAGACACCGCCAGCGATAATTCCGACAGACAACTCTATATGGTGCTGCGAGCACCGCAATGTCTCCTGGAGGTCCGATGCAATCTTCATCGGGCCCGGCAGCCACCGATATGAATTCCGACGCCAACATGAATGTGAATACCGACCGCCCCTCGGGCAATATGACGGTCTATCAGACGACGGGCCCTGACGCTTACTCGAGCCCCATCACCGCCGGCGATGGCTCTGGGCCCGTCCTGAACCCGCGCTCCTGCGTCGCATGCCGTCGCCGCAAAGTCCGATGCGACAAGCAGATGCCCTGCTCCAACTGCCGCCGCGCCCTCATTCCCTGCGCGTATCCCGCGCCCGGCCGAGCTCCGCGACAGCCACGGCCGAAAGATCCCAATGCCCCGCCTAAGCCATCCACGACGTCTAGCCAGCGCGAGGTCGACCTGGTCAAGAGGCTGCGCAAGCTTGAGGGTATCGTGGAAGAGCTGAGCGGTCAGTTTGAGGTAGAGTCTACAGGTACGGCTGGTGGAAGCGGTGGAGGAGCAGCATCTACAGGTACAGGCGGAGGACGGCAGCAAGGAGCCTCGTCAACAGGGTCACCAAGCTCCCCAGCTCAAATAAATCAGCCAGGATCAAAACGGGCTTCTGCCGTGCTATCGGCTTTTGGAAGATCCAACACCGGAGGGCTTGGCTCTCAGGACGCAGACTCTCCTAGCAGCGATGGTTCTGCGTTCAAAGACATCAATACACATCTAGGGCGACTTGTCCTTAACGATCACAAGGGTAACACACGATATATTTCACAAGGAATTTGGGCCAAGATCAATGATGAGGTTTGTGGCAAGCCTCTTAGCTACCTAGTGTCACAGATGATTACTGACAGGCACCTAACAGCTCGATAATCTTCGGAACGACACCCAAAAACTCTCCGATGATGATTCGGATCACTCTGATTATGATGAAACTCCCAACGAATCACCAGTTTCTGGCGGCCCTCATGCGGAAGATCATCATTCCTTTATACTTGGGTACCGATCTGCCGACGTTGATCTTCTCATGTGCCATCCACCTCCAGCCCAAGCATCATTTTTATGGTCCATATACCAAGAAAATGTTGAACCACTCATGAAGATTCTTCACATACCGTCTATGAATGGCACCATGGAGGAGGCCAGGAAGAATCCTGCAAACATACCGCCCGGTACAGAGGCTCTTGTTTTCTCTGTATTTTTCGCGGCTGTCATCTCGCTTGAACCTGAAGATGTAAGAAACCCCTCTAACATCAGTTGGATATTCTTTCCAGAAAATTTTCAAGTTTCGTGTAGCTAAAGATGCCTAGGCCTTGGCCAAATTGGGCTCGCCGAAAGATGATTTGCTACGTCAGTACCGATTCGCTTTGGAGCAAGCTCTTGCCCGCGCCAACTTCCTCTTCACCTCCGATCTCGCTGTTCTCCAGGCTTTTGTACTTTTCCTCATGGTCGTGAGGAGAATAGACGATAGCCGGTTTTGCTGGACCCTGACTGGCCTAGTCATTCGATTGGCTCAGGGCATGGGCCTTCAGCGCGATGGCTCCCAATTCGACCTAACGCCCTTCGAAACGGAGATGAGGAGACGATTGTGGTGGGCGATTCTGGTTCTTGATCTGCGCTCGGCAGAGGAGGTTGGCAGTGATCTCACCGTTACAGAAGCTTCTTACGATACGCAGCTACCTTCCAACATCAATGATACCGATATCAGCCCCGAGTCAACAGAGGCCCCTACCGCTCGTGAAGGACGATCTGACACAGCCATTACTCTGTGTCGATATGAGATTCTCATGCTATCAAGGCGATTCATCACGGAACTGGCATTCAAGCATGAGGAGCTTACCCCTGTTGATCGTGAACAATTGCTCATAGATGTCTACCAGCGAGTTGAGAACAAGTTTCTCAAACACGTTGTTGATGAGACCGAGCCTTTATACTGGGTCGGAGCCATGGTGGCTCGGATTATCATGGCAAAAATGTGCCTGCACATTTATCAGGCCAAGATGTTCCCCGGCAACGATTCGGACCTCTCTGACGAAATTCGCGACCGTCTCTGGGTAGCGGCTATCGAGGTAGTTGAGCTTGGCCAGAGACTCAATGCCGACGAGCGATGCAGGCATTGGAGATGGTTCTTCATGACATACACTAACTGGCATGCCATTGCCTTTAACCTCATCGAGCTCTGTCGACGGCCGTGGACTGCGCTCGCCGAACGATCCTGGCAAGCGGTCGCCACCTTCGAGGGGGATCCCCTGGATCTTTCCAAAAAGGGCGATCACGCCGCCGTGTTCCTGCCCCTGAGGAAGCTGTACTTTCGTGTACGCAAACACCGTGATGCCGAAATCTTCCGCTTGAAAGCCAACATCCCCGAGGCCCGCCGTTTGGATTGGGCGGAGCGTATGAACCCCACGTCAGCGCGGTTCGGCCCCATACCTGGCGAGGCCAACGCGATGGACAAGTTTAGAGAACGGTGGTGGCACATGATCCAGCCGGGCGGCCTCATGCCTTCGCCTTATTCCGACTTGAGCAGCCGGGACCCAAGTAGTACCGAACCGGCATCATCAAATGGAGGAGGGGCTTTATTGCAACCGGCGCCTCCACTCTCGCAATCTGCCAGCCCGTCGGCGGCAGCCATAGCACAGGCCGGACTGCAAGTACCCTCAGGAACTACCCCTTCGACCAGCGCAGCTTCAACAGGGATTCCACCGGCTCCCGGAATGGACTTTTCAGATGCTGCGATGGAGATGCTCGACGACTTTATGGCGCAGCCCACTCCTAATATGTCATCTTTCTGGCCCTCTGTGAATATGGCTTCGTATGAGAAGGGCATCGGCTTTGGTATGGACGGAACGAACACGAACCCCAATACGCAAGGACAAATGCCTTTGGCGGGAGACCCGTCGCAACAGCAGCAGCAGCAACAACAACAGCCACCACCACCACTGCAACCAATGACCTCAACAACCGATCAGGAGTCATTTGACAAGCATCTACCACCATATCTTTGGTCGGATGGATTGGGAGATGGTGCGCCGAGCGTGCACCTCACGCAAGGAAATCCAAATGGTAACAACGGTTTTGAGGATTTGGATATGTTTGCAGGCGACTTCGACTGGCAAAACTGGGGTCAAAATCTGGCGAATTTCAAATCATGAATGCTCATGTCGACCCCCCCTCCTTTTTTTTCCCAACAGATTTACCAAGCCTGCCTTACTTTGATACCTCTCAACTCTTTGGATGTGACTATTGGGGGATGTATAGAAGGCTGTTTTAACGAGTGCTTTAATGATGTTTACGTATCTACGAAGTTAGGTTAGCAATTTACGAAGGCTTTCTGTTGATGTTGGAATTGGTTCCTCATGTTGCATTATAATTACGATGCGGCGAAACAATGATTGGAAAGAAAGCAATGCGGTAGGAAATTTCAATCGAACCCGACGAAAGTGAACCATGATCTGGCAGCCATGGTCGATGCTTGCTTGTACGCCCACAGCCTCATGGTATATCTGCCTTGGAATCTAAGGGTGGAGTATCAAAAGGAATGCAACTTGTGAGTATGGAGTGAAAATCCCGATTTTTTAGGATTCCTCATAGAAATGTGGAGGGCATATGTGCAAAGTGTCCCAAGGAATCGGTACTCGCAAATGTCTCAGGAGTAGGCTGGAATGTTGATGGGGTCGAAAAGGGCGGAACTTTACTACGGTCGATGCAGAAATCCCCTCCTTGACAGGGAAAAATAGTCAGACATTGATTGAGGGCTGGGGTTGGAGGGGTCTTGAATATAGAGCTTGATTGAATGATGGGGCTGGGGATGCAAGTCATTAAAATAGACTTTTTGCCCATCTTCTCCCCGGTCGAAGGATCCTGTTCTCTCTTCATTGCTCTTTTCCATCGTCGCGTTTCAAAACCTCTTGAATCCCAACCAGTTGCCAAAGTACTCAACAGTACAGGTCCAAAAGCAAGAAGGACAAAGTAGGAGAACCTAGACTATGATGCTCTTCACACATCGACCCCTTCTCATCGCCATTCTGGCCCTCGTCACTTCCGCCCTGGCCTATCCTCCTCTGTACACATTCTCCAACAACCTCATGCGCCGCCAGACGCCGCCGGAATGCCTACCGCCTTGTGACGAAGATACCGAGGAGTGCCGGACACGTATCGACTCGGCAACGGGGATGACTCAGGACTTTTGTTACGCCATCGACGACGACGATGAGTGACGGCATCCAGGAAGAAATAGATGACGGCTTGAGGAGGTGAACAATGGTGAATAGGAACGGCGTTTTAGGAGCAACTCATGTACGGAGGTGTATTTATTCCACATTGGGTATCTTGGAGTTATATCAAGACAGATTTTCAATGTAACAGTCATTGCTCATATAAAAATGCTTCATAGCTTTGTCTCCGCCTTTGTCTTCCTCTCTTCCTCTAGCATATCTTCCCGCCGTCTAACCTCAACGTCCGAGGGCCCGCCCTTACCGAACTTCACTAGAGCAACTCGCTCCCAATCCCCACCCCGTCCAGATCCCTTGAGCTCTTTGCCCGGCTTGTCCAGCCCTAGTACCACTCGACCATCCGCTTCTCGGATGAATAGGTTGTGCGGACTGATGACCTTGTCGGCCCAGCTGATACTAGCCGTTGGGTGCTCCTTGCCTTTCGGCGTCTCTGCAGTAGGAGTTCGCCGTAGAAAGTCCAGGAGCGCCTCTCGCTGAGCAATCTGCTGCTGCCTGGCTTCGGCGGCTGCGCTTACGTGCTGGGCGATGAGGATTAAGAGGAAGGCCTGGGGCGGGAAGAGGATGATTTCGTGAGCGGCAGCCTTGGCTAGGAAGGTCTGCGCCGGGGCGAAGGTGGCGGCTGTGTGCTCGACGCCGCCATCTGGTGTGGGCACAAGCATCTCGGAGGGAAGCGCGCTGGTCTTACGCTCTAAAGGTAGTAGGTAGAGGTACATCTGCGTGGTGAAACGCTTGGGAACGTTTGGAGGTGTGATCCATCTCGTAAAGGGGAGGAGGTTCTCTGTTCAAGTTTCTTTTCTTAGCTGCATTTCCTTCTGGATAGATTATGAGTGAATGTATACGGGGAAGACAAACCAGTGTCGGGAATGCCGCCGATGGAATCAACCCACTCGGTGAACTTGATTTGGTTGCCATGGATCTTCTTCCGGGCGGCATCTCTGTCCTCCGTCGAGAGACTGACCAGCTCGCCGCTGCCGTCTTTTCTTTTAGCTAGCAGAATACCTGTCTCTTCAAAAGTCTCCCTTATCGCACCGATGCGGTAAGCCAGCCCGTCCTGGTGTCTCTCGGGGGCATCCACCGGCGGGATGTCACCGTCATGGAACCCGTCGAGGTTGCCGCCAGGGAAGACATGAGCAGACGCGAAACTCGTGGAGGTCCGTACTCTGTGGAGTAATAAGACCTGATTCTGGGGAGAGAGGAGGATGACGGAGGAGCTTGGGCGAGGGATCTGGGGAGCGTCTGAGGCCGAGGCTGAGGCCGAAGACGCCGATGCTGAGCGTTTACTCATAGCGAAAGGGGAGCTAGAGGATAAAGAGGTGGATAGCGATGGCGGCGAAGGCCGTTTGTTCCATACCCTACCGATAGTGGTAGTCGTGGTAGTAGACGTGTGATAATGAGATCTCACAGCTATCCTTGTTCTAGGTGTCAATCGCAAAAGGAGGGCAGAAGATACTCGGCTCCCGCACAGCGATGAGGTAGGACGCATGAGGAAGGATCCAGGTACCAAAAGCAGGATACTGACCTGCAGCAACCACTTTATGAGTGTCTTGGGGCTGCTACTGGTTAGATCAGATCAACAGCATGGTCGCCGATACGGTATAGATTGAAGGCTGGTGACTGGCGGAGGGTGGCTGATGGATTGCGGATCGCGGGGGAGAAAGCGTCACGATGGGGCTGCCGCTTATTGAGCCGAGGTCCACCTAGTTGACCCCTGCCGAACTTAGATGAGGGAGTTCAAATGGTGATAGCCTGATACATACAATTGAGCCCTCTTGTGCTCATGTGTTTTTCCTAGTAGGCCTAATGAAATCCCAACATTATTCACAATCGAAAAGGACATGATGGTGGCGAGGGAAGACAATGCCAAGAGAATAACCCTAGAGCATAACCCTAGTGTGGGAGGGTTGGACAACCCAACCAGCCGAGCTACTCCTTTCTGATTAACCAGACAACAGGGAAATGACATCCTTGGGTACAATCTATGACCAAACATAATATAAGACGAGCGAAAATCCGAACGAAATGAATCAAAAGTCCGCTTCGCAATGTCACGGAGGGCGTTCCGGACCAGCCATCGGCGCTTGAAATTGCCGGGATCCGACTTCACCAAGCCTTCGTTGCCTTGTTGGAACGATCCGCCAGCATTGGGAAGTACAAGGAAACTGCAATGCAACTAATAGTATTTTTAGGTACCAATATTTAGAAAGATGGCAAATTATGCGTATCACCGAGAATCCCTTATTTCCCGAACGGGCGCTTCGATGACGCCCGGCGCAACGCTAACCGTTTTGGGATAGACCCATTAATCGACTTAGGGCGATATATCGCCATCTGCTTCACTTACACAATGGACTTAGATAGTAAAGTCCGGCGTCGCAGAAAATTCCATAGACTAATAGGCTGATTGAATAAGATAATCCCTAGAATAAATCCGCTGCATAAGTCCGCTAGTATTGAAAAGTCGTCCCCAAGGTGGAAGAGACGATAATTATTTAAAGCAGGCCGGAAGCCACGTCAAAAATGAATTAAATAGTTATCTTCAGCATCACTCAATAACCCAATATCAATAGCATCTAGCTACTCTATCACATTATTTATACTACCTACCTGAGTCGTATCGCGTCAAATTAAAAATGTCTGCCAAACCAGTCACCAACGTCGCCATTATTGGTGTAAGTCCCTTCTCCAGTCTTCGCTTCAATCCCTCCTACAACCTACTAACCCCCCTTCTAGGTCACAGGCCATCTCGGCAAGTACTTTACAGACGCTATCTTGAAAAAAGGCCAGCATTCTATCAAGGCCCTTATCCGACCTCAGAGCGCTAGCAAAGCCCCCAAAGGTGTTACCGTCGTCCAGGTCAACTACGATGACGAAAGCTCCATTGTCGAGGCTCTCAAGGATGTTCAATTCCTCATCATCACGCTCAGTGTAACCGTTCCGGATGAAATCCACACTCGAATCACTGCTGCCGCAGGCAAAGCTGGCGTCCCCTATGTCATGCCCAACGTGTACGGCTACCCCTTTGACAGGGAGACGATTGACTCGTCGGATTCCTACAGCCAGCTCTCGCTGGGCCGCTTGCAGGATGTCCAGAAGAACGGCGTGTCTTCTAGCATCACGCTAGCCTCTGGCTTCTGGTTTGAGTGGAGTCTGTCCATGTCCGAAGGGTTTGGCTTCGACATTACCAACCGCAAGGCTACCTTCTTCGACGATGGCAAGCGCGTCATTACCGTCAGTACTTGGGGCCAGTGCGGTCGTGGTGTCGCTCAGCTTCTCAGCTTGCCCGAATCCAGCACAGAGAGCCGCTCCCTTTCCGACTACAAGAATAAGTCGGTAAACGTTTACAGCTTCCGCGTCTGCCAACGAGACATGTTGGACAGCCTCCACCGGGTAATGGGCACCACTGACAAGGACTGGGAAATAACCTATGAGCCTCTGGCCGAGAGAGTGGCGGAGGCGGCCAAGAAGCTTCAGGAGGGCGATCGCACGGCTTTTGGGCGATGGTTGTATGGTGGCGTTTTCTTGAGCACCAAGGATTATTTCGACTTTGCTGGGAACTTGCAGACTGACAATGAAGTTCTGGGCCTCCCCAAGGAGGATCTGGATGAGGCGGTCAAGAGAACTGTGGACATGGTCAAGAACAACGAAATTGTCTACTACTGATCGTCGTTGGCAATGGTTTATCGGGTGTTCGGTATCGCCATGGTCTTGTAAAATTCTACTGAATGGACAAGAAACAACATGTAACGCCGTGTGCTGAAGTAAGAAGATAATATATTCAAAACAATATCCGGATAAGCTGCGCCATGCTCTTGAAAAGCTCAGTCGTAAAGTCATATACCTCATTCGATCTAACCGCATGGCTTGAATCAATAGCGCTTTCTTTCCTTTCCTCGTAAGTTCACCCTCCATAAACAGCAGACACTCTTCGATTCACACCACTTCTTCACCTCTCCAGGGCTGACCTCTCCATCGTATCCGACTCGAGTCAGCTGGCCCGAATTTAACCAAGAAGTAATATCCTCAAGCACGATCGGATCGTACAGCAGAATCTTTTCATGCCAGGAAGGATTTGCTGGGTCTGTTGATCGAGGGGCTGAAGTGATAGCAGCAGTGAGACTATTGTACAGTGCTGCCTCTTTCTCGTCTGGCGTCATTGAAAGCGACAGCTCGGTGTCTTCTTCCATCGAAACCGACAAATCTACCTCTGGCGGAGGCGAAAATGTCTGCTCGGGCGATGAACTTCGTGAAACAGACGATCTGCTACCGTCCTCTGAAGCTGAGTCTGGTATCTCTACAACTGTCTTGGAAACGGTTGGTTTTTTTGTTGGTGCTTTGGGGCGAGGTGCCGTCGTCGTCTTAGAAGCGCGAGGCTTCTTCGTCACTGGCTTCGAGGGTGAAGAAAGCGAAGGGCTAGGCGAATTCTTCCGCGGCCTTCCACGTCCCCGTTTGGGAGACTCGACAGGCTGTGCTGATGGCGGGGGCTCGTTCATTTGTTCTGAGGTCTTTGAGGTACCAGCGCGACTTTTGCTCGTTCTTCTTTTTGGTTGTTTTAGAGATTCTGGGGATAGTGCAGCAGTATTTGAGTTTCCTTTTGCACTCTCACTGTTCTTCCTTGGTCGCCCTCGCGGTCTGGTGGGACTTGCATCCGACTTTTTCGATTGTGCGGAACCACTCGTAGATTTTGCTGACGTTGTGACTGATCTTGCGCCAACAGTACCGCCCATTGCGGTCTTACTTTTCCAACATTGGTCTAGAAGAGCAAGCATTGCCGTCCTCTTCTTCACAGGTTTGAAACCGAACGATGTGATTTCTCTTGAAAGTTGCACGTCGGTGTATAAATCGTACTTGGGGGGTTGCACCTGAGAATTGGTTGCCTTTAGTGCTGGGTCTGCTGATGCCGACGGTGCGTTCGCAGTACTCGGCGGCGCCACACTCAAGTGTGCATTCGCATCCCCTTTTGACGTTTGAAAATTTGTGCTCACAGACACCTGACTGCTAGAGAGAGGTACATCATCGTCCAACATCTCAGGGGATCGTTGTCGAAGGTCTGGTAAGACGTCCGATAACGTCTCAAAAGAATCTTCGCCGACGGTAGCCTCAACACCATTACAGTCATGCTCAGGTAGTCTAGAGGGCGAAGCGTCGCGCTTATTTGTAGCAGTGTCTCTTGACGGCGAAGGCATGATATCTGACAAGGTTTCAAATGAATTATCAGCATTTGCATCTGTCGGCAAAGGTCTGCTTTCGCTATCGGCCTTGACGTAGCCGAATGGATCGGGGTCATCATTGACGGGAAAGGCCTCTGGAGTATCATCGATCAAGTCCACGATTTTTGCGTCGAAGAGCTGACCATCTTCGTCGCGTGCGCCGGCTTTCCAGAGTTTCTGTTGTTCAACGGGTCCTGCTGCATCGCTGTTCAAAGGCGCAGGAAGCGTATCCTCATCGATTTCGGCTGATTGCTTCAAAGCATTTTGTATGTCACGAAGCAGAGTCGGAGACTGCTCTCGCATAAGCTGACTGGAGGTTCCAAAGACAAAATCTTGTTTCGAAACTTCCTTTAGAGCCGTACTGGGGGACAAGAGAATAGGTTTTGGGGGTGGTTGCTTCTTCCTCGACTTCTTTGGGGCCTTCTTCTTGGATACATTGGCTTTGCCTTTGCCTTTGACCTTGCCGTTTTCTTCGTTGTTTACTTGTCCAGGAACTTCGGCGGTGACAGGCAAGTGATCCGAAACCGAAGCTGCAGGCTCGGGTTCAAGCGGAGCGGCAGGTCGATAAGCCGCGGTGGCAAGGTCAGTGATAGTGCGCGCCTTTTTCTTGGGGGCTTTCTGTTTAGTCGGCGACTTCTCTGGTGCTGGCGAGGTAGGCCGGCTAGTATCGTTGGTACTAACAAGCTCAACAAGCTTGCGCTTCTTAAGAAAGCTGGAATCCTCATCCGATACCGTGACAGGTTGTGGTGCTTGCTCATCGCAGCCGTACGTCTCCAGCAGCGTCTTGAAGACTCCCGACTGCGCTTGGTTCACTGAGGACGTATTATCATCAATTTCAGGCGTATCCGAGGCTAAATCAATCATTGACACTGCCTTTGCCGCAGGTGGAGTCCAGTCTACCCGGCGCTCCATGGCAGGCTCAAGCTGAAGTGGCTCATTATCAGGTGTCTTCTTTGCTGCGCGTGGTGCGGCGTCCTGGTGAGACTGAAAATGTTCGCTCATAACACCAGTCTCCTTTCGAGCCTTCACATCAGCCTCGTTTTCCTGATTGTCCCCTTCTGGCCCCTTATTATTGCCTTCTCCATCTGCATTCCCATCTCTTGACTTCGATTTTGGACTTGCTTTGTACTTCTTCCACGGCTCATCTACACTTGGTTCTCGCCAAGCCTCCACAGCAACATCGGTTTTCTTAGTCCGAACCGGTTTCTTGCGCGTCTTTTTAGGCTTATGCGACGTCTCTGGTGGTACTTCAACTACCGGGTCTGCTGGCTCGTCCTTCTCCGCCGCCGCCTGAACTGATTTCCATTGCTCCTTAGCACTGGTGAAGGTGGAAATTGCACCCTCTGGTATCGGCTTGGCTTTGCTCCCACTTCGAAGTGGGGGGCGTCGTGGAATTTGAGATGCAAGGTCTCGAATTGATGGCAGGTCGGGCGATGACGAATTGATTGTTTCGGAGTTGAATTCTCGAGTAGGTCGCAGCGGCGAAGAGCGGAATACGTCAGGAGAGGACATGGCGCCTAATGAAAGGAGCCGAGCGCGCAGAGCGCATCTCAAGCTCTTGACGCGCAGCAGCGTGACTGTGCTCAGAAATGACCTCCGGAAGTTATGATCGAGTCGCGACAAGCACAAGTAGCTGTTGACCGTTGATTAGTGGCGGCGGTCAATGGGGCCGGCCTACGACCGAGCGTGAAGGCGGTTGGCGTGGTGGGGCCATCTCCATCGCGAGACCATCGCGCAGTCAGCTGATGAGTCATGTGACTCCCACAAAGCCCTTGCTGCCCCACGAAATTCCGGGATCACACCAAATTTGAGCGAACTTTTTGAACATCCCACTCCAGCGCTCTCCACGACCGAACTTACGTGAATTCAATCCCCCGAACCCCTTCACAGCCGCCAAAATGGAGAACGAACGTGGCGAGATCGTCGACCTGTAAGGGCATTTTCTGCAGCCAGCAGAGCGAGAAAACAGAATACTAACCCAGGTTTGATTTATAGCTACGTCCCGCGCAAGTGCAGCGCTACCAACCGCATCATCAAGGCCAAGGATCACGGCTCTGTCCAGATTTCGATCGCCAAGGTCGACGAGAACGGCCGTGCCGTCACCGGCGAGAACCACGTCTACGCCCTCTGCGGCTTCGTCCGTGCTATGGGCGAGAGCGACGACGCCATGAACCGCCTGACGCAACGCGATGGTCTGCTCAAGAACGTCTGGAGCGGCCAGAGGATCTAAGCAATTAGAAAAGAGGGGAGAGGCGGAAACGAACAATGGAAACGAGACAGATGATAAGGGACTTACGACCCTTCGATGACGACGTCAAATGCTTGGGGAGTCAGCGAAAATAAATACTTTTCTGACCGGAAGCGTCAGGTATTGGTTCGGACCTAGAGGCATCGGTGGTATCAGGGTTGGCTGCATCTAGCAAATCCAATTCAGGGCGTTCGGCTCGATTTCAAGACAAGACTTCCTGAAGCACTCGCATGCGAACAACCAAGTGTGACCGTTATGCCCCTTGCAACTTGCATCCCGGCTAGCAAAGTCTCCTCAGTCTGACCTTTAAGGTCAAATTGTGGCCGAGGAGTCTGAGGCTACCACGATAGTCTCCGTGCCGCAGATTAAAAAATGGCCTTCAAAAAGCTGTGGTTTACAAGTGTCCAGCCATGGTACAGATACGGGTCATACATGCATGTGAAAGTTTTCGATATTATGATGAAGAACCACTCTACTCCAGTCATTCAGTCAGACTTATATACAGATATTACGAGACACGTGCCGACAACTCTTTTTACATCCCGCTTTCAATGCCGTTCTTGTAAGCACTAAGTGCGCGGTCCCGGCAATCTTTATGATCCACGATGGGCTCAGGATACCCATTCTTCTTTGCAAGATCACCCTCGCCTCGCCCATAAGGGTCATGGATTGCCTTGCCCTCGATGTCGGCTAGCTCTGGAACCCACTTGCGAATGTACTCCCCATCGTGGTCAAACCTCTCACTCTGAAGAAGAGGATTGAATATCCGGAAGTAGGGTTGGGGATCGACTCCAACACTGGCGCTGAAGCCCCATCCCCCGTTGTTGCTGGCAAAGTCGCCGTCGATCAGGTGCTCCATGAAATATCGCTCACCCTTGCGCCAATCGATGAGAAGGTCCTTGGATAAGAAGGAGGCCACAATCATCCGGCAGCGATTGTGCATATAACCCAGGTGGTTCAGCTGGCGCATTGCCGCATCCACAATTGGGAAGCCTGTCTTTCCTTCACACCAGGCAGTAAAGTTGTCTTCATTGTATGACCATGCGATGTTCGAATATTCCGGTTTCCAGGGCTTGTTCATGCTGATACCTGCGTTAGCCATAGCTCCCCGAGACACTCCAGTAAAACTTACCAAACATGGGGCCAATTGACCAGAACGTGCTTGTAGAAATCGCGCCAGGCAACTTCACTAATCCAGCTAGCAATGCCGTCGTTACCCCCATTGAGCTTCTTGGTTTTGTTTCGGTCTCTTGCTGTACGGATACAAGTGCGGCCGCTAAGAGTTCCGCTCGCTAGGTGAACAGACAGACAAGACGTGCCATTCTGAGAGGGAATGTTACGTCCATCAGCATAGCCGCTGATCTTTTCTTGACAGAACTTGTCAAGGCGGTCCATAGCCTCGTGTTCTCCACAAGGCCAGTATGATCTGTATCGTTTCTTCTCCTCTGCGGTGAGACTTTTGTTCTTCGGCGCCTCGGGGATCGGACAATCAAATAATTTCTTGAACTTCTTGCGAGCATCCCCAGGGTTCTTGCTTGGCGGGTCGAAGAGTTCCAACAGCTCGAGATTATCGTGAATATGGGCAACCCATGCTCGATACCACGGTGAATAGACGGCGTACTGCTTGCCAGACCCACTCACTAACTCTCCAGGCGGAACGACACAGCTGTCATGAACAACCTCAAAGGATTTTCCGTTCTCGGAAAGGTCCTTTACGAGATGAGTTTCTCGTCGTAGCTCGTCCACCTCGTACTCCATATTGGCGTATAAGTGGTTGGCGCCCCACTCTTCAAGCAATTCCAGGATTCGGTCGGGAATCTTCTTCCTCTTCTCTACGGTCTCCACGTAAAGAGGAATATCGAGCTTATCCAAGTCCTGCTTCAGTACCTCTAGGCTTCGTAGCATAAAGTCGATCCGGGGTGGTGACCTCAAGTGCGCCTCGTAGTCCTGAGGGCTGACGAGGAACATGCAGATCAACGGAACACCAGCCTCTGTGGCCCTTTCGCTAGCGAGCGCCAATGATCTATTATCTTGGTGACGGAGATCCATCTTGAACCAATGGACCACGGCGTTCTTTACTTTGACAGACTTTCGGTCCTTTGAGGTCTCCTCCAAGGCGGAGTGAAGCTCTTCGATGGGTCGAGGAATCTCTTCATGGGTATACGCACGAGCGCGATCGTTGCTCATCTCGGGTGGGTAGTACTTGCGAAGCACAATTCCATGTTTTTCAGCCTCTTCGGCAAGGGGATGAGGCTGCTTCAGACCATTGGATCCCTTGTCGGTCTTTGCTTTCTTGTTCTGAGTGTTGTTTGCCTCTGGAGGGGAAGCAGACTTGCGCTTGGAGGCCGCTTTCTTGGGAGGCATTGTGCTGAACCCGATGAAGGTAAGCTTTCTTTGGAAGTTCCAATGACTTGACAGTAAACTTGAGGCTTGATATCTGCCTGTAGGTAGTGGTCGTAGAAGTGTACAAGACGACGCGATGATACGCGACAGGTTCATTGAAATTTACAATAGCAGTCGATGATGCAAGAGCTAGGTGTGCTAGGCCATCACCTTCCACTCACTCCCATCTAATTACCTCTACGGAAGTGCCAGTCACCTAGCGCATTTCTTCTTTCTTTTTCCAGCTAAATTCCAGCTCCGGCAAAGACGATGATGACATAGAAGGCGGCAGCTCGATTCTCAGTGCGTCATGGAGTCCCTGAAGATCGATCGGGTGGGTGGATTAGCTCCCCCTAGCTCCCTGTAGCTCGCCCTAACGCCCTTACCGCATTAGTCGCCTTAGCGCCCTTCTTCAGCCACTGTGGCCGTGCATTCAGAACGCCACGATTTCCATATGATCGGGTTGCTCCACCACAACGTCGACTTCCACGATGTCCAACTTCTGGTCGATTATACTTGGGTTCCGCTCCTCAAATCGAAGGAAACGTGCTGATTTTTGGTTAACTCGAATTCATACGCCAGCTTTTCGCGTAAGGTGGGTCGCGTGCATTTCCTCGTTGTTATGATGACCAGAATTGCTGTCTGTTTCCATTGGCTCAGCCTTCACGTCACGTCACGGTCTGACGATCGACGTGACTGCTGCCTGTTACCCTCTGACTCTTGACAGTCAACCCAATAACAGCCACTAAAACTTCAAAAGATTTCTGCTCACTCTCATTCTCACTCTCTAGCGTTTTGTCCTTCTATAGACTGGCCGATATGCCCGCGTTCGACTAGTTCTCAAAGCGCCATCTGCCGTTAGATCAAGTCTTCTACTCCAACTTCGAGCTTCGCCACGGCCAGCCGCTTTGGCTTGGATCGCTTTCTCGTCGGGTTGGGATCGAGCTACTGCTGGCGCCCTCTCCCATAACGCACTGGCCGTACCATCGTGCTTATCCGTTGCACAGTCTGCGTGCGTTGTGGGGTTGGAGCACCCCTTTGTGAAACAGTGTCTCTGCCCGGACAGCTTAGACATCTGTGCATTAAGAGTCTCTCACATGACCTGGGCGCCTTCGTTTTGAGCGAGCTACAAGCAACAGAGACCATTACCAGCGGTTCTTAAGTAGCCTGTGCCTGGACAACCTGGCCGGCCCGGGTTCGACATCGCCCGGTGAAGCATGGCATCTCCACCTACCTGGCGGCCTCTGCCGCTGCCAGAATCATCTGGCATGCCGGTGCTACTTGTGTCCATCGTGGTCGAAGCGGCTGCCTACACCGTACGTGTGACCGACATGGCGAACATGTGGGTCGAAAGCCTCGATAGAAAAGCTATTTGCATGAGAGGATGGGGAGAGAATACCACCATCGACCCCAGTGATACACCTGAGAATATGACTAAGTTTCTCGCGAGCATTCGCTGCGCGTTGGATCCCTCTCAGGCAGGTTACGATCAGACGTCTCTGAGCCTGACCCGTGCTTCAGTAAGCGATGCTGGAGAAGGGGGCCTCACCCTCAGAATCACCTGCGAGCTACCGGGATTACAAGCCCTCAAATGGCCGGTGCATCTGAGGAAGGCCTCACCTTCTGCTTTGACAACATCACTCATTCTTCCGCTCGTCCAAGCGCAGTATTCACGTGCTCGAGAATTGGAGTCATTGGTTGCCATACTTGGCCAGAAGGACGCAGTTCTTACAAAATTAGTTGACAAACTGGAAGCTACCGGAACAGGACTTGAGAATGTATTTAATTCCTTGTCTGGCAAAAAGAAGGTTAGCCGAGCAGCGGCTGCAGACAAGGTTAAGGGACTGGCTCCCTTTGACAAGCGTCGCTGGCAAATGGATGTGCAGCGCGAAGACGGGCCGGACAACACAACGACACTGATGCACGACGTTTTCGATACGGACAAGGTACCACACAATGACACCCCAGAAATCGAAGACGCCTCCAAACTTGACAGATGGTGGCTTGATCTCGAGGGAACGTTGCACCTGTCTCGTGGTAGCAGCCAAAAGGCGGCTAGAGAGATGCAGAGTCGATCGCTATCATCAAGTCGTGACACACAGGGAGATGGGGACGACTTCCAGGTCCAGGAGTTGCCTCCGCACCTAGAGCCTTCTACAAGGCACAAATCTTCAGGCAACAAAGCGCCTAGTGCAGATGAATCCACGGATAGCGGAGAAGATGATGAACCTGCTCCCCAGAAGAGCCCAACAAAAGTCAAATTTGGAACATCGGGACCACGGTTAGGTGCTATTGGTGGTAAAAAGAAGGAAACGCGGAACTCGCCAAAACCAGAAGTTGATTCAACTACACATGATATGGATGCTAAGGACGTAGCTCAAGAGGACAGCGGTGATGAAACCGCTTCTACGGTTGGCTCATCGCCTCCATCATCCCCGAAGAAGTCTATGCCGACAAGAGGAAAGCTCGGACGGGTAGGAGGATCACGAGAAGTTCCAAACCAAGCTGAAAATGACGAAGGGAAGATGGAGGAAGAAAAGAAGCCTGCAGCTCGCGCGCCTAAATTAGGTACTATCGGCGGCGCAAAGATGGGGAAAGATGCGGCAGCATCATCGTCAAAGAACGATGAAGAACGTGGACGACCCCAGCATCGCGAGTCCAGGATCACCACTGAGGAGCCACGGGAAACATCAACAGAGCGCGCAGATCGTAGGCGAGAGGAGCTTAAGCGTGACCTCGAGAAAAAAGCAGCCGCCGGTCCAGTGAAAAAGAAGAGGAAGTTCTGAATGTCCTCTGATGCGGCTGTCGATTCGGCAGTTACCATAGTCGACACGGGCCACATTGTGTCCATTCCCGGTAGCACCAGGCTCCGCCAACTGTTCAACGTCCGTTCGTATACCAGCAGATATGCTTCAAAATGCTGACATGTTATCCTGTACCTTTGTTTACCCTTAGTTCTCTGCCTTTTGAGACGAACAGTGCAACGACGTCTACACTGGCTATGTTACCATCTTGGCTCTACGCAGTATGTCGTGTGAGGTCCATTCTGAAACTAGGTCTGTGCACTCGATACCTAGATATCTCTATGATATCGAAAGGGCTGTCAAGGCAGCCTCGACATCCATAACCAGTATTCCGGAAGAATTCCAGTGCTTGTCAGTCAATTGATCAGCCAGATCAGGTCAGCCTTCAGAGCCAGGACGGCGCACTTCACTACCTCTTCCGCGTCACTGACACGAGCCTGGCAACACGCAACGGCAACGCCAGCAGCTCGCAGCACTGTATCACGTTCGACATTTGCAATGAACAAAGCAAATTCCTTGGTTGACGCCCGGGGTCCTCAGGAATCAAATTGTGAATACTCCCCCGGTGCGGCATTAGCGTAAGAGACTATCCGCTCCTCCCTGCTACATTTCTGCTGTCAGAGAATCAGACGTCAATATACCGGGGTGGACCCTGATTGCACCAGCGGTCAAAGCAATCAATACCCAGCAGTCCAGCACGCGATCAAGCCCCTGGGTAGATCACTACGATCCTCAAGACAACAGTACTCGTGAGGTACATCAGACCAGAAGATAATCCTCGAGGGTACTCAGCAGGCTGGCCCGTCTCTGTGGTTGACCTGTCAGTTCTCAGCTATCATCTGCGGGCGAACTTTGCCAACGGGTAGCTGAACGAGAACCTGGTCCCTTTGGCCTTGGGATAAGTGCATAGACGGCTTCAGAATCCCGGAAGTATAGCTTGCCGTGTACGACGAGGGCATGTCACTCATAACTTTGCGACAGCTAAACCATTTCTTGAAAGAACCAAATGACATTCGAAATATCTTGAGCGGATATTGAACTTCTCTTCGTTTTAATTCATCGGTTTTAGTCAACATCAAGAGTATTAGTTCTGGACGTATGCCCCAGTCGGACTCTGGTGCCTTGCAATAATGCAGCCGGGAGATTTGCGATTATCCTTCCCGTCAGCTAGGACTTCCTAGCGGCGAATGATCTCAGCCCATATGCTGCTTTTTACAAAATAGGAAAAAATGGGATAAAAGTCCCCGTGGCTTGTCGTTGTTGAGGTCAGGGGACTCCGTCTTCCGCGGATCAGAGTAACATCCACCATCCAGCGATGATCTGCATGCATGGGGGGATAACGCTGTCGCTTGCACCATGAGAGCAGCGAGCACAAACAGCATCAGGTCGAAGCGAGGAATCACAGAGCTGTCGAATCTGTCGTTCGGGGTCCTGATTGAGGTTCTCAAGTGCTTTGATATCTGATAAGTTCCAAAGTTAAGAACGAGAAGCAAATTCCCCGCGATTCGAACGATCCGACATATCATGGGCCGCAAACCTGGTAGGTCCAGGAGCCCGGAAACTGGGACTTTGGATGATACCGGAACGTGTCATTTCGAATCTGATTGATCGATCTCGAGAACTCCGAAGAGCCGGAGTGGTCTGAAAACCCAGACTTTAGGTGCTCGGTCGAGATCGATTGTCCTGCTGCGAACATAAGCAAGCATACTGGACGCCTCTGTGGGCCTTTTACATGCGGCCTGGTCAAACGGTTGACTGTCGGCTTGCCACGCATGCCCTAAAGAATACTGCATCCGTAAAACATGTACCAGCAGTTCCTCCCACCTTTACTGACATGCATTATTATAGCAAACATACTGTCGAAATGTCCATGAGTCGCCTCTAGCTAGCGGCCATATCGTGAGGTCTTGGCTTCTAAGCTTTTAGTTTAGACCAATTTTCGCCCGCGGCAATCATCAAGACAAGCAAGACAAAGACGAAAAGAAGAAACTCGGTTTTTGATAAATTCAAACCCATTCCGTCGAGAGAAGTCAATTCTGTGTGGCAGTGACGTGCAGATCGATCATGGGTCTGCCCCCTTTGCGCACAGTTCTACCGCCTCGTAGTGCTCGCTCATACTCTGCCTCACGCTCTATGAAGTAACCCCATTTGGAACCTAGCGTAAGCAAGGTGCATAGACATCCGGAGCTATCCTAGCGCACCGTTGTCTGTGCACCGCTTTCTCTTCAGCCTACTGCCAGGGCTGGACTAAAACTGCGGCCGTTGGAATTGACCAACCAATTGCGCCAATATACGTCTTCACTAGTGCATGCACATTTCACGGGTACATGCATGTCCGTTGTCGAAGAACAGACCAGAATCCTTATTTTGCACTAGTTGATCTCTCCGACTCCCTGCGCAATCATGCATGAGAGAACGGCTTGTGTAAGCTCCGAATGGCTATTACATCCATGCTCACTTTCAGAAGACCAATAAACACCATTCCACCTACCGGGAAAGCAGAAGTCCTACTGCGCCCGTAGGGCTCGACATGATTGATTGTTAATGGCTTGGAGGCGTCCCGAGTAAGAGATGACAGCAGTCACTAGTTTTTTGTGTTTGCTTCTGCCTAGCGGCAAACCGTTAGCCATTCTGCTAGTCGACGGTTATCTGTCAATGCCAAGACATATTTGACATAACACATCCTCTATTGGACCCTTTCGATTTTCAATTGGATACTGAGCATTGAGGAACATTCGGTCTTGTAGAAATTTATCCACGTATATTGTGAAGTGTAAGAAACGCAGCCCTGCATGTTTGTGTTTGCAAAGAAATTGCCCCCCTTTTCTACACTATACTGTTCCTACACCATGACCATGTGTATACGTCTCCGATTCCGGACAATCTAGTTCCCAATAACTTGTCCATAGCTTTCATGGGTATCTTACCCGGCACAGAAGAACTCAGAGGTTGAGTTGGCTGAGACTCAGCCCGGATGACTCTCAATGTCATACGTTGCATTTGCTCGGGGAAGAGTTCCGTCGCTACAGCGTCACATATGTCATGAGACCAACACATCCCCCTGCTCTCTTCTACCGATGATGTATCTTTCTGTGCGATTATGCAGGCTGTGTAGGCGGGTAGACTCACACCCCTCCATCCCCAGTGCCGTCTTGCCTGTATACCCGCCTACCAAGACTCTACAGCCGTAAACTCCCCCTTTGAATACTGTTCTCAAAGCATCATTGTGCGCATATCTGCATAGTAAATGAGAAAGAGTGAAGCGTTACAAACTTCTCGTGTCCTTCTCGCAGTTTCTCCGATCAGTAACGCCGAGCCACTCGCCACGCACAGCTTCGAGACTTCGGTTATTGCCTCGCCTCACTTCCTAGTATTGGCAGTGAACCAACATCCTGTCAGTTATCACAGCGCGGGAGGTATTGAGGATATTGGCTTGCATTAGCCTATCACATCCCGACGGACCGTGAGCCTAGCGTCCCGCCCCTGGGTGGTGCCTGAACCGACTGTTTCCGTTCCATTGAGCATGGGGTACACTTCGACAGCATTTTCTACCCTAGTTCGCTAAGGAAACAAGAATGTGGTATCGGGTTCTAATCTCAAGTGACTACCCCCAAATAATATGCTTAGAGCCTAGCTTTCCGTGGTAAGATGGTACCATAGCTCAGACCACCTAAACCTTCGTGGCTCACCACCTTTACACAGACTGGTATCTCCCTCTCACCAAGGAGGCAAAGAATTCTTTTCTTTCACATTTATCGCAAAAGTAGATATTACTGCCTGATATAGACAGAGAAAAGAGCAAAGACCCAAAATGCAAAAGATTCACGCCACCGTAAAAAGTCATCAAGGGGGTCTTCCCACCGTTAGCCACGTCCAAAACATCCAAAAATCAAGAACAAAAACATTTGTTCACCCTTTCGCACCCAAAACACCTAATTGAATCCAAAATTGCCTCCCAGTTGCCCGTGTCTTGCTTTCCCGAAAATTAATCGCGGGCTTTTGCGATATCCCTTTAAGCGCCCAGGCGCCGCGCGCTTCACGCCATAAGAGCAGGGATCCCCCCCTGTCTCTCTGCAACCAAACTGTCGGGAACTTAGGTCCCCCGCTTTCCGCTGTCATTCATACCCCTTCGTGCCTTTCTTTCTCTTTTGTTCTGATTCAGCTCCCATGCGCTAAGTTGCTCGTCGATAAAGCAACTCGTCCGTAACGCCTGTTTCCCGTCTTGTTGGGAGGAAAACTATGTTGGTAAGTTCCCAACTCCTCTAGCCGCGAAGAACCAAATTAGGCGATGGGTGGGCGGCTATTGGTGGAGTATCCTGGTGCTTCATTGTGTGATAACGATATAGTGTTGAAGTGATAGACATTTCTCCACCATGTCTGCAACCTCTCAGTCTTCACACCCGAAGGCCTTATTTCTCTTAGTTATGAATCTTGCAGTTCAATGCAAGACCGCCTGCACTTGAGTTGGTGCGATAGCCGCACTAGTCGCATCGAGCGCCAACGATCACTTGATGCACAACGTTGCTTTCCTAGATGGCAGGGCCTGCGATCAAGTGAAGAGTTTCAGGCTTAGTATCCTTGTTGACCGGTGAAGTCGTATATGCCATCGGCGGCCATATTGGTCGCACCGCCGTCCAGCCCAGGGTACACCATCTGAAGATTGCTTGGGTCGTAAGCGAACGTCCCATGAGGCGCGGCATGTTGCGAAGTGCCAGGCATGTACATAGAGGACGAGATTGGGCCATTGCTACCGCTCACGAATCCCGGAGGGTGGTCGGTGATCATCATGCCGTAGGGATCTTGGTCTTGATGCTGTGTGAGAAGAGTCATGCCCGGCTCAAGCTTGACAGGAGATTGAGTTTGCCCTGCAGCAGCAAGTAGCGCATCAGGGTGATGATGGTAGTTGTAGGAGCCCGCTGCCGGGGACGAGGTACGAGACAGGAAAGCGGCGCTTGGCGTGCCAGCAACGCGCAGGTGATGCTGCTGCTGCTGCTGCTGGGTCCCATGTCGGTAAGCCTTGGAGATCCTGCCGGGATGATCACGACCCCGTGCAGATGTGCCGATCCTACTGTTCGCGGCAAACCCGTAGCGCGCACCGTTGGTAGCATTGCCGCCACTGTGACCAGAGCCAGCGGTTGTTGGCTGATAGAAGCCGAGATGTGCGCCTCTTGCCCGGTTGTCTCTGCCGTCATTCTTCTTATTGCGGTAGCGAGTCGTACTCTGAATGCCGCCTTCGATTGCATCATCTGTCAAGGTCCACTCGGTCGATCTCTTGGAGTCATTCTGATGATTTCCACGGGCGCCATCTTGGATATCGGGTGTCATCGAGCCCGAAGCGCGCTTGCGGTCGCGTTTGACGAATCCCTACAGTTGGCGTATAGTCAGCATCTTTACTTGAAAACAGGACAAAGACAGGGGGTGATCAAAAAGAGGGAACAAGGATGACAAGGTCGGGAGGTGAACACGATCATGTAGGCAGCGGGAAGGGAAGCAAGGATAAAGGGGGTGGATAATGTCAATATAAGGGAGGGTAGCATTGACTTACAGCGTTCATGCTCAGGTTATGGCGGATACTGTTCATCCAGCCCTTCTCACCTGGCTTGCACTTCTGCGTGTGTTTCTGGAACCAAGTGTATAGATCCTGCAGGGACATGGAGTACTCCGGAGCGCTCCTGAGTGCCCTGTAGATGAGCTGTGCGTACGGAGTGTGCTCTCCACTCGGGGTAGCAGTTGTAGCCACTGTCGTAGCATTCGCTTCCGTTATCGACGATGAAAGTGCCATGGCAGGGGGTTCGGGGGCCTTGGTGCTCAGCATGTCCATGTCGAACGAGGCCGGCGTTGGCGCCTCGACCTTGGTCTGAACCATGTAAGCCGCCGGTGGGTTAGGCATAACAGCGGGCGAAGATGGACAAGATGGCAGGACCAGGCCGTGAAAGTCTGATGATGATAGAGCAGCGCTTGTAGCGAGCGGCTCACAGTGCCAATCACTACTGCTGCTGAGGTCGAAGCTATCTTGTAGGCCGTTACAGCGAGGGGGAATCTCTGAGGTAGCTCCGGGAAAGACATCCGATGTAGGAGTAGAGTAGCGAGCGTCAGCCCACGTCTCGAAGAGAGGCTGATCGTTGGTCGGCTGGAAGCTCGTAGCTGGCGAGGACCAGGTTCCTGTACCGGTGGGGGAGACAGGAGACAAGTTGGATGTGTTGGATGTGCCGCTCCCACAGGTTGGCGAGTCGCCGAAGCAATACGGGTCCAAGTCTTCGACAGGGGGCGTATTCCACATCTGCCGGCTGCTGATGCTGCTGCTGCTCTGCGGGTGCGGGAAAGCACGATTTGTAGTAACGAGGCCAGCAGATTTGTTTGAGTCTGAGTTTGGGTTTGGGTTTGGACCGAGTTTGAATCCGGTCGAGTAGCAGGAGGAGGAAACGGAGGAGGAGTTGCTCGATTGTTGAAGCTCCTGCTGTGGCCCATGGGGCGACGGCTGGTGCGGATCAACGGGCGATGCCTCTCGAAGCGAGTCCGCGTTCTGGACGGACTGCGGCGCTTCTTGGGCAGCTACGGGCAGTGTCAAGAAGGGATCCATTTCGGAGGTAAAGTCTGACACAGGACTTGATTGCTCTCCGGACCCGGGAAGTAGGGAGCTCGTGTAGCTATCGGGTTGCCCAATGTCAGGTAAGGGTGGCGGATCCATTGTTTATTGCCAGCAGGAAAGAGAGAGAGGGAGTTGCTTAAGGGAAGGGCAGTGCAGAAGGAGAAAAGTAAGGGGAAAGAAGATTGCGGCGGTCAAGAAAAATGACCAGATGATCTAGTGATGCCGTAGTTGTAACCAAGTGCCGGCAACAACGTGATGTTTTGACTCATCCGCAAGAAGAGAAAGGCCGGGTCAACAAGGTTGTATGATGCTGAGGGTGCAAGAGATGATGGGCCTGGCTCAAGTTGGGCAAGTGACCTGCTGAGGAGAGGGAAGACAAGACGAGTGTCAATGATGACAATAATAAAAAGAGCCCACCAAAGAAGAGAGCAGAGTGGACGGAAAGGGTCTTTGTGAGATGCGACGGGCTGGTGGTAATAGAAGAAAGTCTGTGCTCCCCCACGGAGTTTCCAGAGCGGATAACCAAGAGAGCAACCGTCGTCAAGCTGGTCCTGGATCCTTGATCCCGAGGACAGCCAGCTAATCGGACGGCTCTGAAGCGCGGGTGAGCTGTAAGTGAACGAAGATGGAAATACCAAAATTTGAATTGAGACTAAGTCTTCATATCAATCGGCAGACGGGACAAGGATGATATGGGACCCTGGTACTAAAAGAAGGACAAGACGCGAGCAGGGGGGAGCAGAAAGTTCGAAAGGCATCAGTTCGTTCAAATAGGCAGCCCATGATGAATCCCTATCTCCTAGCTCAAAGCCAATGAGTGGCTCCCAACGGGTACGTGCCCATCAGCAGCCCGCAAGATCGGCAGAAATCGCAAGCACCCTGAACGACAGACGACGAGACAAGAACAAGACTAACAGCCCCAAAGTCCGCCTGTGTCTCTTGTGTAGATGTGTGTACGTGTATGTGTGCTTGTGTGGAGCGGTAGGTGCATGCGTGCTAGGTCCTGCGAGCCATGTATGTAGCTCGAGCAGTGGAGCCCATTGCAAACGTCGTTGCATATGTACAAGGAGCTTGTAAATCTACGTATCCATGTATTCATGTGGTCGAGAGTACCAGGCCCAGTACGGATACCATACGTCGCCCTTGGGGATGGCTGCTGCTGCCACGGTCCATGCCACAGCAATGTCCAATATCCCATGTCCTCTGCCCAGCCTGCCGTGGACTGACACCATGAGGTGGCACGAAGACTCCAGACCTTCACAACGTACCTCGTGCATTAGTCTTCCCCGGGCACGGTCCCTCCTTGGGCCCCAGACGCAACCTTGTACATTTGGAATAGGCATAGACCGTTGCATCGGCACGTTGAGAAATGGCCGAGAAGAGAAGGGCCATAGCAAGGGGCAAGGGAGCAATCCTCTCCAGGTTTCCCCTTCTGGTACTTGTGCGACTTGAGACAAGCGGGACCGTTCAGAGAAGAGGCATCACAAAGCACAGACTGCTATGGAAAGTACCCCATTGCCTCCCGAGCCTTCAAGTCAAAGTGTTCGTGGCGATAATTGACAAAAACGCACATGGAGTTCCGCCTCTTTCTGGAATCCCAACGGGTATCTATCGGGGAGGAAAGAGTCAGTAGGCAAGCTGCGCAAGATGCCTCAGTAGAGTCGAGGTTTGCTGCCTATTGAAGAACTAGGAATCTACACGCCCCCTCCCAATGCGCGGGATGCTGCATATCTACGACGACACCAGCGTGAAATCCAGTCCTAGCAACCAGGGGGGAGGGTAACGGATGGCGTTTGTGGCGTGGACCGTTCCGCTCACCAAAGTCGACTAAGGTTGAAGACTAAGCTCAATAGGTATTCCCAAAGATTGATGCTAATTAGTGTAGTTTGAGTGGACGTAGGCGGCCTCGACACGGGACCCTGTAGACCCTGGCTGGTCCCTTCAGCAAGGCACAAGGCTTGCCGCGCCGGCTTGACCGTATATCTGCCGAGAGCGGACTTCGTCCATCACATTACGGGTTGAAGCGAATGAATTCGCCGTATCTTCACCGACAGGCCCTATCAACACTCCACCGACGCATGGGTATGCCTTCCAGAAGTTCGGTGCTGTGAGACAGGGCCAAGTCGCGCACGTTCCCAGCGAGCATTGACCGATGGGGAGCAGCAGCGACAGCAGAGACAGCAACAACGTGCTGCCAAAGGCTCGTGGCAGAAGTACGCAGTGTCCTCAGAGCTCCTCAGGCCCACAGAATGGCCAGAGCTTCTTGGTTGGCGAAATTGGGGGAAGAGGCGCATCTATAGCACCAATAATTAGGGCAGCAACGGTGGGTGCAGTGTTACACAAGAACCATGGACCAGGAAAGTCGAATCGCTAGTTGACAGGTGCATACAACAGCCCTGGACGACGATAGGCGACGTGCGCTAGAAGCGGTCAAACAGGACAACACCGCTGCAGTTCTCTCGAGACAAGGCTCTCTAAGGATTGATAATCGAGAGGGGAAAAGAGGAAAGAGACGGGAAATGAGGAGAAGATGTGGGCACGTATTCAAAGGCTTGCTTGTTACTTGTCTCTCGGCAAAGCTCAGTCGATTTTGTCCAGTTAGCGAGGCAGACGTCAAGACCCCAAAACATCGCCGTTAGACGTTTGAACTATGGGACAAGAAGAAATCCAGGTGTGAGTGACTGACAAGCAGCCAATCGTGATAGTTGACAACGCCTACTTCCTGTAGAATACCTATAAACGACAAGTCAGTTATGTGCTGTTCAGGTGGCTTTTAAACTGCACTTTTGAGAAAACGTACCTTCTTGAATTGAAAATGTAATTGCAAGATGCCCTGGAGGTGTGGAGGTCAGTTCGGAACAACAGGGATATACCATGCAGTGCAGAAGTCGATCTGTGGCCGGTGGTTGGACCGGTCCCAGCGGATTGGCTTTCTAGGCGGTGCAAGCATAATATCTGTCACATATGCAGCCTACTAGTTCGCAACAACCTGCAGAACGAATGACGGTGGGGGTGTGTTTGGGGGCATGGGGGAAGGCTGGTAGATCCGAACGAGAGAAGATGAAAGATGACGTACCTTATCGAATGAACTTCTGAACCCACGATCTCGTTTGGCGCTGTAATCCCACTCGCGATCTACGATGCGAAATGCGATATCTTCGTATGGCGGTCCCGCGATGAAGCGGATCAGACAAGTGTCTACTTCACCGGCTGCAGCAAACGACTCGCCTCTTCTCCGGCCATGCTCGCGGATGATTTTGAAGGTCGGCGCTTTGGTCTTATCAATGAGCTCTGGGTAAAAGATATTGAAATGGTAACCTTGAACCACCTTGGGCGGTGGGTTGTCGTGATCGTAATGTGTCTGGTTGTACTTGTTCCACTCGTATCCCATTTGAACACGATTGAAGTACCGCGGTTTCCGTGGACGATGCTTATCGGCCCATTGAGGCTTGGAAGCACTTGGTACGGCCTCCTCTGCGGTGAAGACCTCTTCATTCTCTGAGACACCACGTGCTACTTCTCGATCGTACAGAGCATTCGTGGCCTGGGAAAAGTCCCCAGTCTCTGCTTGGGAAAAGCGAGCTGTTCCGGGGGGCGCACGATCTTGGGTCGCCGCAGAGGTCTGTAATGGGACTGAGCTTTGTTGCGTAGAGGCTGATGCAGTGTTGTCCTCAGATACGCCTGCAGTAGAAGGTGCCGGACGAGATCCAGACGGGGGATCACGCCCGGTTCGTTGCTTCTGTCGAGCCTCTGCAATCGCATCGCACACCGTATTCAAGGTGGCCTTAGCTTTCCAGACCGCCAGACTCCGAAGAAGTTGTTCCCAGTAATCGGTATCGATGTCTTCCGAGCTCTGCAACTTGGCCTTGATCTGCTTCTCCAGTCCTTCCAGTTGTTCAAGTGTCTTGGGTGCCAAAATTTTGTCGATATCCTCCGCTACGCTGCTGACTACCCTTTCCTCATTTTTCTCGGGGTTCAGCTTGGCCTTCTGCGTATCGCAGAGGGACTGAAGCGCAGACCAGTATTCTCGATTCCTTCTATTGCTCTCCAAAACATGATACGACTCAATATCGGTCTCCAACTCCTTCAGGTCAGCGGCATCCAAGCCCTGAACAATTTGAACTGGTGATGAAATCTCTATGTCGGCATCACCCTCATCATCGTCGAATACGTCTCGCTCCGTGTCGATAAACTTGAGGTTGAACGCGAGATAGTCGATCGGTTTCGCTCGCCCCTCACGGACCCGAATATCCGCCTTCTTCTTGGACTGTTTAAGGACAAACTTGTCTTCATCCGCCACGAATGCCCTTGCCTGTTCGTCCTGCGTCTGGAACTTGGCGCCATTGTTCGTAGGTTTGGGTGAATCTCTTCGAGACGGTTTGGAGACTCGGGTATTTAGGTCATGCCGTGGGCCGGTGATATCCTTTTTCGAAGGGGACTTGCGCCCTTCAAGCATGGCACGCCGTCCGGGGTCCATTATTCCACGGCTAGAAAATCGTTCGACTTTGTCAATAAGTTATGGTTGGGTTCGCGAAGCCCATCTCTTGTCCTGCGCAGAGTTAAGCATCGATATCGGGTATCACGTGATGGATTTCGAACTCTATTCCTACCCTAGAACCCACCTCACGATGATTTCTTTGGTTTCAATTTCACGGCTACAATCAGATCCAATCCATCTGTGGTCTTCTATTTAAGAGACTTTCAGGTTGCTATGAATTAGTCATTCCCTCATAGCAATCTCTGTGAATGTACTTCTTGTTTGGGGTGGTGGGGTAGAAAAACTGTGGTGCTTCAACTACTCAGACATTTGTGTTGATGCGATGCTATATTCTTTGTTTTCGCACCGTAATAAAGACGGTCAAAAAGTCTAATATACATGATGAAAATGAAGCACAGCTTCTAGCTCATAGCCTAATAGAGTAGCTACTAGTGAGCGGTGTAGAATTCCCTGGTATAATCCCCCAACAAGCGCCCCATGTCTATTATGTACTCGAAAATGTCAAATCGCTCTCGGTCATCATCTCTCGTTATATCCACCCATCATAAAGCTTGCCAAACAGATAAGCGGTCTCGTTTCTCCCGCTCGCTGTTCCCTTTATCAATATCAAAAGAAGGAAAGCCGTCCAACGAGGGACGTCCCTCTGGTACTGGTATCTCCATGTATTCCATCTCTTAACATGGCTCTTGCTAAATGTTCTATGCTCATCAGCTCACACAATATAGCTGTCGTTCAACTCTTGCACTACCTGTGCCATGGAAATTCGCTGCGCAGGGTTCGGCGTCAACATGTCAATCACCAAGCTCTCCAGGAGATCTTGGCTATCCAGAGTCTCGCGCGCGTTAAAAACCTCCACCAGCCAATCCCGCATCTGGTTGACGGCAGGCTGTCCGTTGCCGTACTGTCTGTGTGGAATGCTCGGGTTATTGATCCCTGCAATCTGCCAATACAGTGGCTTGGCGTGTCTTCGACGTGCGCGGCTGTCAGGAAATGAGATCTTGCCTAGCACGTACAACATGGTAACACCGAGCGCCCACACGTCTGATGCTGAACCACGTAGCTTTGACCCGATGAATTCGGGTGGGACGTAATACGGCGTCCCACCACCAGACGGTGCTTTTGCGGCCGGTGTTGACAGGCCAAAGTCGCAGAGAACGGCTCCGCGTTCGGGCGCGTATAGAATATTGGCAGGTTTAATGTCGTTGTGCACAAGGTGACGGCCGTGCAAATAGCTGAGAGCCTCACCGATATCGCGCAGGATTTGTATGCTGTCCTGACGCGTGCCCTGGAAGTTATCGCTGCTGGAGTCCCTCCATCTCGGAACTGCCGTTAGGTCCTGGGCGTCGACGTGCTCCATGTATAAAGAGAGGAAGCGGGCATCGCCGCCGTAATATTTCACAATAGCTCCATGACTCAAGTCTCTTTGGCTCTGAGATTCGCGAAGCCACATGTCAGCCTGGCGGATGACATTACGCTCATGAACATATGGCTTGTTGTCGGGGTTGGCAACGCGCGTCTTAAGTACTTTGACCGTAACAATGTCGGCGGGAACCTCTGAGTGGCTGGCAGTGTAGACGGCAGACAGAGCGGTGGAGGCGATGGGTTCCTTTTTGGTAAGGTGATACTCGTCCAACTCGCATACACCGCCGCTCACTGCGACCGTCTCGCCTTCTGTTGAATCCAAAAGGGCATGACTGTTGACAGAAGCTACCTCCCTTGATTCCCTCCCATGAGGTAAAGGGAAGACGAGTGATTCTGAGGCATCAGCCCCTGGACGGAAGAACATGATAGCCCCGTCATCCATTTCACGAACGGCATCTGATGTGCGGCGCCTAGCTCGCTTACCATGATCGTCCGGAGTCAAAGATCTCTTGATACTGGACCCTAGCGACATGGGACCAGATGTTTCCGAAGGAGCATCCTCATACTGAGCGGGAAAGGGTTGATAGATGGTGACGGGGCGTTTCTCCAAGACCCGAAAGTCCAATACGGCAGTTTGTCCAACTCGAATTCTCCAAGTGCTGGGCCGTAGAGCTTTGGCGAGGCCAGGGTTAATGGACCGCCCATCCTCAGCAGGAGGGCTAGCGAGCGGAGTTTGCAAAGCTCTTTCCAGGGTGATTGGTACATCCGACTTATTCAGGAAAACGACCTTGTCACTGGCAGGGTCATAGTAAAGCTCGCACCAAAGGGGTGGCCGTTTTGATTCTTCCTCTGTCACGGCGGGTATTCTGACGGAAAATTTGATGTCTTGGGATGTCTGCGTTACAGCAAGGACTTTGCATTCTGGCTGATCTGCAGAGGCCACTTCGGCGCGCAGAGCCAGCCATTGGCAGTTGTCATTCCCATCTGGACTGACGGAGCGAGCATTATGAAGTTTGGTGAGTGGCCGGACCAGAAGGCGGATATTCTGCCTATGGTGGTGTTCTTCCAGCTGCAGGTTATCCAGAGGAACATGTTGCTCATCCAGTGGTAACTCAGGCTCGTGTAGTCGCACACTCCTAATTCGAGCGTCCATCTCGGTTTGTGAAATGGGTTCAGTCCGCTCCTCCGAGCCCTCGGAGGGCTCTGCCCTGTACCCAAACATGGTGGGCGGCGGCAAAACGGATGGCGAAGTGGCCGGAACGGCCAGAGAGCGCCAACGACGGCGGCGCAGCCAATCTGACTCAGGTCAATTTGACTCTGTGAGATATTCTGTTGGCAACGAGAACCAAATAGAGCGAAACGGACGGAGGTCGCTTAGATTGTGAGGTGTGACCGAAACTGGCCTCACGAACTCTCACAGCAGGTAGGACTAGTTCAACACGATTATTGAAACAGAATGAAACGGATAGTCGGGCAGATCACAGTAGTCGTAGGCAAATATATGTAATGTGCTGCCTGAGAACCGTTGATACGTTTACTGTAGCCGGGGATATATGGTAATAAGATGGGGAAGAATGATGTTGGTAAGCCAGTAACTAGATAGTTTTTGCCTGAGAATCAGAGAGATGAACAAGCCAAAAAGTCAAAGCTAAGGCAATGTGGACGATAAATGCAGGAACAAGAGG
Organism: Waltergamsia citrina; assembly: GCA_022814615.1. NCBI lineage: Eukaryota > Fungi > Ascomycota > Sordariomycetes > Hypocreales > Bionectriaceae > Waltergamsia > Waltergamsia citrina. The sequence goes on along the minus strand of JAKLNE010000004.1, from coordinate 594,726 downwards.
ATAGACAGGTGTAGTAGGACTACAGGCATAGGGAAAGGGAAGGACGTCAGATGGGAGCTGGGCGCGATGAGAGCTGCTTGGGGCAGATGATGGTCGTCTCAGCCTCCCGGTGCCGTCGAGTCATCGAGCCGCCCCATCGTCCATCATCATGGGGAGGAGGAGAAGAGGCAGGACAGGCAGCCAACTGCGGGGCGCGCTGAGACGGCGACCGCCAGGAGGACACCAGAAGGACACCTGGAATACTCCTAGTACCAAGAAAAATCAGGAACACCAGGCACAATCTGTCAGTCTGGTACCTCAGCTGTGCTTGTCTTAGCGGTGTCAGCAGAGGTACCACTCCATCAGCTGCTGCGAACCAGGTGAGCCCTAAATTGCCTAAACAACTGAATCTGTGCTAACCAACACGAACATGTACCTTACACTTCCAGTCCAGTCCTAGGTAGTAGTAGGTAAAGGGGAAAAAAGTACCTCCAATACTCTCCGACGGAGTCTTCGATGGCATGACCTGAGGTGAAGAGTCCAATACGAGGGTTTCGTGTCCTCTATTCCGGGCCATGTGTTCGAGCTTCGAACGCAGCGGAAGGCTAGAGAAGGGGCCGGCCCGTCCTCAGACCAAGCCTGTCGATGGGGACACGCATCCCATCCTGGCGCATTGTGAGTGAAAATAGTAGTAGTACTTGTATGGAGCACTCCTAGCTACGTCTCCAAGCCACATCCTAACGGGCACCGCCACCTGACGGAGAGAGGCGCAGACGATGGCACCTGAGCGGGTCCATTTTCGAGCAGTCACTTCGTTTCGGGTGTGAGTCCAGGTGGTGAAAGGCGGTCAGGCATAAGTGCAAGCGCGGTCAGTAGCCCTAAGAAGTGATCAAAAGAAACCAAGACATCCTGTCCGTGAGAAAAAAAAAAGACGAATGTGCAGACCAAGTGGTCAACAAGCAGGAGAGAGCGAGGACAACAGAAATACGCGGTCATGAGCTTGCTACCTAAGTCACTTTGTTTGCTCACTTTTAGCTGGTAGTCACTTGATACGGCAACATTGAAGAGAGGCACCAACCACGTGAGCTTTAGGCTTATCGAAGGATATCTTATCTTATCTTTTCGGAGAGTTATTTGGCGACCTGGCTAAGAGTGGAGAAGACAGTGCTAATTAGATCGCCATTGGATCATGACTGGGAGTACAGCCTCGGGAGAGAAGGTACTTCGCGGTAATGCATTTTCAGGTCTCTCTCGCGTCGAGTACTACGAATTGACGCGAATCTTGGGCAAGCGAAAAGTCTCTCACTGTGCCTCGACTTGGGCAGCGGCAATGTCTGGAGTACTGAGAACTTCCGTGTTAGTGCATGGTAAGCTGAGCCAGGGTGTTGTTCCTCTTGCATATGGGCTTTGGCTTTCTACTGGCTGCTCTTGGATGGCTAAAACCACTAGCGGAGGTGTGGTAGAATTTGATTGGGGGCTGCACTACGCACGGTGCAGCTGATGCAGGCGACTACAGGGAGGTTGGCCCCACTTGTCAGACCTAAACACCAATCATCAGCCATTGAAGAAGCCATCTAGACCATCAGCATTTCGCCCTTGTGGCACTACGAGCGATGTTGGTACTCGCCGGGCCCCAGACTATCGCGACCATTGTCCTCTGCCTCTTGTTTTCGTCCACCGGCCCTGAGCAACTTCTCCTACCCGTACCAAACCTAGCCCTACGATACCGCAAATTCTCACCAATACCTCGAATCACTTCGTACACTCAATCACGACGGCCGCGATGGACATCATACAGTAGATCGAGCTCATACGCGTTACGAACCCTGGGCTGTTGTATACGCCTGGAGGGTCGGGCCCCCCCTTCTTTGTCATTGTTCTCTGTTTTTTTTACGCCTCTTTTTCTTCTCCCCCCGCGCAGTGCTTCGACATGGACGATCCAGGCTGGAGTTGGCCAGCCTGGAAGTTCGGCTTGAAGAGGGAAGACCTCTCGTCTTCTCTCCACGATCAGTACAACACCTTTACTTTCACACTACAAGACCCCGAAGCCTTCCACGCCGATGTCTACGAGATCTCTCACGATGCCAGCACAGCCGAGGAGTTCCATCGGCTGATGGCTGAACGCCGCCAGCAGCGGCTCCAAGAGCTTCATGACTCTCTAGAGACGCTGGCTGTCGAAATTATCGCAAACCCGAAACTGATGGATTCGCCGCAGTGGGGATACGCTCTTCAGCTGTTCCGTACCAAGTCGTTTGATTCTCTCGTCCGCTATTTTGCTACCTATCTCCCCGATGGTTACCTGGATTCTCGGCCGACCTCACCTGCCACCTCCTTCTCTGACGCTGAGAGCGTCCGCACGACAAGCACCAAGACCAGCAGCGTCGACGATGCCCCTGTCTCGTATACCAGATTCCCCGACTGTCCCATCATCACCGAAGAGCCTTGTGCTCTCGATACCGAAAACTGCTCTAAACCTGGCGTGAACGCACCCCCCTCGCCGCCTGCGTCCGAGACTACAATGTCTGAGGCCTCGGTGGCTTCACCGACCGACCATCTCGAGTCGCGAACCCGTTTTACGAACCCACCATCACGATCAATGTCCTTCTCCGGGTCCGAGTCTGATGCTATCGCTCCAGACTTTCGACGTCCTATCCTCCACGATGACGACGATGCTTCGCAGCCGGACAGCCTTGACACTGCCGTCACGTCTGTGTCTGATAGCGCGGAGCGTCGCTCGACTTTTGACTCTGTGGATGGTAAAGACTTACACTGTGCCACTATTGAGGATGACGAGGATGATGATCTTCTCACCGCACAGTTTCCCGAAGATGCATTCGATCTGTATGACAGCGTTCACGATACCGATGACACTCTCAGCACCATGGAGAGTGTCGTGTCTGACACACCGACACCGAGACAGGAAGGCCAAGTCGACTCGTACGTAGAATACAAGTCTATCCTCTGCCAAAGGTTCCCCTCGCCACACCGACGACGCTCGCCGTCACCGAAAACTCACCGAGCTGCGGCGGCAAGCCCGCCGTGCGAGGTGCGGAGGAGCCCTGATGAGGCAAGCAGCAAGATCCAAAAACCGACCTCGGATCCTATACGGAAGAGACCGAAGGGAAGGATATGAAAAAGGATGCTGAATTATGTATATATGTGACCCTTTACTGTACACATAACCTTATGACTCTAATGACACTCAAACCACACGATATCCTCATGCTGCCAAAGGGCTCATGGTCATGTTTCGCTTTAAGGTGCCTTACGACAACAATACCGTATAAGTACTGAGTTGAATAACCCCCCTCGTGTTAAAAAATTGTGAGTACTGTTTCGCTTCTGATTTATTGTTTTTATTTAGCATGACACTGGTCGCTGGTCTTCCTAGCAGTCAGGCGGCGGAGTGTGTTCTTCTGCTGTGACTGAAAATCGGCGATGTATGTGGTCACGGGAGACCTTTCTATCGCCGATTTTCACACGTTTTGGTGTTTTGAAACATGATATCATTTGTCTCACTTGATGTAAGCAGATTCTATCGGGTTCTTTGAAGTTTACCCTTTCTTTTCCACGGAAATGCATGATATTTGCAAGTGAGTTGAGGTGGGTTTTTGAAATGTCGGTGTCTAAAGTGAGGCCATCGCGGGGCGGTCAGCCTCATCATCCCCTCACTTCCACAAAGGAGAGCCTCACTAGCAGGCCGAATATAGGCTGTTTCGCAACTAACACACAAAACCAATATAATTCCTTTTACGCATTCTGGTTAATACTAGGTAATACTTATCCCAATTTTGCACGCTGACACTGTAGTATATCAACAAGATCCTAGAGAAGGGTCTTACGCCACCACTTCTCCTCCTCCTCGAGCCAGATCCTCGCGCTCGCCGGTTTCGCCAGCGAGTGTCCGTCATTATCCACCTTTACTAACTTGACATCCTTTCCCGCCTTACGCAGCGCTTTCTCCATATTCGTTGCCTGGTTCATCGGTACAACGGTATCGTTTTTAGCATGCAGAATCAGCAGTGGCGTACGCACCCCATCAAGATGGTACAAGGCGCTGCGCTCCCGAAAACGTTCTTCCTTCTCTTCATCCGATGTAATCGATGAGTCGAGAGCGAGCGCGTCTGCATAGAACCACTCGAGCTTGTGCGTGCCTCTAGTGAAGCTCTCTAAATCACAGATGCCCGACACATCGACGGCACCGGCAAAGGTCGATGGGTGGCGCGTCACGCTTTGCAGCGTGTTGTATCCGCCTGCGCTAAGCCCTGTGCAACCTATGGCGCCCTTTCGTACGCGGCCAGCAGAGACCAAATAGTCAGCGACTTCTGCCGTGTCGGCAGCGTCAAGGACGCCCCAGTTGCCCCAGAGGGCCTGTCGGTAGGCGCGGCCATAGCCGTCAGAGCCATGGTAATTGAGGAAGAAGACGGCATAGCCGCGAGACGTGAAATACTGTGTGCGGATACGTAGCCCTGGGCCGAACCGGCCTGTTGGTCCGCCGTGGGTGACGATGATGAGCGGTGGGAGAGCGTTATCCTTGCTTGTGTATTGAGGGTTGCGTGGCATCCAAAGGAAGCCGTGTATTGTGCGAGATGGTGACCCTGTGGCAGTGAATGCGACTATCTCTGGTGTTGAAATCCATTTGTCGGGTATGTCAAGGTTCATGGGATTGTGGACGAGCTTATTATGCTCAGAGCCTTGGACACTGATAATGCGGATTGCTGGCTGGCTCATGCTGCCGCCGAAGACGCCAATGACAGAAGTGTCATTGAGCCGCACCAAACCATCGTACATGAAGTCGTTGACTTGTTCATCCTCACCAATTCGCTCCCAAGAACCTGCTTGGAGATCGATGCTGATAAGGCTGCTGACTCCATTGAACTTGCCGTTGGCAACCAAGTACCTGTCTGAAAGCGGAGCATATGAATAACTCCCCGGGAATAGCAGTAAGTCTCCAAACTCTGCCTTCTCCAGTCCATTTAGAGTCACCTGCTTCGCGTCCTTGTCACCAGGTCTCATACGGAAGAGCTGGCGGTTGTTGGTCGTCTCCTGGCCGAAGAAAAGAGTTCCATCCAGGCCCCAGCGCGGCTCAGCGACGCCAGCCGTAATGCCACCGGCAATCAACTTTGAGTTGCTGACCTCCCCATCCTTGAATGATGCCCAGTATAACCTGGCTGCGAACCAAGGCATATCGGGATGATCCCATTCCAGCCAGGCGAAACGGGTGCCATCATGATTGAAGGTAGGTGGGAAATAGAAGTCAGCCCCTTGTAGTATACGTTTGACTTCGCCGGTCTTAGTGTGAATTGCGACGATGCGGTTCTCCGTCTTCAGGGGCTCATCGATGGTGTGGTCTTCCTCTATGGCCAGCACCCAAGGATTGCAATCATTTGCACTGAAGTTGGAGTAGCGAAGCACAGGATCAGCAATGAGCAATGCAACTTCCCCAGAGTCGGGATCTAGGATCCTGACCGTGTTATCTGCGTTGGAGAAGATAACCCGGCCATCGGACAGGGCATCTAGCGTCGAGCCACCGTAATTGTATACAGTGTTTCCAGCGGCATAGTCATTAGGTAGAATGTCCTTAACACTATCGCCTACGACTTCCATTATAGTCGATGCACCGTCATCGCGGGTCTCTGTGAAGAAGACCCGGCCTGTTGGGCGCTACCAAGAGAGTTCTATCAGCAAAGCACATTGCAAGACAAGGGACCATTAGAGAATGCAGGTGCATAAACTATCACATACTGAGACCCGCGGCGATCTGAGCTTCTTTGTCTTGGACACTGCCATGTCCAGCGAAATGGGAGATTCCCAATCGCCGTGGCGAGCAGTAGTCTTGCGAGCCATCTCCGTCAAGCCTTGAGAATCAGCCGAAGACACGGCGCTGTATGCAAGTTTGGTTTGAAAGGCTCGAAAAGCCTCCTTCAACTTTTCGTGAAAATAAGTGTTGCAAATGAAATCGAAGCAATTTCTTGAGGTCCAAATCATAAATGAGATTAACAGGAGCTTGTTTTTGCCTCCTCCAAGCCTGTGTACCGAGTGAGGCCGGCCCCGCACATACAGATGCAACGAAACCAAGTGGAATGGGACGGCGTCAGTTCGCACATGATAGAGCCATAAATGCATGGGCCAATTAGATGGGGACTTGGTGTAGCACTATTCTCGCTTGAACATTCATTGATTGGAACCAAGCGTGGGGAGAACAAGGCCGTATCATTAATGGAAGAGCACTAACAGTTCAGTATGTAAGAAACAAAGCTAACACTACAACCTCAGACCTCTAACTGCTTCTCGTGCACAATCTCGTCTTTCTCACTTCCCTCACGGTGGTATAGCGCATTCTCGAGCGATTCATAAATGACATCCGCATCCTCCGACCGCTCCTCGCCCTCGTTGGCAAACTCCCACTCAGAGCGCCGGAAGCGTGTCTTGACCTGATCAGACAGACCGACGAAGCGGAACTGCAAGTCCTTACCCTTCCCAATGTATCGACGTAGTTCCATCTTCAACTCAATGAGAGAAAGCGTGCCGGTCACATCCATAAAGGTCACCATACTCATGTCAAGCACAACATGGCGCAGGGGGGTCAGTTCCTCCCTGATAGGCTCAATACCCTTGCGCTTGCGGATCTTGGGGATGCGCTTGATATCGGCCACGTTCCAACTGCGGTCGGGGCTTTTCAGGTCAACGGAAGCCGTGCCGGGCTCGTAACGCACTTTGACGGCCTCGACTATGGCACTCTTGAGCCTCTCCGCGTTGGGGAAGAGAAGATCATCGGTGAAGCGGACGTAGAAGGCCTCTGGAGGCACGTCGATATTGGCGGCACCAGGGTAGGGGCGAGTGAGACTCCACTTGTCTGTGCTTGACTCGATGCTGGAGAGGCCGACCCAACTGGGGAAGGCTAGACGTAGGAGTGTAACGGCAATGTTGAAACCGACAGCGGTGGCGAGACCAATCTCCGTAGATGTGAACAGTGTGACCCAGAAGCCGAGCATGGAGGCTGTGAAGTCGACAAACGACATGCGGTAGTATCGGTAGAAGAGTCGGGGAGGAGAGATGAGGTGGACGACAGCCATGATCTAAAAGACACTTGTTAGAAAGGAACTCTTCTGGGGTTGAGTCTATCTGTACTTACAATGATAGCAGATAGTACAGCCTTTGGAATCCAGTACAGAGCAGGGGCCAGCTCGTAAAGAGTGAGGATGATAAAGCCAGCGGTGAAGAGGAAGTTGACAGGCGAGCGTACACCGCACTCAGAGTTCACAGCTGTTCGAGACATGGCAGCACCGGCTATGATGAAATGTAAGTAGGTGTTGTTGAAGGAAGTAATTATTGCTTGCTCTTGACTTACTGGTCATGGCTCCGAAGAAGCTGTTGACAAGATTCTCCACTCCCAGGAAGAAGAGCTCCTGACTCTTGTCAATCGTGTAGTTGTTCCTCAGACCAAAGGCCTTGCCGACACCAAGATGCTCGACAGACATAGCAATCAGCGGAGCAAAAGCGCGACCAACAACTTTGTTCAGGAGCGTGGTCTCCGGAACACGTGGAGTCAGAAGACCGTCTGTCTCGACCTCAGTGACCTCCCACTTGTAATTGTCCGGTTCCAAGTTCCGATTAACGAGGAAGGAGATGAGGGTGTAAAGGACGAGAACGACAACGGCTCGGCTGGTGCAGAAAATCTTGAGGTAGATGCTCTTCTTGCCCCAACGTTTACCGACATGCTCCAACACCACGAGAACGAAAATACTGGTGAAGCCAATGGCGAGTGTCAGGGGTTTTATGTTGTGCAGATTGGTGAGTACCTCGCGGATGATGGTCGCCGTTCCGGAGCCGACATCCAGACCTACAAGACCGTCGACCTGGCCGAGGAGAATGACGAGAGCGACGGCCGAGATCCAGCCAGTGAGAACGGGGGCCGAGACGAAGTCGAGGAGGAAACCGAGTTTGAGGAGACCAATGGCCATCGTATAGACGCCGACCATGAAAGCAACTGCAGATGAGATGTGTTCCGCTCGGTATCCTTCCTGAATGAGATCGCTAACGACTTCGGCGGTCAGAAGACCCAGAATCGAGGTCGGTCCAGTAGAGAGTTCTACGGGGGCCCCTGATGTCAGTCGACTACACTGATAGATGCAAAATCAAGGCGAATCTTACCCTTTGAGGTTCCGAGAAAGAAATACAGAGCAGAGGGTACCCAGCATGAGTACAGGCCATGCTCAACGGGAATCGTAGCAATCTTGGCGTAGGCCAATCCCTGGGGGATGAACATGACACCAAGCGTGATACCGCCAATGACATCTTGCACCATCCATTTGTAGTGATAGTGAGGGAGCCATTGGGCAACTGGAAGCTTCTCAACGATGTAGTCGACAGTGGCAGATGGAAGTCGTCTAGATACGGGACCAACCCAGCCCTTCCACTTGTTGATGTTGGGATCAGACTTGTGGGCTCGGATCATCCGATCCTTGGTTTTCGAGAACCAACCCATATTGACGGTGATTGTGAACAAAACAAACTGAGGCCACCAAGAGGTCTTGATAGATAGAGAAGCAAGCTCAAAGGGTGAATCAGATTGACAGGTACAGTCTCTACTTTAAGATTGGAGTAGATCCAACAATGGCGTTTACTCCAACGAAGATCAGGTGCTAGGAGGCCTTCTTTTAAGTTGGGAGTTGCATCATATGGGCAATCTTCAGTCCCTTCGTTCTCATGAGAGGACGCCAGCAATGCACGTAAGACTCGTGGTAGTGCATGAGCTGCTGAGGGACGACAGTAGCAGTCGCAGTCACAAATTCACAGCATGATCAAGTCCCCTCCATTCTCCAACATACCTCGTGTGATATGTCACCCATTGGATGGTAGACTTCCAGGCGCTAAAAGGATAGACAGCTTATCACGACCCCTCAAGATATCAACTAAGCCCCTCTCGTGTTGCAATCAACCACACAGGAAAGGCTGGTTTATCATGGCCGATGCGGCCGACAAACGGAATGGACTAAAGTTCCTTACGCACGCCCTTTGACGAGACACCCGGGGATCATTCCCCATTGGTGTACAAACAACCGCCGTCACTAGAGAAACACATAGTGTGGCCGCCATGCTTATACCCCTCTTTCAAAGAAACCATCTGAAGTTCTCTTCAGCTCTTCGAAGAAGCCGAACAGCGAGCTAATCGCGAATTGGAGGAGCGGGAGAAGCTGTGAGGCGACGAAATAGGGTTACTTTCATCTAGGCTTCTGCCTCGTTCCCATGTCGTGAGGGGGAGAGGAGGCGGGAAGGCAGTGAATCCTGCATAAGCTGTGATCTAGGCCATCAAGGAGGTACAGAGGTGCGTGATAGGCCTTGCGTAGTAGGGCTTGCGATTACGCGGTCACCGGCGTGGCGTTGCAGTCTCCATGCTGACCGATGAGGTGTCGGAACTCGCATATGTCATGTCGTGGGATCGTAGGATGAATAGACTGTGCTCCCTTACGACGCTGGGATACTCGAATTGGGATATTCGGACAGGACGTGAACGCAGCAGGGCGCCTCTTTGGTCGGACAGGTGACTGTTGTAGGTGGATGATGCACACACACCAGCTTCATCTCGTTGATGTGAATGGTCGGTGAGTTGCTAGTCCATCTCGTTCCCTATGATCGTTTCCTTTGAAGTTGTTGCGTCGCGAGAATATCTGGGCCCTCTCGTCAATGCCGTCTTATCCGTTGTAGCATTGGCAGCACACATAAGCAGCTGCGGAGAAGTAGGCCTGCAGCCGCGGGCGGTCCTTTTTAAGAACATAGCTGGGTGGATACCCTGGACTGAGGGATACCGAGTCTTCCCCGGATTTTCAGAGTAGTGTTCGCGGTCGACTAGGGACCCTTGCATATTGACTGAGGGTATTATCTCGAGCTGCTAGCTTGCGGAAGTTTGGCCTGTAAGTGCAAAACATCCGCTCGGTGTGAGTGACATATGCTCGAAACTGCGAGTAGTCCGAGGTTTTCTAGAGAGTTTCGGTGAGATAACTGGGTATGGTGGCGATTACCCCGGACTTTTCATGCCCTAGTCCTTGTAGATACACTAGGATCAGTGGATATCCTTCGATAGTTGAAGCACTTAGTCCAATTGCTCCACTCCTCCCGTAGTATCGACGGCGCTCTATGTAGCTTTCTATTTAAGCTTAGCTGTAAAGAACGATACAAGACTCCATTAGAAAGAGGGGAAAAGACCTCCTGTTGCTTCACCGAATCAACACTAGAAGGAAAACCAGGGATGAAGCATGAAATTCGTAGTTTAGCGTTGCGATGGAAAGCAGAATCCGGCCGAGCGGATCCATGCCATCCATTCATATTTCGTGCATAGCATACTACGTGCCTCGAATAGAAGCGTTTCATTGGGAGGGTTGCAGTAGGCCGACTCGAGCCGCTTGCAAATGCCGAGACGCGCAGCACGGCATAATGCTCGTCACCTTAACGACATCCCACCACCATCTTGACAACAACAACAACCACTACATCAAGGGATTCTTTCCAAAATAAGGAACACCCTTTCGAAAGCCAGCTCTTCGGAAAACATTCGGAGATTTTATTTGATGCCGACTTTACGATTTTACGCCGCTTATGGTGGTGTAGTTTTGGGGATTTGGAGTGGGAGGTAATATGAGATGTGACTATAGATGACCACTTACACGCAGTCAATGCGCCCTCTGATTGGCCCCTTGATATGTTTCGGCCCTGATCTATTATCCCAGACATCAGGGAAACCTGCTCTGTTTCCACCCAGACCGAAAATTGCGACGGAGCTCATCTCTGGACTACTCGAAATAGCTTTGAACTTGACGCTGAGCATGACAGTCCCCCGTATTTTGCTTGGCCGCCGTCTCATCCGCGCCGTCGATCGCCCCTCATTTAAATTCGGCACGCGCTTGCCGACACGGACCCGCTCGAATCCTTCGCCGACGTAGCGGGCGACTTGGATGCGGGTGAAGCTGCGGTCATCGGCTGCACGTTGTCGTGGGAATCTTCCCGTGCGGAGAAGTCTGTTGCAGATATTCTGCAGAGAGCCCTGTTGAAAACGAATGGGCGGCCTCCAGTATTAGTCCGGACGGGCGTCAAGATAAGCTTACGAAAAGTATTTTGTCGTAGCTATACTTTCCTTTTACAGTGAGGAAGATAGCGGCTTGTCCGGCTGTCAGCCCGTGCCGGGACCCTGGCAGCAGTAGCTCTCCACCGGCTGACGGTACGCGTGTTCTCTCCACAGAGGGACGTTTCGAGATTTGGAATCGCAATGGACAGCCCAATCAAGTTCTAGAGATTCCGAAGACTTTGCTGAATCTATGTAGGCTCATTTACACACGAAAGTTCAGATGCGATGATGTGAACGTAGTGACAAGAAGAATCCTATTATTGTACAGATTGTTGGGCATTTTGATATGCTATTGCTATGTTCTCCGGCGTGGCAAATCCATGGACAATTTCCAGGAAGAAACTATCCTGTAGAAAGAGAAACAACTTCCATAGTGCTTCTCATAGAATTCATGGCTTGGTAATCTCGTCCTTGTGGGCGTCCTTGACCTTCTCCCAGAACTTCTCGCCATTCTCCTTGTCGTCAGCAAACATGGTGTCCACAACCATGCGCTGCGGGGTCTCTCCCATCCATTGGAACAAAGAGAAGTCGCGGAACTCATCAGAGCGGAAAATCTCGAGCATCTCAATGGGCTCGTCACCAATGTTCTCCACAAAGTGACCCATGTTCTTAGGCACAATGCCCACATCGCCAGGACCGTAGTTGAAAGTGCGAGCATTACCCTCCGCAGCAAAGATGGTAACGCGAGCGCGTCCACTGATGAAGAAAGACCACTCATCGGCGATGGGGTGCCAGTGCATCTCGCGCAGGGCCCCTGGCTCGATGATGGCGTGCGCGGCGGCTACCGTCTTGGAGATGGGGAAGTTCTTGGAGTCGGCGATGCGGACCTGGCCGCCTGACTTCTTCTCGGGCTCCTGCTCGAGCATGCGGTGTGAGAACGTGTACTTGGATTTCTTGACTTCCTTGCCAGTGGGGCGCTCGTCTTCGATCGAGCCGGGCTGTGAGCCTTGGAAGATGTACTTCTCGCCGGCGGGGAGAGCTTTGAAGACCTCGGGGTCCAGGTGGAAGTTGTCGGCAATGACCGACTTCGGCGTGTGCGCTATGTCGCGTTAGCTTCTTGTGCAATTAGCCTGTTCGCTACCTCCTAATTGACTTACCCAGCCAATCTGTCAGGACGAAGGTGGACTCCTCAGAAAAGGAGCCGCTGTCAAAGATAAGGAGGAACTCAGTGCCGTTCTCGCCCAGACCTTGGAGCGAGTGAGGCACACCACTGGGGAAGTACCAAAGATCGCCCTTTTTCAGGTCATCAATAAAGTTGCCGCCCTCGTAGTCGATACCCGTGATGCGGACCTCGCCGTCTAGGACGTACGCCCACTCAGCTTCCTTGTGCCAATGAAGCTCGCGGATAGCGCCCGAGTCGAGTCTCATGTTCACGCCCGCAAGCTCCACGCTGGTGGGCAGTTCGCGGACCGTGGTCTGACGAGTCCATCCTCCTTCCTGATTGATGTCAGATGAGTGTGTAAGTTCATTTTTTAGCAGCTGGCTTACCTCAATGCGAATATGCGAGTCCGCAAAGCTCCAGCGCATACTCGGCAGAGAGCCGTGATCGGTGCTGGGTGGCCGGACCAAGTCCGGGTCCTGGCGCGAGCGCTCCCAGTTCCACGGACCGAGGACGGAGGCGCCCTTACCATTGCGCCAGGGCAACGGGTCGAGGTCCTCGCTGACGGGGTCTACAGCCCGGTCGTATGGGTCGCGATGCTCGGGAGTGTAAGGCGTGCCCTTCCCGGGGGAGAGCTTGGAAGGCAGCTCAAGGCCATTGAGCAGGCGCTGTCGCGGGCTGTCGTAGTGCGGAAGAGCCGAGGCCAGGCCAGCTCCGGCGACGAGCCATTGTGTGGTGGAGAGCTTCATTTTGAAGGGTTGAAGCGTGTAAGTGAGGTGGAATGTCTTAGATCAAGGTACTCTGACCGCGCAAGTGGACAGAAGCTGGAAGAAAAAGGAAGAGGAGGAAGCGTGAAGAGTCAATTCGTCAAAGAAAAGAGAGCGCGACTATAGCCGAATAAAAAGAGCTTCGGTCTCGTCTTCAGAGGGCCGAAGGGGAGCTCTCCACAAGCTGTCGTAATCCTCTGGCCGAAGCCAGCAAAGCTTGGATGGCGCCATTGCCGATGGGTCAAAGTCTCGTCCACGCCCTACCTACAAACAAGAACGCGCTCCCCATAAGGGAATTACAAGTTACTTTGCCTCAGAAACACCCCCATGCAAACCTCCAATTCAGCTCACCGAACATTGCTATTGGCAAATTGATGAACAAAGCCCCCTGTTCAATTCGATGCCGAGCCAAGTCCGATAGAGGTCTAGAGTAACATTGACACGACGGACGGAGTATGACCAAGTAAAATCGTCGGGTAGTGACCCATCCCGACGTTGGAATCGCCGGCCATCCGCTTTTTGCCCGCTTTCTAACCGCCTCCAAAAACCAATCCCTCCATTTTGCCGCACTTGGATGGCCTCCTCCTCTTTCTCCAATCCCAATCCCTGTACTTACGCATGTAATAGTACGTACTGACCCCTCAAACCAGGCACTCGTGCTGTGTGTCGCTTGACTTGCTAGATTGGTTCGCTCTGCGAGGTTATTCGGCATTAGCTATTCCATTGTGGTTGCATCCTTCACCCTTTTTGGCTCTTACACGTTCACCACCGCCGATCGCTGCGAGCTATCTACGATCTCAATTTTCCCACCCGCCCGCAGACAAAGACGCAACGTCTGGGGAAGCGCCCATCGTTTTGGGCTTGCTCTGGAAACTGCTTTTGGCACGCGCAGTAGAATAGATAAGTAACCAAAGCAGCGTCAGAGCGGGTCTAGTTACGAAGTCTCGCAGGGTCTATTCCTATAGCGGCTTGGCGCTCATGAGCTCAACTACCCCAGGTTGCCGACACAGAAAAAGTGCTCTCTTCCCCCATTAACTTACTTCCACTTCGGTACATTCACTGTCCTCCTCGTTGTTGCCATCCTCATACTAGCGCTTCATTCGGCAGCGTGAAACCCATTGGGCATTGTTGTCCGCAAAGAAACACAATTGAGGCCTTTGAGCTACTCTGCCCTTGCCGCCGCAATGAACAACAACAGCAACCGCTTCAACGCCCTCGCCGATGGTGTTCCGGCTGAGGAGCGACCATTGCTACCCAAGCCTCAGCCGCGGTCCTCCATTGTCAAGTTCCGCAAGTCTATGCATGCTGAAATTGATCGCTCGTGGGCCGATTTGGTCCTGCTGCTCTGTTACGTTGTGACTGGTCTCCTCGATAGTGCCTCCACGCAGGTCTGGGGCGCTTTCGTCTCGATGCAAACAGGTTCGTCAAACTCAACTCCTCGGCCGTAGCTGAAAAACGATATAGTAGAGCTGACAGGAAGATAGGAAACACGGTCTATGTTGGTCTAGGACTCGCCTCTTTAATCGATCCTCCAGCATCACCACGTCTCTGGCGCTCCGGCGTGTCTCTCCTATCCTTCTGCGTTGGCTCGTTCTTGTTCGCTCGTTTCCATCGGTACTACTCTCCCAAGCGTCGCTGGGTTTTATGCGCCTCTTTCACCGCGCAGCTCTTCTTCTGTATCGCCGCAGCAGCCATAGTCACCTTCACCACTCCCCCCGAGGACCCCAACTCACACGCCTGGAACATCCTGGTCCCTCTCGCTCTTGTCGCCTTCCAGAGCTGCGGCCAGGCGGTGACTAGTCGCGCACTCAAGTACAACGCGTTGACGAGTGTTGTGCTTACCAGCATCTACTGCGACCTTTTCTCCGACAAGGACCTCTTTTCATGGGATAATATTGAGCGTAACCGCAGGGCGGCCGCGCCGCTTCTGTTGCTCTTGGGTGCTGTGTGCGGAGGCTTGTTTGCGCATTCGTCCATTGGAATCATGGGCGCGATTTGGCTGGCGGCTTTTATCAAGCTGATCATGGTCATCACATGGTTCTTCTGGAAGGCGGAGGATGATGAGGATGACGAGTAGAGAAGACACGAATTGGCGCTCATCTCGCTAAGGCTCGTCCTTTCTGCGCTGAGAGCTTGGAAGGGAACTGTCACATATGTCCAGACTTAGCCACTGCTTTTCGCTGAAACCTGCTGAACTTGCACTTCCCGGTCCTTCTGGGACCAGTCACCGAATCATCTCGCTCTAGTGAGTTAAGCGCGCCACGACAGCTGAACATGTGATGGTGGACGTTTGTAAATAGAGTACACAGATAGAAGGGGTAAACAATTTGGATCTATTCTCAGCTATTATGATTCATGTGTCGAAACTTATAGATCTAAACACAAAACAGTATTTACACAAGGATGCCCGCTTCTCAAGGTTTCCCAAATGTGGAAGAGCATCCCGTTCCTTCTCTGTAAAATACAGATTTGAATATTATGCAAAACTAAGCACTCTAGCTTTTGATATGTATACGTGTTATTCGAATTATAGGGTAAAGATTCAAGCAGGGAGCAGGGTAAGCTTGACTCGCTTAGTTCCTTCGCAGGCGGTAACTACCCTGTTGAGCGAGTGACGTTCGCTTTAGACCTACTCTTGAGTGATTGGGAGACCTAGTCGCGTATGCTTAGTATAAATAATAGGACTCAAAAGAACTAAAGTTCAGGGTCGTATATCCTTACTAAAGAGGGGACCTTTTGCAAAACTCGCTGCAGGCTCTTTTTTTCGAGAAGGCCACCTAAGTCTCACATTCACGTAGAATTGGTTATATTTGTGTTGCCCTCGAAACCATCACTGATTCTGAAGGGCTTGAGTGTCTCATAGAAGAAAGTTCGTATATGTAACAACGACCACCGCTTGTGTGCTAAGGGACTTAAGTCTACATGATCTGAAAGTCACGAGAGTAGTAGTAGGAGTAATCTTGAGAGCATGACATTACCTGCTGTATGGAGGGAGATCTCGCTAGTGGTTTTCTCAGTCAAATCTCATAATCGAGTATTTCATAAAATTCCAGTTTCCAGTACTACCGTCTCTCTTATTTAATGATTATTATTGCCTTTGAAGAGGGAATCCAAGAAATCTCTACTTAAACCTACCCTGTTGTTCAAAATAGCATAGGATCATTCACCTGATGAGCTATTATTTGGACCGTATCCGTTCTCGTACATCTATGCGCTTCGTTTGAAATCGTGCATTATATTGCTTACTTTATGTTTATTTTTTCAAATGGGAAGACTTGAAGAAGTCGTAGCGATAGATGTGCAATGAAAGGGCTGCCCCGAGTTGGCGGCCCGGATGCCCCACTTAACCCGGATGTCACTTCCGGGGGGCGCTACGGGCGCTGCAGGCCATCCGTTTCGTGCTTGATATCAACTTGCATGCTCCCAAATAAAATACACTCTACTTCAAAGTCGTAGGATCATGTTGTTTACAAATTTGCAACTACTATTGTTTAGGGATTCCATGTCTGAGTTTCAGCAACTCCTATACAATGGAAGGCGGAATGCTTACCTACATCAGGATCTTGTGCCAACGTGTTGACCATGGCGTCAGACAGCTGGTCAAGCGTGTGGCGATTTCTTGGACGATTTCTCTTTTTCTTTTTTCCCCGTTTGATCCCCCAGAAGTCCGTCATGTGTCTATCAAATCGCGGCGATGAGCCTTGCTTTATGGAGACATATTCTTGACAATTCTTTGGCGGGCGGAGCTTTCGCTCCGCACATCGTTCGTCGATCTAGCGAGCTGGGGAGCCACTACGGAGCATCCGCGCAGTGTTTCCCACGCGCGAAAGAATTTGATTCAAAACCCCAATGAAATCTATCACCACAAGCAGTGATTGGTACATGACATGACGTGTGTGTTTGTCTCCATGACTCGGCTGCCCTTTATCGCTGATTCGGCAGTAATCGAGATGGCGATGGACTTGACAGCGTCCAGCACAATGGAGAAGCACCGATCAGACGACGATCCGATAACTTGGTGCATTAGCCACCGGGAAAGTGACAAAAGTCTGCCTACTGAATCGTGACACAAAGAGGGTTCACTCGTGTTTGTGTGCGGCTGATGATGTGTGTGATTGTTCGAGTAATAATATTAATAAGCTTCAGTGGAATAAGACCTAACGAAGGGGACGGTTGACGGAAGATGACAGAAACAGAAATCATTGGAACATGGGGTTAAAATGCACGAGCGTCGATCATTGGGAACAGGAATGAAAAAAGTCCTGACTCGGCTTAATAGAAGTAAGCTGGAGGTGTGCTGAGGTCGTGCTGAGAAACGAGCCACCACACGGGGAAATGAGCCATTAGCCCTTCGGGTTTTGTTCTTGCTTGCTCTTGCTGCTGCTTCCTTTCAACGAACGGCGCAGGTCAAGGAAGTCAGGCAGGGGCCAAGACAATGGACAAAAATGTCATTGGCTGCAAGGATGGCCCCGCATGACGTCGTTGGGGTTTAGGGGGTCTAGCGCGTCATAGCTCTCCGCCAGTGGGCCACCAGTGGGCTACCACTGGGCACTATTAGTGAATTACGCAGGGCAAGTGCGCACTACGCAGCCGGGCGCGCCTTCCCTGCATGCAGTCGAGTGCGGTACATGAGGTCAGCAAATGCAAGATGGAAAGACCCCCCCGGTCGATGGTGGGAAGGAGCGACCAACAGCAGGCGCGATTGCGAACAATGGTTGCCAACTCCGGAACTCCTCCTCGACCTCATGCAGTGTTAAGTACTACTAGTGGTAATCGGTGCTTTATTCTCGAAAGATCATCCTGACTCTTTTTGACCCGGAGATAGGGTAAATCGGCGCGGAGTACATATGTGAATTCGGCTCTCTTTGTTGAGGCGGAGGCATCCTGTACACGAGTACGATTGGGCCGTGCGGTGTAACTGTGGCGTAGGTGGGCTACCGAGTGAAAAGCAGGATCTTTAGCCTGTGTTATTGATTTCATTTGATTGCAGGAGCATTCGTATAGGCCCTTGCGACCTGAATTAGAACGGCCATCGTCATCCATTCCACGACGGCCTGGAAAAAAAATGATATTAAGCTACGTAGTGGCTTGATGCGCCGGTCCACTTCCAGCCTACCAGGTTCCCGTCCAGGGCAGCCGTCCCGTTTGCAGCAGTAAATTAATTAGACGTGATAATTATTTTCCTTGGGCAGGCACATTAAGCAAGGCCAAGCCAAGGCTTTCCCCCGTCGACGCCTATGATGAAACGATCGTCGAGAGCGGGTGAGCGGATAGGCTTTCTGCGCGTAATGCGCACCTGATGGTTTTCGTGGGTGTACTTGCCGTCATGTACTCGCAGCGATAGTATCTGAGTCGACGACTCGGAAGGGCCTCTGCCTCAGTTTGTCTTGTCATCTCAGGGACAGTCAACGCCCGTGACACAGCGAGGACACAGAAAGGTTGCCTCTGACTTCATTCATGTCTGGTACCTTATTACCCAGTAGCAATAGCAGGTAAGACCTCCACTGGAACTAGGACGGCTTAGTGTCTTAGTGCCAGTGTTGCAGTGCAGTGACGTGACGGCCAGGGTTCCAAGGCCAAGCCATGCACTAACATGGTTCGTTCGCTCAGCCCTTTCGTCCCGCTCGCTGCCTTTACAGCAGTGGCGCTACTCCGTACTCGTGGTAAAATCTAGATAGTCTAGACTTTGTCTGTACCTGCTGCGCGGTAATAATATCTGGTTTTTGGGTTCGGATTTGCTTTCTAATCCACGCAGTTCTCTGTTATTAGTACTCGTATGCGGTCACCTGCGCCTAACGCCCCTGCTCTGCGTGCCCAATCGTGCCTGCCTTGTCCTGTCCTGCTGCTCCTGCCTTGACTTGACTTTTTGACCTCTGACCCATTCCCAATCCATCCATCGTCCTTTCCGTACCGCACAACCACCACTGACTTCCTTCCTCGTCACCAGCTTCCCATTTCCTTCGCCCTCACTCTTCTTTTCTCTCTCTTTTTTCTTCTTCCAACTCACATCCGCGCCATCGATCCGTCTATCCCGTGCTGCGACAGTATTCTCGTTTTCCTCGTCGCACAACTTGGCCCTACCTCCCAACGATCACGCCGACCCCGCATCGTCATCGACCGGCGCCTGGTTCCTGTACGGTGACCTAGACTGACGACATCATCTCCTGCTTCCGCACCAGCCACGTTTTCCTCCCTGCATTCTTCAACAACCCCCCCCAGACTGCCGACCACCGCCGGGCCTGACTTTGCTCGCCGGCTTCTTCTTTCCATTAGAGCATATCAGATTTGAGACGTTAGATTTTTTTTCATCTCTTACACAACCCTTGGACACATTTGCTTCCCTTGCTTCTGGTTTGCACCCGCCCGTTTGAGGCGTCCCGCTATCGACAATGTCGACTATACAGCAGCTCAAGAACTTCATCCGCCACGGTACGTTCCAGCAATCTCCTTCGCGCTTGACAGTCTACATCAGTGGCGTCATAGCGCCGGCTACTTTATGTCTCACATCATGGAAACTATACTAACAGAATTCATCAGGCAAACAAGCGCGCAACTTAAACGAAGACAGCACGCGAAAGAATGACACTTCTCCCCCTCAGCAACCACAGCCTATTGCAGGCGATCACCCAATGCCTCCCACCGAACCTGCCAACATCCACGAGAACCAGCAACCCCAACAAGATACAATCATGAATCATAATGCTTTCTCAGAGGCACCTGGCGATGCCCACAACCGAGTCGCTCAGGCTGATCATGTCGCTGCCCACCATGTTGAGCCAGCTCAGAACGTCCAGAACAAGTCCTCCAAGACCAAACGGGTCGAGGAGGCTAACCTAGCCAAGCTTATTGCCGAGGAGAACGCCACCAAGAGCAAGTTTCCACGCTACCCTGGCTTGGAGCGGTGGGAGTTGCTGGAGAAGATGGGCGATGGTGCTTTCAGCAATGTCTACCGCGCTCGTGACACGCAAGGCGAGTATCCTGAGGTCGGCATTAAGGTCGTCCGCAAGTATGAGATGAACAGCATGCAGGTAAGTGTCTAGCGGGCTCGTCCTTCATGCGTTGCCCTTGTTTTTTCCGTCCAGATTTTTTTTTTTTTTTGCTTTGATTATTCTTGCTTTTTCACCATCTCAATTGTCCCCCTTGTTTTGCACTGCTTCCATTCTGCATGCGAGTGTTTCTCCTTGTGAATGTTGCAAACCAACCAACACCCGTGTTAGGGAAACAATCATCTACATCCGGACTTTAAGAAAGTACCGAAAGCTGCAGAGGTGCGAGAAATTCTCTCCAGTCGAATCATTCAGCAAGGCCATCCATCTTTGTTCCTGTCGTTATGCTTTGTGTGCGCTAGGGATGGCCATCGTTATACTGCGGGAGGCGAGTGAAGCTAACATGTCTTGTACAGCGTTCCAACATCTTGAAAGAGGTCCAGATCATGCGACAGCTGGATCATCCTAATATTATTAAGCTCATCGAATTCTCCGAATCGCGCCAATACTATTACATTGTACTCGAGCTGGCCCCTGGTGGCGAGTTGTTCCACCAGATCGTCCGCCTAACATACTTCAGCGAAGAGCTGTCCCGCCACGTCATCGTTCAAGTCGCCAAGGCTCTGGAGTATCTGCACGAGGAGAAAGGAGTGGTGCATCGGTCAGTATTTCCACATCCCTGGCGGAGGCTATTGCGGGTGGCCCACCCTTGAAGCCCTGCAGTGTCAAGTTGCCTCGAGTCTAAGCTGTTGCTAACCTTGTATTGCAGAGATATCAAGCCAGAGAACATTCTATTCAATCCCATCACCTTCATTCCTTCCAAGGTCCCCAAGCCCAAGCAGCCGGGCGATGAGGACAAGGTCGACGAGGGAGAGTTCATTCCTGGCCAAGGTGCTGGCGGCATTGGGCAAATCAAGATTGCCGACTTCGGTCTTTCCAAGATTGTTTGGGATAACCAGACCATGACACCTTGTGGTACAGTCGGTTACACGGCTCCCGAGATTGTCAAGGATGAGAGGTACTCAAAGTCAGTCGACATGTGGGCTCTCGGCTGTGTGTTGTACACTCTTCTGTGTGGTTTCCCGCCATTTTACGATGAGAGCATCGAGGTCCTCACGGAAAAGGTTGCCAAGGGCTCTTACACTTTCTTATCACCCTGGTGGGATGATATTTCCAAATCAGCCAAGGATCTCATCACACACTTGTTGTGTGTCGACCCTGAGAAGAGGTTCACCATTAAGGAATTCTTGGCCCATCCTTGGATTCTTGCTACTGGGGAGCCAGAGAAGAAGAAACCAGACGGTGTGCTGCGTGCATTCGACTCAACCAAGTTTGAAGAAGCTGGCAAGCGCTACGATTTCCGATCACCCGGGGCTGTGAACCTCCGGGAGGTCTTTGATGTCGGCTACGCTGTTCACAGGCAGGAGGAGGAAGGCAAACGCCGGCAAGCTGGCAAGGGTGGAGCTGGTCGACAGCTGAATGCTCTGGACGAGGACGAGGAAGACGAGGACCGCATGCAGGTTGACCAGGTTGGGGATGGACAACAGGGTACCCAAGCCCTGGAACAGAGCATGCGAAACACCAGGATTCGTGATCAAGAACAACAGCAGAAGCAACGCGGCCGTGAACGCGAGCGGGCCGTTAACGATAAGGGTTACGGTCAGCACTCTGCGACTGTTACCGCCGCAGCGCGACAGCAGGTCAGGGACCGTAATCGCCAAAAGGGGCCTTTCGAGCTCAACTTGGACAATGCAACACTACTCGGCAAGCGAGGGAAGAAGATTCCTGCCTAGAGGGTATTGGAAGCCCAAGATGAGGATGCAACATCTCTCAAAGCTCAAATCGGCGAGCTGTCCCTGGATGGCGCGCCTGCCACTACGCCCGCCAGTCAGGAAGACCCAGCTGGGTAAGAGTTAGCATTTATTTTCGAGTGTGATACCCATTATCAGCCTGCACCATCAAATTCTGGAAGTAGGCTCTCGGGGGTTAGGGGGACTTTTCAACGACAGAAGTGTGGGTAAGGAGGGGACATGGAGGCTGGGGACGTCATATCAAGGCGCAAGGAGTATTTACGGAATATTACGGACTGGAATACGTCGGAACGATCTGCGCAAAGTACACTGCTGTTTTTTCTTGTTTTTATTAGTGCGACTTCTACCTCATGTTGCTTAGATGAGTTATTGATTTGGGCCCTTAGGTCTTGGTAGCCCCAGTACACCCGTGGGGCATGAAACATATCATAGGGAGTTTGGACGGTCCGCACTGCAGGTACGGACACGCTGTGTATTCCTACAAGACTGTCAGGCGACACTGAAAGAGAAAGTGCCGGTTGCGAAATTATACTCCCCTTTCCAACACAGCGTCCAACGCGAAAGCGAAATGTTTGAATCTGTTGAAAGTGTGCCAAAGTAACTTGAAGAGTCCCATGTATAACTCTGGTTTGTATCGTTCATTAGTGCAACGTGGTTTCACTTCCAAACTAGACGTTTCGTGGTCACGTTGAAAGTTCGGACGGATCAGGCTGGAACCAACACAACTTACATTACTAGTCGTTTCTTCAGTCCCTTATGTGTGACTTCCATCATTATTTATCTTGGGCGCCTGTATTTCCCTAAGTAAAGGATGAAATGAAGAAAAAGATGAGTATAGAATAAGAATGAAGAAAAAGATGGAGATATGAAGAAGTGAAGGAAAAGAAAAGCAAGAAAGACAATGACTGACGGTCATCATTGCCTGGTGAACTCCTTACATCCCAATATAGAAATGATTCCCTGTTTTTGCTTAGTGAACTCCATATACCCCGACGAAGATAAATTCCAAATAACGAAAAGCAAAGCCAGACCCCCTATTCCCCATTGTGGAACTGGACGATGAGTGACGCGGATTTTGGCTTCCTTCTAAGCCTAAGCGGCTGGGCGAGGTCGAGGTCGAAAAAGGATGTATCTGTGAAGGCCTCTGCGCCGGTGGCTATCTCAAAACTCCCTAGTGTCTCCATAGAGCAGGGCGAGTCGGGGAAATCATTGTCGTTCAGTCGCCCATAAGGATACACAGAAGCGACAGATACACTGCCACCCCTCTCAGCAGGTTCCGTCTGTAGGTTTAACCCGACAGCGGCAAAGAGACGGATTGTCTCGGGGTATAAGATCCCGAAGGGAACCTTGAAAGCGTTGTTGTCAATATTTTGACCTTGTGGGTGCTTGAAGACTTCGCCTCGGTGATACATCTGCTGCAATGTCCAGACAATATCACCGTTGTGCGCATTCTGCACCAACGGAGGCTCATGCTCAGCCAAGCTTCGGATGTACCGTCTTGCCAGTTGATCCGCAAGATACGGCAATGAAAGCACATTTGGTTGCTGACCATCGTTGCTTGAGGGGAGCTTGATCTCCTCAAAACTCGATGCGAGGAATTTGAACTTGACCTCGCGCAGCGTGCCGTCGGAGAGAATCACGCCAAAGGAGTCAGGGTCGTTGTCGTTCTTCTGCATGCCGCTACATAAAGCCCAGTTACGCATGATGTAGCGATTGGAAGCTGGGCAGGAGACGCTGATGTATGAAGCCAGACGGGATGTGAAGCCGTGGTAGTTCATGGCGGCGAGGCCAGTGATGAAGTACTTGAGATGGCCAAAAGCTTTTCCGACGAAGCTTATGGCTTCATAGACGTGGTGAAGGGACATGGGGTTGGTTGAGATTGGGGTATTGGGGAGGTCGAATGGTGCGCCAGTTCGGAGGCAGTCGAAAGCCTCCTGAATGTCGTGTCCATGGCGGTCTATTTCTAGGACGAGATCCTGGAAAGAAGACTGAGATGGACGCTGCCCCGGAAGGTTCTGGCGATGGAAGATAGGCGATACAGGAGTAGGAGGCAGAGAGCTCTCAGGTGTGATGAACTCGGTCGAGAAGCTTGAACCTGCCAGCAGGCTCTGTCGCGACTCATACCGAGGCATGGGACGTTCATGGGTCACGGGCTGTTGAGGCCATTTAGACCAGAACTCCCTTGGTGTCTCCGTCATACTAGGCTGGTTGCTCCTACGCCAGAAGGTCTTCCCACGCTCTTGGGGTGTCTTGGACGAGAGGCGGAGGCAAAGGAGGCGGCGAGCCCAGTTGCGGAAAGGCATGATGACGATGTGGTGTCTTTATCTCCTAAGCTTTGGTGGCAGAGATAATACGAAGAAGAATTCCAAATACTTGCAAGGTAAGGCAAGATACCTTATATTGCAAGTAGTCGGACGTAGTATTCTCAGAACCACCTAACTGTTAGTAGTTAACCACTGACCCATTTGAGAGTGCAGTAGAGAACTTCAGATCTTGCCGGTTCAAAGTTCTCTTCTGGAAGAAAACCTTTCGTTAAATACATGAACTCGGTCACTGTTGTGGGAAGGTCACCCTGATAATTTTTTTGTTCCTGCTCATGAGAGTGTTCAGAGTTCAGAGTTCAGAGTTCAGTTCTATTACCCCGTGTTTGCTCGGTCTGAAACAGAACCGAACAAGAACTCTCAGTTGTTCGCGAGGCAGAACAGGCACTTGACCAATAAATTAGTAGTACTTCTCGAAAACACAATGGGAGAACAGCAATCGTTGGTGGATACGTATCGAGTGCTTTGTTTTTTGAATACCCGAAACGCATATGTTCAGCTGCAAGGAGCCTCTATGTTGTGCATCCCATCCTAGACAACCTGGTCTTCCCCAACGCCGAGTTAGAATTACACATTTTTTCATTCTCAGCTCGAATTACTCTCTAGCTGAGTTCTTCATAGTTCTTCCTCTGTCTCCATCTTGTCGCCGCCAGATGCACCGTTGGCGGCGCCTTGCCCTTCCTTTTTGGGCACTGTGGCTTCCTTGTCGATCATTTGTCTTGACACGGCCACAATGTTGTCCTCGATGAGCTCCCGCCCAACGTCCTCCAAATGCTTCTTCGGGTCCAGCTTTCCAACGTATCGAGTCTTCAGTTGCTCCTTCGTCAACTCTGTCTCCTCTGTGACGCGCTTTTCATAGCCATCGGCCAAATCCACCAGTTGGCCAAGTCGGTCCTTATTCTTCGTCCCCTCGGCGCGGAAGTCGTCCATGTCCAGTGCTTCCGTCCAGACATGCTTGTGCAGATTCATCAGCATGTTCTCTTCTAGTGCTGTTTTGCGGTAGTCGATGGCGATCGAGTAGTAATGTCGGTTTAGGCCGTGGATCAAAGCCTGGATTGAAGGCTTGTTGAGATGTCCCAAGTTACTTGTACTCTGGCGGGGTTCTTGACCCATCATTAAGAACTGTGGGTTGATGAGGCGGAAAGCGTCAATCACGACCTTTCCCTTGACTGACTGGATGGGATCGACCACCACGGCAACAGCGCGCGGGTTAAGCTGCTCGAATGATTGCTGGGTGTTGATATCAACTGACGACAGCCAGCAACCGAATCCCGGATGAGAGTGGTACCAGCCCACGACAGACTCAGGTCTAAACCATGTTAATACAACAAAGCAAGGTCGTCGCACTAGGGTATCGCATACCGTCCCGTTTGCCTCAGCATGTCCATCATCTTCGTCTGGAACACAGGGTCTACGGCTTCGACACTAACTCCCGTACCACTCTGAGGCATGGCAAACACATCCATAACCTTCACAGTGAAGTCGTCTACGAACTCGCCAAGCATCAGACCCATGACTTCCATTGGTACACCTGCGCGGCCGTGCCGAAGCATCTTGAGTAATGCTAGGGAGGAAATGTAAACGGTTTCGGAGTTATCGATCAGGTTGGAGTTATCCTATGATCTTGTGGTAAGCTTTCCATGCTCGTTCGCCGAACATCCTGCAGCGCTGCAACGGTGCGCGAGTGCTACAGCGATCAGTTGGAGATCATATGGAGCTCACCTGGCCGGGCGCAGGTCCTCCCATGCCGCCCATTCCACCGCCGCCCAAAAGATGCCTAAATCGATCCATTTTGCTGAGTCTATGATGTTTTTTTGAGGTTCGGTGTCAAGCAGAAACGGGTGATGTGTGTAGCTGACCAAGGCAGCACGACGGACGACCGAGGGAATGGAGTAGAAGTGGGCAGAGCTAAGGAATGGTGAGCTCAGTCGGTGTTGACGCCAGTCCTGCAGCCTTGAGCCCACCCGGGATTGGCAAGCTCCAGGGTGCTTAGTCACGTCACGTGTGGGCTGCTTCAGCCACAGCATTTACAGCCTTTCCTTCTCGCCGCAGGGATATTGATCTTAAGCCTCTGTGGCTGCCGCTATTCGCCCAATAGAAATCGATCACATCCCACCATAACTTTCCAAGCAAGTGGGCACAACTTCCAGCCTTGCCGCCACAATGTTAATCCGTGTCAACTGTAAGAGGCGCGCGACGCTCTCACAGCGTCTCTTGACCTGCTCATCAACTCGACGGCTTTTACCTGCCTCTGAGCCTACACCATGTGCAAGGCTCTTTGAAGGCTCTAAACACCTCGAAAGCAAGGTTTTTTTGTTCCTCTTCGATTGCAACGATTTATTACTCTTCACACTTAGCCCCTTTTGACCGAATCGCAACGAGTCGCGATGGGCGACAGCACCATGGCCCATTTGGGGTCCTCGGTCCTCAATGGATCGTCGCCAATGAAGGTCGCATATTTCCACGACTCTGACATTGGAAACTATGCTTATCCGACGGGCCATCCCATGAAACCGCATCGTATTAGGCTTGCGCATAGCCTGATCATGCAGTACGACTTGTACCAAAAGATGGAGATCTACGTGAGTGGTGGCAGATTGCGAGTTGGCGCGAAATCCCCAATTAACATTGATCATAGCGGGCGAAACCTGCCACCAGAGGCGAGATGACGCAGTTCCATACCGACGACTATATTGACTTCCTGCAAAAGGTCACTCCCGACAACATGGACAGCTACATGCGAGAGCAGGGCAAGTACAACGTCGGTGACGATTGTCCCGTCTTTGACGGTCTCTTCGAGTTTTGCGGAATTAGTGCCGGCGGCAGTATGGAGGGTGCTGCTCGTCTGAACCGCCAGAAGTGCGATATTGCCATCAATTGGGCTGGTGGCCTTCATCATGCAAAGAAGTCGGAGGCTAGTGGTTTCTGCTACGTTAATGGTGAGTGCAAATGAGACCAGGGCGCGGAGAGCTATACTGATCCGTTTATTAGATATCGTTCTCGGCATTCTCGAATTGTTGCGTTTCAAGAAGCGTGTGCTCTACATCGACATTGATGTTCACCACGGCGACGGTGTGGAGGAGGCTTTCTACACTACTGACCGTGTCATGACGGTTTCGTTCCACAAGTACGGCGAATATTTTCCCGGAACTGGCGAACTTCGTGACATTGGCATTGGTCAGGGAAAGCACTACTCCGTCAACTACCCCCTCCGCGACGGTATTACCGACGAAGCTTACAAGTCAATTTTCGAGCCCGTTATCGAAAATGTTATGAGATACTATCAGCCCGAAGCTGTCGTGCTGCAATGCGGCGGTGACAGCTTATCTGGAGATAGGCTTGGCTGTTTCAACCTGAGTATGGACGGCCATGCCAACTGTGTGAGCTATGTCAAGAGCTTTGGGCTGCCCACCCTTGTTCTTGGCGGTGGTGGCTACACAATGAGAAACGTTGCGCGCACATGGGCTTTCGAGACTGGTGTTCTTGTTGGTCAAGAGATGCCGCGCACGCTACCATACAACGAATATTACGAGGTGAGCAAGGCTCTTGTCCAAGGTGTGGTATATCTACTAACGGCGAATAGTACTACGCTCCTGACTTTGAACTGAATGTACGATCTTCAAATATGGAGAACTCCAACAGTCGCGAATACCTCGACAAGATCACTTCAGCCGTTATCGATCATTTACGCCAAACTGGACCAGCTCCGTCTGTTCAAATGCAGGATGTCCCACGGAAACCATTTGGTGGCATGACAGATGAAGAGGAAGCAGAGTTGAACGATCTTGATGAGGACGAGAACAAGGATACTCGCATGACGGAACACCGATGGGACAAGCACGTCGAGAACCCTGCCGAATTTGAGGCTAGCGACGATGACGAGTTGGCCAGAGCCAACGGTGCTACGCGCCAGAATGGCAACAAGCGCACCTTCACTGATCATGCTAATGACGATAGTGAGGATGCTCACGGCAAGAGGAACCGTTCAGCCAATGGGTCTCAAAAGGAAGGCCAGGATGCCGCCGCAGATGATGCACATGATCCCAATGATGATACGATCGAGGATGTTACGGCATCGGACAAGAACGAGCCAGAGGCTACTGCTGAAAAGTCTGGTCAGGAGGAGACAGCCGAAGCCACAAAGACAGCAGTTGACGATGACGGTGACGTTGGTATGGCAGACTCAGCTGCTGCTGAAGATACCACCACGATCAAGAAAGAAGATGCTGAGCCGGAATCGGTAGCGGAAGCCACCGCTCCTGCAAAGGAGAGCGAGGATAAGCCCGCAGAAGGGGCGGAATCCAGTGCGGCACCTGAGGCTCCGAAAGATACCGAGGACGCGGGTGAGAACACTGACCAGCCCGCTGAAACCTCTGAAGAGAAGCCAAAGGAGGCAGATGCTGCTGAGGCCATGGATGTGGACACGGAAAAGGAGAAGCCTGCAGAAGAGAAGGTGGAAGAGAAAAAGGAACCCACGGAGAGTTGAACCTCTGAGCTCTGACGGTCCTTACCACCAGGTTCTACAAACTGCAGACCTACAGCTTCTAATCTTCTCACTTTGTCTTTTCTACCGTTGTATGCCATGAATGGCGCTGCTATGCTCGAAAAAAGATAGGAGCTCGCCGGATGTATTTTTCTATTCTTGCATTTCTTTCTCTTCTTTACAGATTCTTCATAGCAAAGGGTAATGGGCGTTTTCGGCGATAGGACGAGCGCGTACGGAAGTGGGGGGAAGGCTGGCTATGAACGGAAGATGCATCTGAACTGCGAATGAACTAGCTGGTGATAGGTTGCATTTCATCGTTCTGAGGGTAGATCACCCAAAATTCAATATAAGCGACTCTTGTTGCTTCGATCCGTTTTTTCATCCCAAACCCCTTAACACGCTTGACTTGTAACTTGAGACCAGATAACACTAATCCGCACACACAGACATTTCCAGATACGCTAGCTCTAAAAGGCACGACCATCACCAAATTCACAAGCGGGCTGAAGTAAGGCTGACCCCTCCAATTTGGTCCTCATCCTGGTCTTCTGTATAGGCAGAGTGACGGAGTGTCAACCGACTGGCAAACGTATTGCCGAGAGACTCCATTCTCGCATCAAAGTCACCCCTGTCAGACACGCAGCTTGCCATTGTAGGATGACTGGAGCGAATATCATACGTGTTGGAATCATGCTTCTTGCCCGGCGAAGTCTTCTTCAGCATAATCTGGAAGGCATCGTCGCGGATTCTGACAGTCAGTTTGTTCAGCGTGTCTTGCCATTTCTTGCCCTCTTCCGGAGAAACACCCTGAGCATCGGGCAGTCTCCAGTTGAGGTAAATGTTATTGTGAGATGGGCGCATGGCAATCCCAGTATCTGCTGCATCTACATAGTAGCTGCAGAGACGACAAGGCGGCTTACTGCATCCGATATACTTCCAGCCATTGAAGAAGGTAAAGATTTCCGCGTTCTCACTGCGTGTGATCCAGTCATGGACGAGAATCTCGGCGTGGATTAGCGGCGCGGCAGCTTTGTTGCACTGATTCTTAATACGGTCGTTGATGTTGAACTTTTGCATGTCCTCAGCGAACTCGCGGTACATGCGCATCATATCCGCATTGCCAGTCATACGGCCGATGATGGCTTCTGCTGAATGGCTGCTTGGCCCCAGGGGCTTCTTTAAGGCAGAGCTCGACCGGATATGGAAGGCCTCTGGATTAGCAAAGAGCTCCGGCCATTCTCTATAGGCAGAGAAGAAGCACTTGACAGCTTGGTGGTAAGCAAGGAGGCGGCTCAGGCAGTGCAAGATTTCGGAAGAACTCTCGCGGCTTGAGGAGCCCTGGCTTGCGTGGCGGTGGAGTTTCTGAATGTCTGCTGTGATATTTTTTAAGGACCGGATGCATCTAACACAATCGAACAAGTCTACATATATGCCAAATCAAAACTTTTATCAGTTTCTGTTGCTATAAGAGTTGATTCAAGCACCTAGGTCCCTTACAGTCTTTGTCCGCAGTTCTGACCTCGAAATTTCCATTCGAAGACACGGTGGCGCATTGAGCCAGCATGTTGAGACTTGAAAAGTCGACAAGAACTAAATAACAAGCGGTCAGATCAGACGAAATGATGCATGGATTTCTATGCCCATTAATTATGATGGTTCTCGAATGTTGACTCACACGCCGGACGATTGTCCCGGTACAGATCAAGAAGCTTCGTTGCATGGGAAGCCAGACTCTTCAAGTATGCCTCGATCCTAGGCCGGGCGAACAACAGTACCTGGAAGAGGACGCTTGATCGCGTCTCTCTAGTCGGATCAGCGCCCGCCCTGGACACATTTCTTAGCAGACTCTGTATGTGAGTCTTGATGCGCTGCCCTTCGCCAGCCCTGAGCAAATTGCCTGCAAATGGATACAGAATTGACCCGTCTGGAGCCTCCACAGGGGCGATGGCGCAGACCGTATTTGGACCTTTGTCAAACGCGCAGCTATATGCTAGCTTATAGACAAATTGGTAGTATCTATCCCTTGGAGTTGACGGCCTTTCAAGGGGTTGCGGTATGCTTCGCTGCGATGCAGACTCAGAGTGGCATGCCATAGACAGTGCCTCGCTCAGCACTACGGGCTCATAGAAACGGCGAATGCTCTTTCCAAAGAGAGCTTTTGGCTCTGTGACCTGTCAGTCTTGAGTTTCATTGTATTCTGTTCTTCATGAAGTGTGAGGCCGGTCACCTGAGGACTGCGAAATAGCGGAAGGCATCTTCTTTGGTGTAAGTGAAGCTTTCATAGACACACAATTACTGCGCTTTAATTTTTCGTTTCTGACCCTGACTAGAATGATTATTTCAAAAAAAAAAAAAAAACTTTTTGCCTCGAATTGGGTACGAGTATTTATCATTGGAATATCTCCCTTGATCACACTACAGCATAGCTTCCTCCCCCCAATCTCAATGGAGCGGAAGTGTTTGGAAAGCTATGGATCCGAAATATGAGATCAGCTGAGGAGTCGCGCTTGGGATGTGGGAGGCAGGACAAATAGAAGCATCGATTAACAAACCACAAGCCGATCTCACCCTCCTCCAAGCTACCATGGGAGGACTCCCGCTGTCTGCGCCGACTCCTGCTGCGCCGACTCCCACATGATGCATAGTGCATATGCACGAGCACCAATCAACAACTACCTTTGTGCACTTCATCAAGTCACGTCAGGCATCGCGAGCTTAGCTCGCTTAAGTTGCGAACTACTGTGTCTTCAAGCTCCGTGAGGCAGATTGAGTTGTGCAGATCGCAGATAGGCGGTAGCTAGGGCTCTGGGCTGTCATTGGAAGTGATCAATTGGAAAGGCACTTCGCTTCTCTGCAACCCCGGCACGAGGGCACCATTCCATATCTTCGTCTCGTTCGCTATAGTTCTCGGGGTCTTCGTGCCTGAAAATAATCAACACACGAGTACGTCACTCTTAGTTTCGTATGCTGCCGTTAGCTGGGCCGCCAATGTGAAGGGTAGAATTTGGAGCTTGGCGGGAACGTGTGCTCTCTGTCCTTTTGTCTTCCTCTAGGACCACTGGGTATAAATATCAGTGCCATTCATCTGTTCCAACTTGAAATATGAGATATTGTTTCAACGACGTTCTCATTCGCTTTGAGCGAGAGCACAACACAATATCATCCCTTTCAAGTCGCTCCGTGGTAAGCTTGAGTCAATTGCTAGTGAACAAGCTGTTCATGGGTAACATTGCTTCTAACAAGGATAAATTAGCATCCTGAAATCCAAGTTCATTAGTTGTGTAGAACAGGCCCATGTTCGGTACGTGTCCACCTTTCCTATCCTAACCCTTCGTCTAAGTACTGGCACGACATGACTTACACAAGACTCAATTAGCCCCATCGTACGAGGAAACCGCTGCCTGGCTTTCCCTCGAAATGCCTAGCTACCGGCAGCATCAGAGAGCTTCTGATCCCCCCTATGGAAATCAAGCTTCCAGCTACCCTTATCATGAGGAAAGAGAAGAGCTCGACATCGAAGATTGCATAGACCCCAGCATATATGCCAACACCACCCCTACCGAGGCTTTGCAACCCTCCTACAGTCAATACTACACGGTCCAACAAGACTCCTACTTTGCCCAGGCCAGCCCTGACATCACAGGGCATTAGTCCAGTGATCAGAATACTGTACAGCCGGGCTCGGTGCCTTACCAAGCTCAGTTTATCTCGCAGTACCAGGGTTTGGCCTCCTCCGGAGTCGAAAATCAAGCCTGTGATTATCCAACAGAGATATTCAACAATAACAGCAACTATAACCAAGCATTTACTACCCCAGAGATGACATCTGCTATGATGGCAACAGACACTTCCATACAATCCAACAATGACGGTTCTTACGATGGCAACTCCGATCTTGACACCGCCACACAGACACCCCAAGGTAGACGCTCCATGTTCCCTTGATAAAAGAAAAAAATCTGCATCGTCTGAAAGCTCACGTCTTTGAAAATAGCCTCTCTGTCTGGCCCCCCATTCTTTTGTGGAAAGATAAGAAAGAAGGACGGCAAGGTTTGCGAGAATTCATACGATACTGAGCGAGAACTCAAGTAGGTACATCTCCTTTCATCTTTGTCCCATTTCTCATTCGTCTCTGTAGGAAACATTTGACGCACCATGACCTCCCTATCAAATGCGAGGCCGAAATACCGCCTGGTTACCCTCGCTGTACGCGTAGGGCAGCGGATAAGCATGACATGCGGCGTCACTACTGGTCTGAACATAGGCACTGGGCTAAGAAGAAGAATATACCTGAGGAGGAAAGCCAGTGTAACAGCTGCGGTAAGTGGTTCTCGAGGAGGGATAACATGAAGAAGCATCAGAAGAAGTACTGCCTCAAAGGCTGAGGAAGGAATAGGAGGAAGTCACATGCAGGTAGTATGAATGCTAGTAGTCTCATTTCACATTACAATAGCTAAATCATGTCCTTTTTACACGCCCCGATGAAGTCCCTCCCATGCCCGCATGCAAGCCAATGTTCAAGTTTTCCCTCCACCAACACACGCTTAAAGGGGAAAGTGCTCCTCTTAACTGCGGCCAACGCGGATGACACCGGCGGCCATCAGTTTCTGGACCTTGGTCCGCACGCCAGGATTGCGCATGTGCTCCTGTAGAGCCTGGGGGTCGGTCTGGGCCTGCTGCAGGATAGACTGCATGACAGGGTCCTGCATAATGCTCATGATCTGAAGGAAAGGGGGAGTTAGTAAAGTTGACCAAAAGATTCTGTAAGTAAACAGTAAGATTAGACATACCTCTGGGTCCTTCTGCAAGCGTTCCTTAGTCTGCTCCTCAGTCTCGTTATCACGGGCAGAGTACATGGCAGAGAAAGCCTTCTGCTGCTGGTTCTCAATCTCGCGGTTGTTCTTTCCGCCGTGGTGCTCATTATCAATCTCTTGGGCAGTTGTGCAAGCATCAACGCACTCTGAGTACTTGCGCATGCCGAAGTAAGCCTGAGCCTTGCGGATATACGCACGAATGAAGGTGGGGTCGCGCTTGATGGCCT
Source organism: Waltergamsia citrina (assembly GCA_022814615.1). NCBI lineage: Eukaryota > Fungi > Ascomycota > Sordariomycetes > Hypocreales > Bionectriaceae > Waltergamsia > Waltergamsia citrina. Next base: position 561,114 of record JAKLNE010000004.1, on the reverse strand, counting down.
GATCGCAGTCGTCCAAAGCACTTGGGAACTCGAATAGCTTAATGAAAGCAGCGGCACGGTTGCTGTAGCCACGCGGGTCATCAGGAGAACGCTTGGTCACCTCAGTGTACGAAGCGACGGCACCGGGGTAGTCATTTTCCTTGAACTTCTTATTACCCTCCTCACGAGCCTCATCAGCCTTAGCCGGGTCGATGTATGCGGTTCTCGCAGCCTCAGTCTTGGCCTTCTCGGCAGCGCGGAGCTTGGCCAGGACATCTGGTGTGCGGTGCTCGGTCAGAGACTTGTTGTAGTGCTCAACAGCAGAGGGCATGTCGCCCTTGCGCTCGTACGCAGTGCCAATGCGAGCGTAGCTTTTGGCAATGAGCTTGAAGTCGGCGTAAATCTCACGACCCTCATTGACAGCCTGGTTGCATGTCTCAATGCACTTATCGTAGTCACCCTTCTCAAAGTAGGCAGCTCCGAGGTTGTTGAGGTATGTGATGTCCTTGAACATCTCCCAGGCCTTGCTGTAGTGGGCAATAGCCTCCTCGAAGTTGCGCTTCTTGTAGTTCTCGGTACCCAATGCCTTCTCCTTATCAGCGGCCTCCTTCTGTTTCTTCTTCTCCAATGCCTCCTCGTCGAGCGGCTCCGGTTCAGGTTCAGGCTTAGGCTCGGGAGCCTTCTTGGCCGGCTGGGGCTTGGGAGCATCGGGCATGGGCATATCGTAGGCGCCCTCGGGAGGGGTCTCACGGGTCTCCAGGTCAACGCCCATCATGACACCGAGAACCTGCAACATCCTGGGGTCGCTGAAGAGTTCTGGGTTGCTGGGGTTCTTCTGGATTTCTTGTAGCTTGGCCATGAAGCTCGGGTCGCCAAGGAAGGAGCTGGTCTTAGGGTTCGCGGCAAGTTTTTGGATGAGGTTAGGGTCGTTGAACATTTTGTTGATTCCAGCACCGGGATCACGGTCCATGTCACCACCTGTAGAGCCATAGGACGTCAGTATGGGGTTGAGCTATAAAGAAAAGATCATCTAGTCCACTCACCATCCTCAAACTTCATGGCGTTCTGGACAGACGACAAGCCGCTCTTGAGCTGAGCATTTCCGGAATCGAGCTTCAGACCCTCCTCATAGGCATCATTGGCACCGAGAAGGTCACCCTTTCCGTGAAGAGCAGCACCCTTGCGGCCCCAGCCCTTGGCCCAGTCAGGCTTGATTGTCGTTGTCTTCTCAGCATCCTCGAGAGCGTGGGTCCAGTCCTTCTTGGAGGCGTAGGCGGCAGAGCGGTTGCTGTAAAGGATGTGGTTCTCAGGCTCGATGGCAATGGCTTGGGTGAACTTGTCACTGGATGAAAGAGTCAGCAAGTGTCATATAAAGGTGGTAATGGTTGCGCCAGATATCTGGGAGCTTACATGGCGTCGTCAAAGTTCTTGTCAGCAATGGCCTTGTTGCCCAGATTCTTGAGGTCGGCTGCGGAAGCCATCTCGGGGTATCACAGAAAACAGGAGGTAATGGGGAGCAGAATTTGGTAGACTATTGCGAAGATAAAGAGTTTGGAGGAGAAGGAGGTTGGGTAGCTCGAAGTGAGGGATTCGAGGTAGCAGAGAAAAATAAAAGACTAGATAGAAATACAAAAGTTGCCGCCGGGCTCGGTGGTCATGGAAGGTATGGATCGTCTAGAGTAGCCCGGCCTAAAAAGCAAAGTGGGGAGCTGCAGTGCCTTCTAGCGCCTTCGACGACTTGCAGCAAGCTCCCCGCCCACCAGCCACAAGCCGCAAGCCACAAGCCATATTTTACTGCCTACTACTCTACTCGTACTTGTAGTATCGTGTGGCGCTGTAAAGGAGCACTGCCATACCACTTATTCGTGGTATCATGATAGCTTCAAAAGCCACCCGCTCTCGAACAAGAAATTACTTGACGGGCGATCACATAGGTAGCTCCGTCACTTTCCTGGTTAGCACTTCAGACTTGCAACTCTGGTCAAATTCAGACATTTGAGAGCCCCTACCCTAATTTCAGCCTGTCTACTTCATTCCTCTCTCTCTGAGATCAAGGGTAGGCTTTGCGAATAATCGTAGAATATCTCCAGAATCATCAAAACTTGATGATCTAGACTAAGACTCAAGATCACTCTTCGAGCTTCAAAATGATCAATAATGTCGTGGGTTAGTCTTGAGAAATCTACAAATACTTATAATTCAGTGTGAAAACTCGTTACCGGTTTATTATACTACCGTCTTCTATGATGAAATTGTACTACTAAGTTATTCAATTCATTTCCTATAGAATATCAAAAGTAGCATTGGTGAGTTGCTATTACTTCTAGGTCTCTTATAGCTTTCATAGCAACGCATGGTAGATCATAGCGTATGTAAGGTCTATCATTAGTGACCGATCTGGACAAACTGGATAAGTCCACAATGAGGTCACGATGAGTCTAGCTTCGTTTAGAATTGTCTAGTTCAATACACTATCCGTAATGCTATTAAGTAAGCCCGCTCAACCTTCTGGGCGTTTCAGGCGCCTAAGAACAACCAAGACGCAAGAAAGTGCAAGAAAAATGCAATAAAAGCGCAGAAATGATTACCTCTGTTTCAACACACACTTCTAGGCAGCAGCTAGCTCCAACCAACGAAAGCCTGACACAAGTTTTTGAAAGCCAAGTGTGATGCAGAGACAACGCAGCCTGATGCAGCTATGCACGCATTCATCACACCGGCCGAGTTAGTCAATACCGTGTATCACTATCTGTATACAGCTGTGCTATTAATGTACATGTACCTCAAGATTTTCGGTAGAGGCTCCAAGATTGCTTATAAGCATATAGTTATTACTAGAATAAGTCATTTGAATCGATCTTATAATAAGACTTAGCCTGATTTTTTATGTAGGCATATCTTCAGTGCTTATGTTATCTTTCCTTTGTTCCTTTTATGTTCTCTTACCTCATATCTTCGATAGGTAAGTTTATCTTGTGTCATGGCAGAACAAAGTGAACCTTCAGCGTTGCCCGTCGCTACAAGCCACGAGGGGTATCGCCATTTTGAAAGGACGGAATCCATAAGAGTCGTGGAAACAACCCCTCGAAAACCCTACGTTATTTTTACTATTGGTCCTACTCCACTACGCCGATTGGTAATTAAGATTTGGTCAAGTGATCAGGGTACGTATCCGGCCTACTCAAGTATGTTAGCGAAAGTTATTCCGCGGCTAGTATATTCTCAGACTTCTCTTCGTTGGACATTTCAAAAGGGACAAAAGCTTGTAGTGGCTTATTAGCGATTCCGAGAGTAGAGGATTAAAGAGGAAAAAAAGGTAAGTTATCACCCCGAAAATCTGTTCATAGTAAAGCCGTAATATTTATTCACCAACGTACCTCTTCTGGTCTAAAATGCATGCGTAGCTCAACTGCATATGCAAGCTCTTATGCATCACCGCCTAACCCACAAGGCGACCTTGCCATCATTGGTTCAGTAGCTCGGATACAAAAGGTCACAATGCCATCCTTCCCAACTGTGTATTTCGGTGACTTTATTAGCCGCGGTAGACAGACCTCAATATTCAACTCGAATGACATTTCGAATGGCACTTCCTGTAAGGCCTAGTAGGCAAAGTGATAGCGTTGTTTATTCGATAGAAATAGGGCAATATAAGCATAGATTTACTGCTCTTAGTTTACCTCAGTAACCCTCAAAGAACTACTACAATATAACATGGACCAAACGATAGATCTAGAGAGCCACTCCTCAGAGCCACACCTGGCGATAGAAGAGTACAGGCTCGGATACCCAAGGTTCTCAGCTTTAATCTCGTCCGCAAACAACTTCTTTTTCTTCCGTCGCTTTAGCAGACTTAGGGCTCGCATTTTACTTCATAAGCAGAACACCATTGCATTTCTCGAAGAAAAGCTTGATACGCTTGATAATACAGAGCCGCATGACCTATTTTTAGCTCAAAGTCGGTTCGATGGCAATCAGACTCGCATTGATACTTTGGCAGAGATCGAGCAACATTTATCTGAATATGGTTAGTAAATATCCCTTTTTTAGAGGAGTTCTAGTATAATCAAGTATTCTTAACCTTTTATCTACTAATAGATAAGTTTATGACTGCCAGTCAACAAGCCCTAGGAAATTGTGATGCAGGGCCCAAAGATATCAAGAGCATACAGAATTGGCTACAAGGCAATGGCTCAATCGTGGAAAACGAGCAAGCTTATTTGGAACACACCAGTGACCTCTGTGCTCTTGCTCCAGTAACGGATAATACCTTATCTAGGTTTGAAGATTGGGTAGAAACAAGGATATCTCAGGTTCCAAAACTTCGCTATGTATAAAACGCTCAGTCATCCGATCTTTTTAGTATAGTCGATGCTAATAACTCTTAGCTAAAATCCGACCATATTTCAAGAGATAAATATGTTATCATATACTCTAGAGCTTTCATCAAACGAGTTGCTAAAGGGCTTATAATCATGCTTATCACTACACTTATCCTACTACCAATTGTCATTTGCAATATGGTTTTGAATAGCTCTTTGAGGCTTTTCATTATTCTAGTGGCAACTGTCTCATATCTGCTCTTGCTCTCAGCCCTGACAACAGCGAAGACGACAGAACTCGTCGTCGCAGCTACAACGTTAGTTCCCGTCTCCTTGGAGAATAATATCACTTTTACTTCTTCCATGGCAGGGAGAAGTTGTTTGATAGTACTAATACTAACAAAACCCAGATATGCCACCGTGCTGATTGTGTTTGTATCAGGAACAGAGTCGGCGATTTAAAGGAACGTACGGATAAAGCCGCTGGCTTCAGCTGCCAAAGGTGGCTTGGAAGCCTCACGACAGTTACATGCCGGTTAGACACGCAAGCAAAGAATCATCGTGTCTGTCTCAGTACGCGATCAAGTCCTTTTAGGAGAAGGAGAAGGAAAGAAATGAAGAAGAGACAGCCAGCCGATAAGAGACATAACAGGGATTCCAACAAGGTGAAGGCGACGAAAAGAGTGCTGGTAGCAGCCGAGGATTAGGCGCTGGGAGGGGGGGCGCTTCAGTGGCTCGACCCACTACAAACTCATCGCTACCTACCTACCACATAAGGTACAGAGAGCATATTTGAGACAGTTTACGGGGCCTAGGGTACAATACAAGGGTTACGGGTCCAACTGTAATCTAACCCTTACCGTGTCTCGAGTTTGGAGGAAATTTTGGTAGTGCCGCACCCTTGCTTGAATCATTGAATGAATAACCGGAGCCCCATCCGGCGTCGCAATGAAGTTATCATCATCAAGGTGGCACAACACACATTGATGCACCCTCTGACAGGCCTTGACGCGGAAAATGGGTGACCTTATACACTCGGCCCGTGGTAAGTCCCTAGTTCTGGCTTGACGTTTCGTCTATAGCACTAACCATCCATTACCGACACAGCCGCAGTGCCGGACGATGTCTCCTGGTCCTCGATTCCGACCGACTTCCTCCTCGCCGAGCTGAGGCGCCGCCAGGATGACGGCGATAGTGACGACCCGAAGAAGCCATCCTGTGGTTCCCGCGATGTGGGCTGGTACGATACCGGTGCTCACGTCTTTGCTCTGTTCCTGATCTTGGTCCTGAGCACGTTGAGTACGTGTCCATATGCTCTCACGAACCCGCCCTTTTGCTAACCGAGCTCTATGTACAGGCTGCGGATTCCCTTTATTCTCGCGACGAACCACGAGCGGACGGAAGCAAAAGACCATCATCTTCTACTGCCAGCATGTCGGCACCGGCGTCCTCCTCGCGACCGCTTTCGTCCACCTCCTGCCCATGGCCTTCGAGTCGCTGACTGATCCTTGCTTGCCGCACTTCTTCAGCGAAGGATATACGCCCCTTCCAGGGTTCATAGCTATGGTGTCTGCTATTATTGTCGTCGGGGTCGAATCATACCTGACCGCGCGCGGTGCGGGCCACTCGCACTCTCATGCGCATGGCTTCTTCGAGGGCGGCGAAGATGATGGCGACACACACATTCCCCTGCAGGAGACAGGTGGAATGTCCCGAAGAAGACCTAGTCATCCTCGCCCGGGCGATCTTACGCTAAGCGCCGGCGACGAAGAGTCCAGAGGATTGGTATCTGGTGCGTCCCCGCTACCGGACTCTACTCCCCAAATGCAGCAGCAGAATGGGAAGAAGCAGAGTCAAGAGGGCGACTTTCACGACGGCGACTCGGACCTCGACTTTGACGCGGACGAGATGCATCAGGCGGACCCGATGAATGGCCAGAGAGATGACCGGTACGCAACCCTTGATGGCCACGCGCGTCGTGAGGAACCAAGCACACCCGGGCCACAAACTGCCGAAGAGCAGAAGCGTCAGGTGCTTCAGTGCCTCTTGCTTGAGGCTGGAATCTTGTTCCACAGTGTCTTCATTGGCATGGCCATCTCTGTCGCCACTGGTCCGGCTTTCATTGTGTTCCTGATCGCCATTAGCTTCCATCAGTCATTCGAGGGACTGGCCCTCGGCAGCCGGATCGCAGCCATTCAGTTCCCGAAGAGCTCTTACCAACCGTGGCTTATGGTCCTCGCTTACGGCTTGACAACACCGATAGGCCAGGCCATTGGGTTGATTGTACACGGTATGTATGACCCACAAAGCATGGGCGGGCTCCTTGTGGTAGGCTTCATGAACGCCATCTCTTCGGGGCTACTGCTGTATGCCGGTCTAGTACAGCTACTGGCAGAGGACTTCCTCTCAGAGAATAGCTACAAGACACTCAAAGGCAAGAAGAGGTTACATGCCTACATTGCCGTGTGTACGGGCGCCACGATGATGGCTATTGTGGGCGCATTTGCTTAGAGACGGAGGGGGATAATATCTGTATAATACGTAGCCTTGTCAGTTGCGAATGGTTTCGGCGTTCAAAGAGGGTATTGGGCAGGCAGAATCAGGCAGCGCATACTGGCATGAATCCGTAATGCCAGTAAACTTGTATTAGAAGCATGCACGTTGTTTACGTTGAAAATGGATTCTATTACGTCCTATAACTTCCGACTAAGGTGACTTGTACTCGGCGCTATCTTGGCTTTGGTGACAATGCTTTGTAGAAAGCTTCTTCCACGTATCCATACATTTCTTGAAAGACTAGGAACGTAATAGTATTTAGATATTACCCAGATAGGCAAGCGGAGAGCAACGCCGCCCCGAAAGCGCGCCGTGCATAATTATTCTGTATACTTTATCCGATAGCATTCGGTGAGCGGACCAAATCAGAGTCCGCTGAAAGCCGCCTTGACACATCCCTGAAACCCCCTTGGCTACCTCGACGTGGCCAATGGCAGCCGGCTTTTTATTCATCCTCTCTCCCGACATCACACCACTCACGCATCTCATTCTCGTCTCATTGCCCATTCATACGGTCGGGAGTGTATATAAGACTGTTGATTGGCTTTGTCGCTTTTGCTGCTTCAGTTTTCATCATGGGTGCTGTACGCATTGCTATCTTCTTTGCCCTGCAGACTCTGCTGTATGGGATTTGGGTCAATCGTTCGCCTGCTACTATGGAAGCAAAGCAGCCTACAACTAAATGGGCCGATGAGCCTATGCGTCTCATTACGACGCCTCAATTCGAGACACAAAAGGTTCATACTTTTCTCTCTTCAATTGGAATGTCTTTGATGATGGTCAGCTGCGCTAACGCCTACGCAGACGGATCTGTTCACCACCGGAGCCACACACATGTGCCTTCTCCACAACAGCATCATCCGTGGCTTCAACTCCATTTACTTGCAAGCTCCGCATGTTCAAGATGCCGAGAAGGCTGATTTTATTGGCTACGCGCTGACATGGTTCCGCTTTGTTCAATCTCACCACGATGATGAGGAAGCCAACCTGTTCACTAAGGTTGAGGAGGTCTTAGATGACAAGGAGATTTGGGCTGAAACCCACGAGGAGCATGGTAAGAATTCATATGGCATCAAAGTCAAGATGAATCAATTTGAGAAAGTGAGCTGACACATACTACAGAAGCTTTCCTTCCAGGACTGGGGGAGTTCCACACTTACTTATCTTCACTCCCATCGCCTGAAAGCTTCTCTGCCGAAGAGCTCATCCGCATTATGGACGCCTTCCGCACATCCTTCGAGCACCACTTCCACCATGAAATCTCCATCATCGCCGACCTCGCCTCTCACCCCAACGCCCCCGTCGAGGGCAGTGAAAAGGCCACCAACGCTTCCGCCATCTTCAAAGCCTGGGGCAAGAAGACGGTCACTAAAGCCGGCGTCAGTGACGTTGTGCCTTTCTTCTTGCTGAACCTTGACCGCACAGCTGAGGGCGGCATGTGGGAATCTTGGCCGCCCATGCCGGCGCCGGTGAAATGGGGTCTGGTGAACATTGCGGGTGCGTGGTACGGTCCTAGGTGGAAGTTTGCGAGCTGTGACGCGCAGGGGCAGCCGAGGGAGCTGCATGCGCTTTCTGCGTCGGCGGCGGAGGCTAAGGCTGAATTGTGAGCCCGGGGCTGGTAGTTCTCGTTAAGTCATGATTTTATTTTGGAAAGTGACTGGAGTATGATACCTTGGCTATGAATCTGTTATATCGAAGCTATATGGCTACCTCACGAGCTTGCCCACCTTGCGGCCACCCGTGCAATCTTGTCTTCTGCTGTTTTACAATCATGATTAGGTCTCGTCGGGAGTTCATCACTGCTTATCTGGGCTTCGTCATGGACGCTCAAACTTGTCTGTTTAGGTATTTATTACGACCAGAGATAAACTCCCGTACTTTCTTTTCCACCAGCCCATGAAGACCACTTGCCATCAGACTTTATCTACGACCTATCCAAGTCAAAATCCGTGTATCAACCGTCATTCTCTCAAATTCCCACACGAGTCAGCGCAATGGGGGTCTCATTCAGCAAGGAAGAGCCCAAGCCCAAAAAGAGCTCGAAGAAAGGAAAACACTCGAAAGATAAGAAAAGGAAGAAGGATAAGTCTAAGCGAAGCTCGGAGAAGGACAAGAAAAAGAAGAAGAAGGATGATGATGATGATGATAAAGGATACCTTCGTGTCCATGGGTATCTACCAACATAGAGACCTTGAGCCCATCGCGGAGACCTTGACAGACGACGCGATAATTTTACCCAATGTTTGTGTTGGAAGGCTGGGACTTTGATTGTTAAGCTCTAACTTTCTGCTGGGAGAACCAAAGGCTAGAGAAAACATCTCTCAATGGCGTCACCCAGAAGCATGCTCAAAGTTTCAAGTTATTAATGAGGAAAGACTTTGAATTATAGAGATCATTTCTCTCAAACTACAAAGCATCACTCCCATACGTGGAAAATCGTTCCGCCGCTTGTGAGACTGTCTATGGTATGAAGGAGTGATGCAAATGTGGCCCTTGAAGTCTGTCGTATCATTCAGGGCAATACAGTGGTACTGCTACCGGGAGGAGTATGGGAGGTTGATTGATGAATTGTCTAGCTACCTCACTGCAATCCACTCATCTGCTTGATTTGAAGAGCTCCATCTTCAGACATGCGGCTTCTCCTCCGTTGGAACAAATCAAAGTCGTCACTCAAAAACGAGTTCCTCCGCATTATAGCGTGCCATTCATCCCAGAGGCTGCAGCTTTCCAGACAGCGTTGGAGCTCGTTCCCTACATTGAACGGGGTATGTGCTTGCTCTACAGCCGTTTCTGGCCACGGAATTGACTTTATCTTTGATGCCTGATCCTTAAAGGGTCGACTTGCTTGTGCATGTCCGCCTGTAGAAGCGCCGCCTTCCAAATCATTAACCACGTCGATGGCCTCGGGTGACAACTTTGTGGGGCCACGCCCGAGGACTGACTGACTAGCCTTGGCTGGGAATATTGAGATGTTTGCGCCACTTATGTTGTTGCTCTCTATTGCCGTACCTCGACTAGAGTCGCGACGTTCTACCATGCCTCTCACACAACCTAGTTCATTCTTCCGCATCGCCCGAGGATATGTTGGAACTGACCCACTGATGCCCCAAAGCACAGGCTGCGTGACGAAAGGCTCTGTGTGGTTTAGTATTGATGACGGGGGAACAAGCTTTCCTTCTTCCTTCTCGTCATCACCTAGTGATGTGATTGTTTCCATTACTCTTGGGGCGCACTGTTTGCCCCTCTCGTACGATTGACCTACCCGAACATCCAATGCACCCGCATGAGTGTCTTCCCGCTGAGACTTCCCACTGGCCGTAACCTCTTTCACTGGCAGTTGGGCGTCCAGGCACAGAGTTTGACAAGCTGCAGCCTCTGCCATGGCTGCCTCCCGCTGACGTCTTTCCCGGTTCTCCCGCCTTCGGGCGTTGCGCACTCCACCTCGACGGGATCTTCTCGGGCGCTTCCTTACCGGACCACTAGTTTGAACGACATTGCCATTATTGGTATGATCAGAATGCTTAGGAGACTCCTTGTCGAGATTGCTTTGAGAGTTTCTCTCTTTCTCCGCGCTGGAACTTTTCTGTGAGCTACGGGGGAAACAATCGGTAGTTACAAAGCGCAAGCAAACGCACCTTGTGTCGGTGCGAGCAGCTTGTCGCACGTTAGAACGCTGCTCCCGTGCATCAGTCTGAGTGGCTTCTTTGGGCCTTTCCTTGTCGGTCTCAGGGTCGTACTGAAGATTTTTCCCTCTCGTGCGACGAGGAAATCTTTTAGGCAGGCCGAGCACAAATGAGGGGCTCTTTTCACCCGTGTAAGCCGGCTTAGAGTGGAAGCAACCCATGTTTGATGGAGTGCACTGCTTTACGCCGGAATCAATTGGTGATACTAGAGGACAGTAGAGCCTTTGTATTTTCAGGCGCAAAGCGACTTAAGTAGTGGCCACAATAGCTATTCATAGGTTTGGGGAGCTCCGTCTTGCCATTGTGAATCACTTGCAGCGGAGTGCGACATTGTCACAAACGGTGTAGCCGCCGCTGACATCAAACCACTTGATATTTAATCCCCAGTGTTCCCATTAAGGACTGAAACTGGTGGTATAAGTGAGAATTATTGCAGGCGCAAAAATAGAACTTTGCAAATAAAAAAGAGTTGCAATAATTCAACGGAAAGATCAGTTGTGACGGCGTACAAAGTAGTGGGTAGGCCCTTGTTCCGTGACCCTGGGCATGTGCTTGGCAAGGTGACAAACAATTTTAAGAGCAACGAGTCACAATACGTCACGGAAGACCTGGGTTAAATCTTACAGTATCCATCCAAGTCCTTTCACTGAATCATTGTTGCTTGTTTGGTGATCCGTGGACATCTTGAAAGCTCATCACTACCCGCTGCTCAAGCGAGGTCGCTCTAAGAACCTCTCGCTCCACACCACCTGCAATTTTCTTTGAGCATGCTACAGATTGCTATGCATAAACCCTGTCTAGTCAAGCAAAATATCGACTCGTGAGCTCTCAGCATACAACACCATGGGCTGCTGCGGATCTAAAGATAAGGGCGACGCTGAGGGCCATGGGCCCCGGCCGGTGGAAACTCCGGATCAACCGTGAGCGTGCCTGCCTTCTTTCTTCGATCAGTCTGAAAAATACCTGGAATAGTGATGGAGGCTAATCGGTGGATAGAGTTGTGACGGATCAAGGCATCCAGCCAACAGCACCTACAGCTTCACAACCTACCGCCGATCACAATAACGTAGGGCTTGCTATCACTACGCCTCAGCAACCTACGGCAGAACCCACTATCCCCGAGGAGTCAACTTATATCTACGGCTCTAGCTTCGAGCCTCAAACCAACACAGCAGAACCAGCGGCTACCGCGAGTTCTTCATCTGCACCCCAGGTATCTTACGAGCCCAGAGTGAGAGACTTTGCCTGATTTTCTAATATGTTTCTTACCTTTGTTTTTTTCCCCCCTTTTTGTAAAGGGACAGGATACACAGCCTGAAGATGGGCCTTCGAGGCGACAGACAGGATCTTCTACGAGTTCAAATTCGAGCTCCAGCTCGTCTTCTAGGGCCTCAGAGGGACGCAATGCGGAGGACGGTGCGCGCAAGGATTAAGGAAAACGACGTAGCCTGGGTTGGGACAGCGCGGGTTGGCGGGGTTGATAAGCAATGAGCGAAGAAATCATTGCGCGACGGGAGGCTTTCGATCATATTCCATATTTTACAAGTGTTTTGGTCACAGATCGCGAGGCATCAAATGATACGGAGCTAGCAAATGGCCGGCGACAGTGGGGAAGAAGCCGGCGATACGGAGGAGGGCGGGTCCCGTCTGCTTCCTGTTTGGGCAAGTCGGTCCGGAGCAAGTTGGCATACCAAGTTAATTAATGGACAATGCGGACCGCCTAGCGTCGCATGAGACTCGGCCCGTGATAACATTTCAAAACTAATTAACCCTGAAAGTCGAGCAGCTCAAGAATTATAAGTGCGACTGTTGTACCTGGATCAATGATCCAACTGCATGATTTGGAGGATCGGGGTTAGGGTTAGAGCAGAGCAACCCCTCTGCGGGATTTCGTACGTATCATGTCGAAAGTTCTCAACGCCCGACCGGGATAATCCATCCAGACTGGCCCTGGTCCATATTTAGCTGGAACTATAAGGCACCTGGGTTATTTCGACTGCGCAGCTGTGTAAAATGTTCTCGGTTTCGTCGCTCTTCTAAAGCTCATCCAAACCCTGTTATATTGAAGGTCGAACACTCGCTAGATCGTTTACTAAAAGTTCAGGCACTGATCCTCTTACATCTCTTAATATTTCACTTGATGTTCAGTTTCTAATCATTGCATGTGAGCGAGCAAGTTCCATACCCTGATGGAAGTGAAGGAGCGACCCACGCGCGGGTTTGAGCAAGTTTACTGCGCTGCAAGATGGTACCGAGGTACTTAGTCGCATAGCAACATGAATATGAATATCAACATTAACTTAGAATTGATCTCAACATTAACATCTAGTTTAAACTTCATCCTCACACCTGTTTTCTCATTTAAATTCTACTTCTCTCCTACACTTGTTACCTGGATCATCACTTCTCCTGTCGAACATCCCCTAAACTCCAAAACAGTAATTATGGATCACAGCCATCACGACATGGACACGAGCTCGGACTCCTGCTGCTCCGATCCCAAATCAGACGCCATGGACCACGGTGATGAGGGAGGCCACGGTGGTATGGGTGGCTGCAAGATCTCCATGCTTCTCAATTACAACACCATCGACTCGTGCTTCATTAGCGAGGACTGGCGCATCACCTCAGCGGGAATGTTTGCCGGTTCTTGTATCGGCATATTCCTGCTCGCAATCTTCCTCGAGTTCCTTCGCCGCGCCGTCAAGCAGTTTGATAGGTACCTCATCCAGCAGCATCAAGCTTCTCACGCCGCCCAGATTGCCGCAGCCTCAAATACTCCCTCGCCTGGCATCTCCGAGGGAGAAGGTGTTGGCAACGGCAACAAGGATAACGATGCTGTCGATGGTGCTGCCGCTGCGACTCAGATTCCGCCCTTCCGTCCCAACTTTTGGCAACAGGGACTTCGCGCAATTTTGCACACATCGCAGTTTACGGTGGCGTACTTTATTATGCTTCTCGGTGAGTTCAGCCTTTCCACATGACCCTCATTTGTAGAAACTTATGGGGAACGTGAATACTGACTTGAATTACTAGCTATGTACTACAACGTCTACGTTCTCACCTGCATCTTCTTGGGCATCCTGGTGGGATCATACATCTTTCAATACGAGACCCTTGACCTGGGGTAAGTTGAGGCCACACGTGCTCCTCCAGAAAAAGAAAAGATCAAAAGCTAACCGTGTTGTTCGTATCAGACAACAAGTCAATAGCGGTGGTCGGGAGCCAACAGTGTGCTGCGGATAGACCTTAATAAGTGGACTCGGAAGGCTATCCAGGTTAAAGTTGCGCAATGGCTTGAGTTGCTGGTGGCGGGGTGCTGGGGGTTGGCCTCGAGAGAATGCCTGCTGCTCATGATTTACCGAGTCATGCTCCGGTGGTCAATTCTGTCAGTGAAGTATATCCATCAGTCATGAAGTTGCGGGTTTAATAATAGGCACTTGAGTGCTGGTGTTTAAAGTCGAAACTTGTTACTTCCAAATATTTGATTAAAAATTTCACTTGATGCTACCAACTACCATGGCCGAGGAAATGTTTGTGCTCCACGATCCTCCACGTAGCCTTGCCTCTCCTCACTTGTCACAGCGACCGCATTGGATACAACGATTCTCTGGTCCCTCCGCCGCTCGCTTGGTGACGTAGACTCACAGGCACTGTAGTTCTGCATCTTATACCCTTCCACAATCCTCTCCTCGCTCTCATTGCCCACTAGCGTCATATTTGTGGTCAAAGGGTTGACGCTGGGCGGCCCTTTCTTACGACGTCGATTGTCGGATTCTCCGCCGCTTTCGCGTTGGGCTTCTACTCCCCCTAACGGTGACTTGTACGACTTCTTGTCGGTGGAGCCGAAGACACTGCCGCATACCGGTCGTAGGAGTGATCGTATTAGCGGGAAGATCATAGGTAAATTCGTTACGATGACGGCGGTGAAAGCTTCGCGAATGCCCCATTGACCAGCGAGTTGCGGCCCATCGGATGGATCCTTCACGAAAAGTCCGGTCAGAGGGACATATTCTCTAGACTCCTGCATATGTGGATTGATACTCACCACCAATACGAAAATACTCTTCAGTGTGGCGCAAACCAAGACGAAAATGCCTGCCCCTAACACAAACGTGGAGGCAAGCTTCTTAGGCAGCTTAAGCGTGGACTGCCAAAGCATCGGTAGTGGAATCATTATGAGATATATATCGGTAGAGACGTTGGCCGCGAAGGATACCCAGACGATGGGAAGCGAAATCGCGGCTTGGCAAGATCCTAGTTTCTCAAAGTCAGCTTATAAGTCATTAATTTCTCCCAAAATCACAGTAGAATCCGGAAGAGACGTCATTCCCACTCACTTCCTGGGTCTGGGTTGATTTGCCAGTAGTGACTGAACGGTCTGCATGCGAAAAAGATAGTCAGGATGGCGGCAATAAAGGTTGTAACGACCAGCAAGAAGCCTATGTTTATTCGCATTCGATAACCTCGACCGAGTCCTTCCTGTGATCGCGAAATTTCGTAAGTACTGAGTTTGGGGTTTGCTTGTGAATGCATTTGAGGCGACTTACCGTGAGTCGGATGTAAAAGGCTAGCATTGACAGTTTGAGTGACCAGATCAGCACAGAGTAAACTGACCATCCGGCGACCTGGATCTTGGATCCGAGGACTCTGTTAATTTCCAAAGTTAGATCTCTAGAGGTTGTAAAGTTATGATGAGTCTTATTTGACTTACCGTTCTTGGTACTCGGGGTCTTCTGGCGATAGGGCAGCTCGCTCGGCTTCAGTCATGCTGTTATTAGCCATGCCATGCGCCGAATTACCCACGCTCCATCCCAAGGCTGTTTGCGCAGCATAAAAGGTCTACACGCGCATATGTTAGAATCGTCTTGCTTATATCTATGTTTGTAGAGAAGCTAAGGTCACTTCTTACCACGCCAACCCAAGCCAAAAAGTCATCTGCTGTCAGACCCTTGACGCTAACAGCTCTTATCCGCGCGTACGTCCTCAAAAACGTTACCAAAGCACCGATCGCAAACAACGTCCATATTTCGATTGTAGATCTTCGAAAAGCAGCAGCAGCAGCTTTCTGCGCCGCCGCTGCTGCCGCCGACGCATGGTCGGAGGAGTCACTGGCGGCCATTTGCAGATCGTCGAACAAGTCCAAAAACTTGTGTAACCGGGCGTCCGTTCCATCTCATTAAGAAAAAGGGAACGGAAGGAAACATTATAGAGGGAGACTAGCTTCTAGACGAAAGGCGCCAGAGGCTGTGAGACATTTTTTCTTTGGAATGTGCATGTCTAAACATTCCTATCCTTGGGTCTGGAACTCTAAGGAATGTGGGAAGTGCGGGCATTCTTTCGTAGAACACCACATCGGTCTTCTTTTTGGGTCTCGCCGGTCGAAGCTTGCGGTTTAGGATTTGAGTCACGGATAAAAAAGAATTGATGTTCAAGATAGTGATCGTCTATTGTCTTCTATTCACTCAAGTCAGGTAGCATCGGGTGTATTGTTGGTGTGGGAAGCCGTTCCCCATGGGAGAGACATGCGCTAGCGCCGAGAAGTTGAGCCGTGTAAGTGCTACCTCATTCGGCGAAAGCTTAACAATCATCCATGATCCATTCGGCTCGGATCTGATTTGCGTTCCTTTGACTGAGCTGGCGCAGAGGGCGTCTACTAGGCTCAAGTCAAAGTTTCTAGCCCAACATGAGCTCCCTACGGCCTGTGACCTGGAGCTCACTTAATCATAGAAGACCAAGACTCAAGCCTTGTCTGCGCTGTCTGTCTCACTACTTGGCCGGATGATGTGAGCAATAAGACATCATAGCACCCGTATTGGATTTTTATTAGGTGACCAGTCCCACCAATTCGTCAGAGTTGAGTGACATGGGCCTCGTGCCCGGAACCAATAATCACGGGGCATCGCCGCCTCATCGTCGTGCATGATATATAGTGAGGCCAAGCCTATGGTATTCATGATCGTCGGCAAGTCGAGGTAGACAGTTTTCAATTGGCCAGTGATCTCCAAATAGCTTTAAACTTTGCAAGTGCACCAGCACTGGGACATAGAAGCCAACGAAAAGGAGGAGGAGCGTTCTCTCTCAATTGAGAAGAAAAACCAATCTTCCGAGCTCTTGGCGGCCCATCCATCCTATCACATGGAGTCAAGACATGCTCAAGGCCTATGGGTAGGTCAATGTAGCCTCATACTCTTATCTCCGGCTAAAGAGCCGAACCCCTTCTAGCTACAAACAGGATGATTGGATGTTCAGTCACCCAACGTTCTGGAACATGGGCGGGATGGCATCATACATTGCTTCGAGTTTTCGCCCCCAAAGGCTGCCGTGGTACCAAGGACGAGTAGCCTTAGCCTTCCTCACCTTCCTTTTCGTTTCTTTGTCGCAGTCTCACACCCAAACCCCAATAAGTGAGACATAAGCTCCCCGATCTCTCGGAGAAACAATGCTGTTTCTGTTCCCCTCACGGAACCCACAGAAGAATCCGCGTTTATAGCTGCCTCATTGTACGCCCTTGTGCGCCCTTGTAGTAACTTCTTCATCTACAATAAAAAATGGAGGTTATTACAGCGTTGACAGCTTGGGCCCTCGGCTCCGCTAGCGAGAGCGTTCTCGCTCCCCGCGACTTGCTCGGTGATGTTCGTCCAAGAGATAGTGCGGCTATCAAAGACGTCGATGAGCTAGCTTCAAAGCTTTCTGAACAGTCGAGCATATATCTTCCGGGATCAGAGGATTTTGATAAGGCCTCGATGAGGTGGTCGAACTTGGAGCTTCCCGAAATTGACATCGTTGTCGTGCCGGGCACTGGTGAGGATGTGGCTGAGACGGTTTGTCTCCCCAAACTGCTCATTAGACTTCATCGAATCATTATAGTGACTAACAACATCATTATTTGACAGGTGAAATTTGCGAACAAGAAGAATATTCCTTTCCTCGCCTACAATGGCGCGCATGGGGCCATCACTACCATCGGCAAGATGGACGGTGGCATAGAGATCTTCCTAGAGCGGCTGAGCAGTGTTCGTGTTTCGAAAGACGGCAAGTCCGCCACAATTGGCGGTGGCACCGGCGCTAAGAAGGTAATCGACGACCTGTGGGCGGCTGGTAAGCAGACAGGTACGAATCATCTCCCCAAAGACCCTTCCATGTCTCCCTCTATATCGGTGATAAGCAGCATATCTCCTGTGGCGTTCTGAAGCTGACTCGCAAAATCTTCCTTTAGTTACGGGAACTTGTGAATGTGTCAGTTACCTTGGCCCTGCCTTAGGAGGCGGCCATGGTTGGCTCCAAGGTCACTATGGCCTTATGTCGGACCAATTCCTGTCAGCAGACATTGTGCTCGCAGACGGGACGCTGAAGACGATTGATAAGAAATCAGATATGTGGTGGGCTATCCAGGGGGCCGGGCACAACTTTGGAATTGTGACGTCCATGAAATCCAAGATCTACGATATCAAAAATGCCGATTGGGCGATCGAGACTCTGATTTTCAGCGGCGATAAGGTTGAGAAGGTATATGACGCTGCTAATAAGAATTTGTTGAAGAAAGGCAAGCAGGATGTCGGTCTCATCAACTGGTCTTATTGGCTTATTAACCCCGATGTCGACACAGAAAAGGTGAATATAAAAAACACTCTAGCCTTACTGATTGTCAGCTAACGAATCATAACAAGCCCGTCATTGTCTTCTATATCATCCAGGAAGGTGTCAGCGCCGTGGATAAGGCATATACCAAGCCTTTCCATAAGATTGGTCCCCTGGATGTGCAACCTCAGTCAGGAGATTACAGGGACCTCGCTGCATGGACGGGTATTTCCATTGATGCCCCGCCCTGTCAAAAGGACGGTCTTGTCAACCCGCGATTCCCCATCTACCTACAATCCTACGATACGAAGGCTATGAGGAAGGCGTACAACTCTTATGCCAAGGAGATTGGGGGGTCTTCTCCCTTCAATCACTCTCTCTTCATGTTTGAGGGGTACTCTATGCAGGGCGTCAGAGCTGTTGATGATAGTGCTACGGCGTATGCCCACCGCGACGAGAACTTGCTCTCAGCTCCCCTAATAACCTACGTCCCCGATGGCCCGGAGCTGGATAAGAAGGCGGCCAAGATAGGTAATGACCTACGAGACATCTTGCACAAAGCCACGGGCAGGAAAGTGCTGCAGGCGTACGTAAACTACGCCTATGGCGATGAGACGCCTGCAGAGTGGTACGGCAGCGACAAAGATCGGCAGACACGTTTGCGTAATTTGAAGAAAAAGTACGACCCCAAGGGCCGCTTTAGCTTCTTCGCGCCAGTTGCCTAGGCGCTCTGTTCACATGAACTGAGAGAGGAACGGGACCATCGCAGCTTGTCACCTGAGGAAATGGATTGTTTTATTGGAATAAATTATCTCGTTGTTGGTTAAAACCATAGGGATATCGATAACCAGAATTCGTAGCTTAAGATGATATGTATTTCCCGCCATTCCTTGCTCCTAGTTGCTGAATGAATTCAAAGAAGCGCCTTTTGAAGAAAGTTAAATAGTACAGTATCCCACAGAATACCTGCTGCGGTGTACGTGAAATAAACAAGTAGTCGACAGAAACAGGGTTGGTAAGTAAGAAGAGAAGAACAGAAAGAATATCAAGCCTGAAGCTTAGATTAACAATGACCGGTGACCAAGGATTCGCAGACACTTGGCGACGTCCCAGCTCTCGTCCAGGTGGTCTCGGCATGCCCACACCTTCTCTTGAATTTCCGATGCCTCTTTAATGGTGCCGAAGACCTGCAAAGGCCCCAACCGGCGTAGCATAGCGCGGAACTTCTCCTCATCCTCCGCCGGCGCGAGACAGCCAGCAATACAGAAAGGGAACGCCACACCTCGAAGGTATCCTCCCGGAGGAAGGGCATCCAGCTCGGCCGCGACGCTGTCGGCATGGAACTTGATGTCCGGATGCTCCGGTTGCCACCCAAAAATGACAACGTACAAATAGGCCAGCACGGCGTGCATCCAGATTTTGTTGTGGACGGCCATGGCCGGATGGAGAGCTTCAGTGTCTGATGACGAAGGGTGCGTGCGCACACCCGGCAGAGGGTCCTCCACGATCCTAGCGAAAACCTGTTGGACAGGATCTAGAGGCTTATTGTTGATCACCGTGTGCATGGACTGTACGCTTGCTTGTAAGGCGTCGGCAAGGGTCTGGCCTCGTCCCCAGAGCTCAGCGGGTGTGAGCGTGCCGGCCTGCATTTGCTCCTTCTTCCACGCGTCGAGAGTCGCCACGTCGCCGATCATTTGGACGAGCCAGTTGTGAAGGCCGAAGAATTCGTCCAGGAAGATTGGACCCGCCGTCATGGCGTTCTCGCGACATTCAGATGAGTAGCATCCGGGAATGATGCTCTCTTGGTAGGCGCGTAGGCGCGGAGCTCTCTCAAGCGAGACGCTAGACATGATGTCCATGTATATTAGGTTGGCAGCAAAGAATCTTAAGGCAGCCTGGTTCGTGCTCCACGGTCGCTTTATGCCCAGCGATGGCGGTGGCCATTTTGGTGTGTAGAAGCCGTGCAGCACTTGTGTCCACTGCTCGGGCTTGGGCAAGAGTTGGTTGAAGAGCGCGATGGAAGCGTCAAGATGAATCTTCCAATTGCCGCCATTGCTGGTAGCCACCTCAAACACGGCCATTTGGGTGATGGACTGAATGAGGCTGAGCTGCTCGTAAGGATCTGAATCGCCATGACGCGAGTTCATATTCTTCATCTCTTTCTGCAATTCGCGAAGGCCGTTCTCAAGCTGACCTTGAAGCTTGTTGGCTAGGCGGTCTGTGCATTCCTTGTGATCCATGTTGCCATTGGCTAAAAGGATCCCAAAGAAGTAGGCTCCCATAGAGATTGCTGTGTAGTAGACGGCCTTGTTTTGTTGAATAACATCAAGAACCCATCCACGTCCTCCACCAAGGATGGTCGGACGGTAGTAAGGGAAAAGGTAGGGGAAGACGTAGTCCAAGAAGATCATGACAAAGTGAACATCAATATCGGGGCCTCCGTCCTCATTAGCCATCTGCCTGTGGAAGATGGGGCTGGTCCATGCGATCTCTGGGGGCGAGCCACCGGTGGTGTAGCTCGATGGCGGCGTCAATCCATTGTCGGCGGTTCCGCTGTGAGAGCCCGGGCCCGGGTCTGTATCGGAGTGGCCTCCGTTCCTCATACGCTCGTCGTGCGCGGGTTGCTGGTTGCCGAGTGTGTTCCGACTTGCTTTGGAATTAAGTTGAGCGTTGCCGTTAACGTTGTTAGCAACGCTACCGTTCTTCATGTCGCCACCGTTGGGCTGGCCCTTCTCCATGGCCATGTTGCGGGTGCCAGCCTCGAGCAGCTCCATATATTTGCGGTCACGGCGTTGGCTGGCCTGCTTTTTCACCTGGGACTTGATCTTGTCGGCCATTTCCTTCTGCTTGGGCCCGCCGTCCATCCAATCGGGCTTGTCGTCGCCAAAGTAACAAGTGATTTCGAGGGTGTGGCAAGCCTCGCACTCCGGGCGGCGCTCGTCGCACTTTTTGCGCCGCAGCCGGCAGGTCCAGCAGCCGGCGTTGGAGCGCACCCGGGCGGGCATGAGGCCGCGGAGCATTGACATGATTGAAGTAGCCTGTACTAGCAGTCTAGAGTGGTGTGTTTGATGCTCTTGTCGCGATGTGCGATGCTATGTAATGCTGTTGTAAGGTCGAGAGTTTCTGTTGAAAGTAGAGGGGAGAGGCGAAGTTGAAGTGCATGAAAGGACGTACAGATAGTACTGACAATGGACTAGCAACGACGCAATAGGTTAAGATGAACAAGCAATAGAGACGGACTAAAGAGACTAGCGACAAGGGATCTCTGGGGCGTCAGGGTTGACGAGTCAAGACTCCATTGCCGAGCATGCAGTTAGAGTCGTAGCCGACCTTCAAACTAACCGTGATGAGTCCCAAGAAGGACTATCTATTTGACATAGTTCCATCCACCCCAGACAAACGGTAACCCCCCAGAATGCAGATTCTGTCACTCGCAGCATGAATCACCTGTAATGTACCTGGCAAACCGGCATTTGGAACCAGGATGGTTCATCCTCAGCCTTAACCGCATTTGTCAGCTACACGACGCTAGACATGTAACCCTAAGGAGTTGATGGCTGAAGATCACGGCTGACCCACACAGCCGAATCCTGCGTGGCCTAACTTGCGTAACTTGCGTAAATACCCTTGGCCTTCTTTTCCCTTTCTTGCTGTAGCACCGACAACCGAGGCAAACAATTCGATACGGTGCATGAGTTATTACAGAACTTGCGTGGCCGAGGCTGAGATATGAATGACAAGAAAAGAGTTGGAATAAACAATCACATGTTCCCGTTGTTGACTAGATAAGTGAATCAAAAACGCCTTATTTCTTAGTGATCATTCTGTAAATGCAAAAGTTTCCGAACCGTCCGGATGGCATTATGAAACATTAACCATCACCCTTTTTTTTTGTTGTTATGTGTGATCCTTCAACATAACATTTAGCCCAAAAAGACACGATAAGAAGACAAGAAAAATCATTCAACAAATCCCCGCTCATTCCATTACATGCATTCAAACCCACCGAGAACCAACATGAAACACAGCGCAATCAGGCTTCTAGCCATTTGACACTTGACAGCTGCCACACTCACACATTAGCCCCGTCGAGAACCCGCCGATCCATTCCCTCCAAAGAGAGTTTGCCTCTTGTCAAGCAATCCAAGATCCCACCAGCCCTCTACCCGCTCCATGATGGTCTTGCGCTTGGACTTGACCCTGGCCAGCAGAGGACTCAATGGGCTCACCGGCGTCTTGGGAGGCGGCAGTTGCGACGGGTCATCCTCAGGGATAGGAGGCGGATGAGGGATGCTGGTGCTGATCCGGGGCAACTCGCTTAAACTGGCTGCCGGCGTCTCTCGCACACGCACCTTCTTCCTCCTGCCGGGCGCCGTGGGGGGCGGGGGAGACCGGGGCAGGATCGCAGGCATCGGCTCGTTGAGTCTCAGACCGTCATCCATCGATGAATCGTCGGAGGAATCGTAAGCCTCGATCTTGCGCTCCTGCTGTACCGGCGGCGGCGGAGAAGGACTAGGAGCAGGAGGACCCATCGCCATGGTCCCCAGACTTCGTCCCTTTCGCAGCACATTGTTTGGACCGCCATCCGCCGGTGGCACCCACCCCGAGGGACCCCCACGGCCGCACCTTCACTCAATGTCCTTGGGCGCCTCAGTGTTGCTGGGCTTCATACGGCGCCAGAGGCAGATGCATGTGATGGCCGAGAAGGCGAAGAGAATGCACAGTGCGATGCTGAGACCCCAGAGAGCCTTGACCTCGTAGCAAGTGGTCTTGTCTGGGTCCACCCACTTGAAGACGTTGCCATTGTGGTTCTTGACGTTGTGGTACAGCGAGTCGATGAAGTTGGCTGTGTTACCCTTGCTCGAGAAGGATTGGCACTTGAGGTAGCTGACAGGCTTGCCTACGATGACGGCGACAACGATGACCATGATGAGCACGACTCCATCAGCACCAGTGCCAATGAGCATAGGAAGCATGTAATCCCAGTACAAGATGTAGCTAACAGCGATGTAGATCATGGCCAGACAAGCCTAGAGTCTGAATATTAGCCCAGCGAACCTTCCCATTTTCACGAGAAACATTTGTCAACTTACAACCACCAGGGTACCGACCAGCGCCTGTGGCGGAGTGTTATTGTTCTCAACAGCCTGGCTGACAAAATTGGCACTCAGACCGATCATGGTAAGCAGAGAGACTCCCTGCATGGCCCTCATGGCAGTGAAGGTCATGCCCAGGGCACCGAGAGCCGGAGGAGCAGGCATTTTGGCGAGAGAAACAGGTGTTAGTAGTGAAAGCTTCGGACGCGAGGAGCTATTTGCCGTTCGCAGCGGTAGGTGCTTCGCGTAAAAGGGCAGTACAGCGGGCGATTGCCGCGTAGTCGGAGAAGAAATATTTGCTTAGACGTCCGCCTTAAGAATAGGCGAGACACGTATTGTAAGCGGCTTAAAGTCGTAAAAAGAAAGGCTTAAAATGTCAGAAGACGACTCAAAAAGATCCAAGCTTTTAGCTGCCGCTTCTCCTTGATAGAAGTGAATGGATGGAAGTCCAGCGGTTGGTTTGTTGCAGTAAAGTAAAGAGAAAGAGAGAGTTGAAGATGTAACTTGTCTTCCAAAAAAAAGCAGTGAGAGGAACCCAACCCAGACCCAAGAAGAGAAGAGAGAGACGGGACAAAGGAAATAAGGAAATGAAGAAAAACAGACAATAGGAAAAGATGTCTTTGACTTAGAGTGATGTGCTTGATTATGAGAGAAGAAGAGGAGAGGATAAAGGACATGCTGATCTCATGTCTTTATACATTCTTCGCTAGCTCACGACTTAGACTACATGGTGAGAGTGATTCAGAGTCCTCAATACTAAGGCTGTCGCTTGGAAACGCCGGCATGACCCAAATACAGAAACAAAGCGTTTACTGACGGCTATTTGCTCGATAGACGCGCTCGTTTCAGGTTGGCAGCCATGTCCTGCCCGCGGATCCAGTCCCGCCCTGTACAACAAGCTGCAGGCACTGACTGCCATGGCTACGATGCAGACCAAAGACAAGGCAAAAACAACGATGTGTTCCAGGATAAAGTTGAACACTTCAAGGTCCTGAGAGCCACTTGATGCGCCGTCAGTGTGGTTTGGCGCCCCCGCCAACCAATCAAAGCACTCAATCCACACATTGTCAGTTTAGCGCTCGGGCCCCACCTAGGAAGGGTCCAGATTGTTTCGATTGGCCAGGCGCTAAACGTCGGCAAAGCATTTAGTGTTATTCAAGTTGTTACTGGCAAAATGTTGATCTTACCGCAGAGTCGTAGCCGCGCAGATGGAGCCGGCCTCAGTTGAGACCGTGAATTTTCATCGATTGGCTCTTGGGCTCCATTGGGAGCACCACAACCATGAGGCTGAGGTGTTTGAGATGAGGCCGCATGAGAGGTGAAATGAAAGGCTGGATGAGTTGCCGGATCGGCAATCGCTTTGCTATGCATCGCTATCAAGCTGTTCTTTGTGGTGTTTGGTCAGTCACGCCGTCGAGCATAGCTGCAAGCCGTCTGCATCAGCTTGCACATCTGAAGCCACGGAATTCTTGAATGTGGACGCGCTAAAGACAAGGCATGAAACCTCCAGTCGCTTTCGCTTAACACTCCGCTTAAGCAGGGTACACAATTTGGCTATACATAGTAAGATGTCTCGTTGAAACGAGAGAACAAGCAGCTGGGTAAACAAGAGACTGTGGAGTACATTTTATGCGCCGGTACGCCTATCTAGAACCCATTGAAACATGCTCCCCGTTTGCTAGCCCACGACCACCATGCTCTACCATGCCTCAACCAAGACGATTGGGCCATTAATTCCATTCAGAGTACACTTCGCGTACCAGCTATCCGGCTCAACCAAGCAGGTCATCAGTAGCGGAGCCGCCTTGAGGAGCGCCGCCGCCGCCAGTTGACTGTTGCCCTGATGCTGGAGCACCCCAGATGCCGGCACTGCTCTTCTCCTTGGCGAGCTGGCCCATAGTGGGGCCGGATGACTGCGTGTTGGACTTCTTGATACCCGCACTAGCCTTGCCCCAGAGAGCACCGAATGCGTCGCCGCCGGCAGGAGCAGCCGCCCCTTGTTGAGCATTGGGGCTAGTGACTGGCTTCATGTTGGCCATTGTAGTCGGGGCAGTGCTGGTAGTCGTTCCGGACATGCCGTTGTTGCTAGACATACCACTCATACCCCCCATACCACCCATAGTGTTTGAGGCACCTCCAGAAGGCTGGGCTTGAATCCCACCAAAGTAGTTGGGACCACTTGGCTGGAAGCCTGTAGGCTTAGGAGCCTGCGGAGCCTGAGCGGGAGACATCACATTACCACTGGGGGCATTGAACGCCGAATAGTTGGCACCCGGTGTACCGCCTGCGCTTGGGGCAGGCGAGATGGACGACATGTTGACCATCTGGTTGATGTTGGCCTGTTGGGGAGCCGACTGGGGCTGTGGAGCGGCGAACTGCGCAGTGGATGCAGCAGAAGAGGTGACAGGGGGTGCGAGCGGCTGGGCCATTCCGCTGGAGGCAGCTGGGGCCGCGGGAGCGGCAGACTGGAAGTCATCAAACTCGTCGTCGTCGTTGTTAGCAGCAGGGGCAGAGCTGCTGCTAGTTCCAGCCAAGTCAGCAAGGCCAGATCCGTTGGAAGGCGTTGCTGCCGGTGCAGCAGATGAAGATTGTTCGGGTTCGTCAAAGGAGAAGAGGTCGACCTCAGGCTCCTTCTTCTTTGGTGGCGGAGCGGCAGCCTTCTTCGATGGCCTCTTAGACGGTCTATGAGAGCTGGCTGCTGGTCGGTCTCCCTCATCAAATTCATCATACTCCTCGAAGCGATCTCCGCCGCCACCGCCGCCACCGCCGCTGTGGAAGTCATTGGGTTCTTGACCACCAAAGCCTCCGCCATCGCCGTACACTCCGCCAGAGTACCCGCCGAACGAAGTAGAGCCTCCGCCATAACCTGCTGATTCACTCCCAAATCCACCATACCGGCCGCCGCTGCCGCTAGAGAAGCCAGCCCCGGCGAAAGCGCCACCTTCAACACCAGTGTATTTGTTCTTAGTAGCCCTAGCCTTCTTGCGCTCGGACCTAATACGATCGACATCGCCGAGTAGTTCGGCCAACTCCTTGGCTCGGTTTCGAACGTTAATGCCTTGGTCTTTGCCGTTCTGATCGATATAATGGAATTGGCGCAGCATCTTCAGCAACGTCATGTGTCCACGAGCGTCGTCGATGACCCTTTCGGATCCATGCTTGATGAGGAACTCGAGAAGCTGAAGAGACTTATAGATTTGGCGCCATTCCTCGGCAGACTTTTCGGTGAAGCGACGGTAGATCATGGGCATGATTTCGTTGAGTGTTTGGCTATCTAGATGTCAGTATAGGAACAAGTAGGAATACAGCGCATTAGACTGACTAATTGAAGGTTCCATTGGCGATCTCTTGCATCGTGGTGGATGATGATCCCCATGGCTCATTGTTCGTAGCTTCGCGCACCTTGATGCCCAATCAGCTATCTCCGCGATCTGTCGTTCAGAACGAGTGTAGACAAACCTTGGCCTCCATTTCTGTATAGTTCATTACCGCTACATGCCATATTAGTGTCTGCCAGTCCAAAGCAAAGTATAGACAAAGATGTACCATTTTGGGCTTTGCGAAACCCGGCCTTGATGTCATACAAGGTCAGGTTCGACACCTGGTCTTTAATATCGTTCAAATCCATTGCGGCAGTTCCAATAAGTGACAAGAAGAAAAAGAGAGCGGCTCAGATTCGAGCAATGTCGAGCGCGGCGTGGATGGGGGCTGGCGACCAGCGTGTCCGAAAGGTGATAGATATCTGGTGGTTTAGATTATTGTTGCCACGACACTTTTCGGCCAGCGAAGCTCCGACTGGGACAGGGAGGCGCTGGGGCGACGGCACGCGGTCTGAGGCTCAGGGGAGCATCACGTGATCTTATAGTAGTCTCCCATTCTTATACCCCGAAGCAAGTTCAGAATGTTACAAGCTTTTAATGTGCAGTGTACTCACGATCTTCCCATAGTTGAAATAAGTAATCTATATTCTTTTTCATTGAATTGAGAGCGTTTTAGTATTGATACCGTCTAAGAGGGATGTTTGATAGTACTACTAGTAGTGGTCGTGAGGCTACCTCTGAGATACCTAATTTCGCACTAGCGTCTCTTTCGCAGGGGAGGTCAACTCACGGTATTGAGCCCCCGGCGCTGTCCCGACGCCAATCCAATCTCATGGGCCTAGGACCTGAGACTTCAGGCCAGAAGACATTCCAAAACTTTTCCCAGCTCTTCTCAGCTTCTTCAAAACTTTACTAACTCTCCTTGTCATCTGTTTCGATCAGTTGTACTCGTAACTCATCTCTTTCTTTTCCTCTTAAACTTATCATCCTGCTTTCGCAGCTGTATTACCAAGGTATGTCCCAATTTCGCTGTCATATCATATCTACCGTATCCTCTTTATCCCCTGAGGTCGAGCTGCAGCCCTCCAGCTAAAGCGGCATGGACCGGACCGCCGATGCGTTTCTTTGACAGAGAGAATCTTGATTTGTACTTGTATGACATTCAAGTACCAGCCAAGGTCCTGGCCGACATGCCCGGATTGAGGCGGGATCTTTCGGCTGTCTGGTCGTTGTTCTACCTGGCTGGCCACTCCAACCATACACAAGATGATAGGCGGACGCGGCTCCAACGTAGCTGCATGGCATTGGATCCCGCCAGCTACGCTGCGACTACGCATACCACGCCCCATCTGCCCGTCAGCCATCCAGCTGAGCCAGGGTTGTCACCAATCCTCAATAGCAGCAAGCTCCTGCAGCGTGCAGCTGGCGGTGCAGCACCGGGTCAATGGGATCTTGTCGCAGCGTAGGGCAGATTAGCAGCCGTCACTTTGGTCTGAATGAATTTTACATGGTGAGCAGCAGCCAATGGTCAATGGCTGGGCATCCTATCCTCCACGCCGAGTCTACCATTGGGTAACTTGTTCGTCGTGGACTTGGGCCTGCCCACAGCCTACGAGAGCTTCTGTACGAGTTATGTACATCCATTTGCTCCCTGTTGGTACTCCGCTGTCGCTCCATTGAGAGCTATCGCCGACCTGCAGAGAGAGCTATCAGGCTTCCCTGACACCCTCCTGGGCTCCTATGGCTCGCAGCTCCTCCCGAACCATCTCCTGATCCAATTCTATTCAATTCTATTCGATCCGATTCCCCTCCCGTGGCTGGCGCCGAAAGGTCCGACCCGGGACCTCCCTCCCTCCCTCATTCCTTCGCACATTTTCATTCTACGGAGTACCTTACAGTTGCTCTTTCCCTGGCGCCGTACTCCGTACTGTACCCGCACTCGCTCCTTCCCTGAGGACCTGAGGTACCTTCCCTAGCTTAACCTCTCAGAAGGTTGACAGGGTGACCTCATTCCCGAGCTCCAGCCTCAGCCCGCCACCATTCAATGATCGCCCCTCTTCTGGACCCTCTTTTCCACTCCTTGCACCCTTCTCGTTGGTTCGCATGCCGAGCTGTTGCGCTAACTGTTTGCCCCTCAAGCTTCTGTGACGATGAGGCCAGCCGTTCTTCGACCCCTCCTACCCCGCCATAATCTTTGCTCTCCCTTTTCAAGATCTTCTCCCAAATCCTTCATCCTTCCTCAACTCTCTTCGTCAACCAATTCTTTCTCTGCCGCTAGATCATTCTCTGCTACTACCAACAAAATGGGTATCACAACGTAAGTACAATCCCCAGCTGTCTGCTCAGTTGTTCTCTCCGTCTTGCTATCTCGGCATCTCTTCGCATCAGCTGCTAACTTGAGGGTTCAGTTTCTTCGACATTGAGTGGGAGGGCCCTGTCATGCAAAATGGCAAGCCTACCTCTACCGTGAAGGGTAAGCATTCCCAGTTCTGATCATCAATGACCATCAAGTCGGTTGCGGTGCTGCTTCAATTTGACGGCTCTGGCTTTATCTTCTGCTGCGGCTCTGTCTGCATCCGAATAGAGCTGGGATGCCCCGCATCCAACTGAGGTCACACTCTTCTACGACATCTAAGCTAACGAATCACCATGAATAGCCCAGACTGGCCGCATCACCTTCAACATGTTCGACGACGTCGTCCCCAACACCGTCGAGAACTTCCGTGCTCTCT
Organism: Waltergamsia citrina; assembly: GCA_022814615.1. NCBI lineage: Eukaryota > Fungi > Ascomycota > Sordariomycetes > Hypocreales > Bionectriaceae > Waltergamsia > Waltergamsia citrina. The sequence continues at coordinate 531,845 of JAKLNE010000004.1, read as the reverse complement.
GCACTGGGGAGAAGGGCTTTGGCTACCAGGGTTCCTCCTTCCACCGTATCATCCCCGAGTTCATGCTCCAGGGAGGTGACTTCACCCGTGGCAACGTACGATTATATATACCCAATCTGAACCTCTCGGACGAAAGCTTATGTTTTTAAAGGGCACCGGTGGCAAGTCCATCTACGGCGACAAGTTCAAGGATGAGAACTTCAACCTCAAGCACACCAAGCCTGGTCTGCTGTCCATGGCCAACGCTGGTCCTAACACGTGAGTCCTCATGCCGCTATCCACTCCAATATGTCATTTCTAACTTTTTTTTAGCAACGGCTCCCAGTTCTTCGTCACCACCGTTGTGACCTCCTGGTTGGATGGTAAGCACGTCGTCTTCGGCGAGGTCGCTGACCAGGAATCCATGGACATTGTCAAGGCTCTTGAGGCCACTGGCTCTGGCAGCGGTGCTATCAAGTACAGCAAGCGCCCTACCATTGTCAAGTCTGGCCAGCTGTAAATTTAGGCGTGGAATCATGTACTCTATCACCGTTGGGAGTTGAATGGTACAAAAAAAAAAGTTGAACGGTGTTGCCGTCTATGGGCATGGAGCTTACATAGTGAGGTTTTAGGGTCTGGTGAAAGTAGCAGGATAACCTCGAGTTGTGCTACTAAGAACTGAGCTCTAGAGAATCTATCACCATTCTGCTCAATTCATTGATATGCTGCACAGCATTGTGACACTTCCACTATTCACTCAATAGCGAGATCCAGAAACTACTGCAGTAAAACTGCAGTGACGGTATCCCTTTATCATTCATGTGTGCGGATATGAAAACGAAGAGACCCGATAGAACGTCTGGTTATTTGAACCCTTCTATGCTAAATCAACGCAAATACTCCGAGCTCATGATGCTTTTTCCACATGTCCGATTCCACGCTTTCCTGGAATTTCCAGCGTAGAGACCTAAAACGCCAACCCATGCAAAGAGACCATGATCAACGACACCGCGTGACCAAGAAATTAGGACAGAGTATATCCAATATCGGTCTAGTCCAGACCGAGCCACTTGGTAAAATACACACAATTGCTAGCGCTGACGGGACCTCCATCCTCGCAGAGATCAAAGACCGGGCATCGACCACAGGGTGCCTCTGTGTAAGCACTGATGTATGGAACTGGACCAGAAGCTGGATCCTCGCGTCCAGCCCATCCTTCTGTAGTCTGCTTTGCGATCCTTGTTACGCGGAAGCCGACCTTGCCGGCGACTTTCACGGATTCTAACAAATTATCCCACACCAGCACATCAACAAGCTTCCTAACGTCATCCTCGGACAGAATGGTATTGTTGGTGATGCCGCTCGTGGTAAGGAAACGCGCAATGCCACGGACGGTCGGGTAGTTGGTATAGCCGGCAGGTAGCGGGAGAAGAACGTCTTTTCGAGGTTGCTGCATGGTTGAGGTCTTCGCGGTCTTGGAGGGGGGCTCTTCCATTTCTTCTGCACCGCGCTTCTTCCCTTTGTCCATGCCACCCTTCAACACACCTTTCTTTGGGGCCTGAGCTCGAGGTTCGCGCGAATGCCGGCTGACATAACTGCTGTGCTGCTTGACATAGTCGAAGATGACCCGTTGGAGATCCTCGATGAAGGCTTCGTCGAGATTTTGGTCTGTATACCATGGCCCGCCGGTCGCGCGATCGCTTGGTTGGATGGATGCCTTGATGTACATCTTCTTATTGGGGTGCTCGACATTTTTAAACGGAACGATGAGGCCCTTGGTCTGGAGGTGCTTGAGTGCTCCCTTCAGCACTGTGTCGTGCATATTCAGACGTCTCTGAAGTGTCTGTGACCATATGCCATCGCCGCCCGAGTCGTCGATAAGCGAGTAGACCATAGCGTGTTCGTCGGTCACACATTGCTTGTACCTATCGCCCCAGCCATTGTAAGTATCCAGGCGCAATCGCACAATTGATCCAGAATTGCTGTGCGAAAAGCTTACTTGTGCGCTTCTTGCGCGTCTCTCCATTTCCAGCTGATCTGCCCTGACGACTCTTTCATCGTAATAAACAGTTTGTCATTGCTGAGCGCCTGGACGACCCTCAAGAGCAGGCTGTTGTCCCGCTTAGGGATAACGTCGAGCTCCAAGAGCTCCTCTTGTGTCCAGGAATCATCTTCTCGTCCGGATTCTCGAACTTTGTCGTAGAGCGCGTCTTTCCATACGGCTAGCTTGGCTTGGTCGGCATCATTGTCGTCTTTCACGGCTTTGGCCGCCGTCGCCGCCGCGGGCGCCATGTTTGGGAGGGGAGGCTCGAAGGCTGCTATCGGCGGATGAATTGACGGGTCACCTTGGCGATGTAAGTTTCAAATGCTATTGGAAAGAACATGAGCTATGAATGCCTTGGGACGGGTCCCGATATAATATGGTGGTACATAGAACTTGTGAGTCACGCCTTAAGAGAGAAGCAGAGGGTAGAAAAAGATGATTTCGCATTTTTGGCCCCGCAGAGAGCGGGAGAGTGGCAGCCTTGCAGGGTCAAAAATAATTTGAAGGTGGGGCTCAGTGGCAGTTAAGATGGTGGGAGACGACCTGAATCTCGACGCTACCCGGAACAGCATTTTGTCTGCTCTCGTTCTTGCGGATGATAGCATTGCCTCAAGAAGTTTAACGGAATATGATGCAAAGTTTGGTTCTCTATATGATTCAGTTCAATAACTAATCTTCCAGGCGTTACTTTTCATACTCGAGCAGCATTTTGAGGATCTTTGTGTTACCAGACTCTTTAGCCTCGTCAAGAGCAGATCTCCCAGATTCGCATCTCAAAGAAACATCAACGTCGGCATCCAAAAGAACTTTGACAGCATCAACATGCTGACGAACAACCGCTTCGATCAGCACACTCCTTCCATGTTGGTCTACAGCGTTCACATCTGCTCCGCGTTCAATCAAGAAGGTAGCAAGTCGGTCCTGAGCGTAAGATACAGCAAAATAGAGAACTGATCTTCCCATAATCTCCCTGTCGTTGATACGGGCACCCGAGTCCAGTAGCAATTTTGCCACTGGATGGTGTCCTTTCCAAGCGGCCGCCATCAAGGATGTCACACCCCCATCTTTCCGAGCATGGATGTCGGCTCCAAGCTCGATGAGTGTTTGCATCTGACGAACGTGGCCATTTACAGCAGCGCAGAAGAGCGGTGTCTCATTACTGTCATTTCTAAAATCGACAGTGGCACCTAGCTCTACGAGTAAGCGAATAGCGTCGTCTTTCTTAGCCATAACGGCCCAAAAGATTGGAGTCCGAAGAAACTCGTCACCGGCGTTTAGTTCGCCCCCTAAAGAAACAATACCTGGGATGATGCCCACATGGCCACGATATGCCGCCCACGTCAGAGCCGTCCAGCCGCAATTGTCCCGGACATTGACGTGGTCGTCTAATGATATTCTGTTTGCGATCCAATACTCTAACATCCCGGCTCGAGCGAGTATGTGTATGGGTCGGGTATTTTTGATGGGGTACTCTGCTCCCACGGCGCATATGTCGAATCCCAGAGCTTCGCATACGGAGACCCAGGATTCTACGAAATATGTGTAGAGCAGAATGGCTATAGTCTGCGCTTCCTCGGATCCTGGGAGGACTGTGCCGGACCCTTCCAGATGATACAGCAGTGAGTTCGCTGCATACTTAAGAAAATGAAAGTCCATGACCCTTTTGTCAGATGCCCAGGTCCCAGGAACCTCTATGGCTTCTTTTAGAGAAAGGATGCAAGCTTTTGCTAGGTTGAGATGAGAGGTCATTTGTACCGACAAATCTGGTTTTGTAATGGTGATATCTTGTATCGCACCGGCTAAGAGAGCATCTCTGATACCCTCGTACTTGAAGACTACAACATAGTCGTCCCGTAAAAAGTTAGTTTTTAAAACTCGTGTTGTTGCGAGGCCACAGCTATATCTGGCGAGGTTTACTAAACAGGCACCAGCGTAAGTATCATATTTGAAATTTCAATCTGCAAACTTTCAGGTGACAAAAACATACCATAAGTTCCAACTCCCATAGCTTCCATCGCCCATTCCAGCTCAAAGTCAGCCAGGTGCCTTTTGGAAAAGATTAACCACCCTAGGAGAGTCGAGCACTCGTCCCTGTCCTGTGGGTCGATCGTATCCAGCATCCAGCGCATTAAAGGATCCAGATGCTTAGGCATGTTCTCGAGTGTTCGCTTTGCATAATCGAGTGATCTGGCTTGGCGTCTCATGTCTAACAGACGCCGTGTAGCGACCTCAGCCAGAAAGAAGTTACCGTCGGATATGTCGACGATCAAGCGGATAAACTCAGATTTGACTGCTGAGAGAGCATCATCAAGTAAGTAACGCAGCTCTCCCGAGACGTATTGGTGAACAGATTCTTTGCTAAAGCTTTCCATCTTCACATGATTTAGCACCCGTAGAGTACCTGAAAGCTCAGCTGGCATATCGCTAATACTGCTAGCGCGTATTGACAGGCAAATCTTGAAGCGAGATGTACCACCCGCTTGTTTTCTTAGCCTTTCCATCCAAGAGACAACCGCCTGAACTATGCTGAAATCGCTTGGATCGGAAGTATCAACAACCAACATGACCCGATTATCGTGTGGTATGCTCTTAAGGGCACGGTAGAAATATCTTGGTAGATCGTAGTCCAGGGCAACACCAAGGTCAACACCCCTTTTCATCTTATCCTTGAATGCATTCTCCAACTCTTGGGTGTACTCAGGAACGAAAGGAAGTAGCTGAAACAACAAATGGCGTAACATGAAATCAAGTCCCTTCGGACCTTGATTGGGCGGCGGGAAGAAATGAGAAAGGCAAATTGTCTTTGAATTTGCTGCTGCGTGACTTTGGACCAGATATTTGAGAAGTGTCGACTTCCCAGCTGCTTGCCCTCCAATGAGGATAAGATCGCCCTCTCCCTCTAAGGAAGCCCATCTCTTGTAAATTCTGCCATTAATCAGCCACTCGCAAGTCTCATCTTCAACAACATATATTTCGTTGAAACGTTGGTACATGTCGTCAGTAGCTAGTACTTCGTCACAATATCGGAGTGAACTGCGGTATACATCATCTATGTTTATCGAATAAATGAGCCTTTTGAACGTAGTTTCTCTTTTGAAAATACTCATACCTTCTGTCACCGCTGATAGCTTCGGTACTGCCCGGGCCTCCCCCTCAATCGGACTGGCGCTGGCCGCTCCGGCCTGGCCCACCCACTCATTCAGGTGTAAAATTATGGGATCACTATAGTCGAGGCTTCCCTTAGAATTGAGGATATCAGTCCAGATAGCTTCCATTGTCTCTCTGGTTTCTGCATTGGGAATGAACCGATTCAGAGGATCCGGAGGGGATGGGATAGCCCCCCAATCCTCAGCGATCTCTAAATCGTCGAATTGAAGGGAGAAGTTTGTGGATCCCATATAATAATACTCTTTCTCAAAAAGCCCATTATCTTTGACAAGAAGAGATGATTCTGACAATCGTTCTATGCCGCTTGGTTGGCTTGGTGTTAGCTGGGCGGAGTCGGTCTTGGCTATACGCTTGAGGGATGCCTTTTCGTCTATTGATGATTGTTTCTCTTCTTCTTGATCTTCGTTCGCTCCAGGTAGAGACATGAGAGAAAGTGACTTGATGTGTTGCGCAATGTGCCTAATAAGCTTGCTGTCAAGATCCTCCGGGTTGAGTTTCGAAATCAAAGGCCCCATATCTTCTGGTATATCTTCACAAAGAGGACATACCCACGGATCTCGTAGCACTGTTTCGCATTTTCTGAGAGCCAATACGTCGAGCTGTGCTTTACTAGGAGGTTTGGAGAACCTAGCCGCATGGGCCTCCAGATCCCCCATGTGTTTCCTCCAGTCATCTTCATCTTGGAATTGGAGTGGCTTTTCATGGCTTATATCGCAGTAGTACGTGGTGCTGTGTACTTCTCGAGGCCAGTTCGCTCCATGCACGGAATCCATGTGGTCTCTCCACTCTTGTTGCCGGTTGAAGAAGACCAGGGCAGTTGCACATTGCGGGAAAAGACATACATAAGGCTGTAAATCCTGATCAACGTGACGGCTGGGACAGTATCAGCTGTGGAGTACCAATGATAAAATAAATCTATAAAACTTGAACTGTCTTACATCCAATAGTTCTTGTTTGCTTCTCTTAGACGAGATGATTCCAGAGGAGTTAAACAGTAAGGACAAGGTGTGCGCTTCTGACCTGCCTGAACTGTTGGGGGCGACGGGTATTGCACAACGATATCCTCAGTTTTAACTGACACCGTGCTTCTCACAGATGATAGTGTAGGCCTTGGGCGCGGCTTGAGGTGTTCCATGATGAGAGCTTGACGAGGTGGTCTGGATGCCTTCGTGCCGACTGTCGAGGGAGCCACAGGGTCTATACGTGGACGAGCTGGTAGGGTTTCGGTTCTATCCGGGGCATAAGAAGTGTCTTGAACCCTCTTTGAAGCTACTTCTGGCTCAGAAGATTTGGTAGGTCTGGTGCGTCTTGTCGCTAACTTCTGTGCATGTTGTTGCTTTTGAACCAACATTCGGCGCCTAACCGCGATCGAGTCGCCAAGCTGGGCACATAATGCTCTGCGAGCAGTTGGGAACTTCCATTTCACGTATGCAATGATATCTCGGCGAAACAAAGTATCTTCGTCTTTCAGGAACGAACTGACGTCAAACTGCATGCGTTTTGCGGAAGCTTTCCTGATGGCGGTTGCTAGAAAGTGAAGCCTCTCAAGTGCATCTTCAACTGCCTTCTCGATGTTCTTGTGGCGACTTGGAAGGTCATCCTTCTCCAATGTGGTGACTATGAACTCGTTAGTGAGCGCCAATAGAGCTCGTCTGCTATACAGTATGAACACTCACGGCGACGCAAATTCCGAGCTACCATCTCCAGCAATTCGAGGACCATGGTGGAGATATCGGAATAACAGCGAAGTCGAAAGTCTAAAGAAGATTTCTGCAGGGAGAGAGCTCCTGTGTAGTCCACCCATAGCAGGAAACTGTTGTATTGGCTCTTAAGGCTATCATGGCCCTCTTCGTCTAAAGATGTTTCATCGTTTTGCTCAGTTGATCGTTCCTGCTCAATAATGGCTTCAAAGAGCACAAGGCAGTCGTATGATGCATCATACAGGATAGTTCCTTCTTCGGCCTCGAAATGATCTTCAGATTCAATTTCTTGCTCCATTTGGAAGGCCTGATCAATGCAGCGCCCCTGTGCTTAGGCCGAGTTTACGGAGAGATGAGTGCATACGCGGCCGATTTGAGGTCACTCAATCGAAGGTTTCTTGGAAGATATCCATTGACAGAGGATCAGCAAGTGAGGGGCCTACTACGGCATATGCGGAGTCGATGCGTTGGGCAGAAGCGGAGTACTTGTCGGTGGGCAGGGGACTGGAGCGAGCAACCCTGATTAAACCACCCAGAAGTATTTCGAACTTACTGAATTATATTTTAATGTATTTCCTTAATTTCATTTAAAATTAGCCCAAGTAGAATAATGAATTCGTAAAGAGATCGGCGCATCAACCTATACAAGACGGCGGCCCGCCGCCCGGTTGTAAGCGCCAACAGCGTGCATTGCTAGCCTCACATTGGCTGGGAGGGAGGTGCCATGCGGGCACTTTTCACGGGCAAAAGAGGTGGGAGGTCTATCCATTACTCCATTTGTGCTCATAATGCCTTATTACCTCAGCAATCGCAAAGACCTCGCGATCGTGGTGTAGTTTCCCAGTGTTATCTTAGCATAGCGACCATGAATTTTAGCAACAAGTCTACTGCTCTTGCAGAGCAAGAGGCTACCTACCAACTAGCCCCGAACTTCACTACACGCCCTTTCCCTGACGGACCTTGGACGGTGGGGACTGTTCTTGAAGACCTCAAACAATTCGCGCCACTGAATCAGAAAGATGAAATTGTGCCTATTCCGGACGGCGACCTACACAGTCATGAGACAACTGGCATCAAAGCGAGCGCTAGCAACAGCTCTGGTGGCAACGTTGGCTTTCTAGCCAAGGTGCTAGACCAGAGTCTTGGCGGCGAAGCAAATCTACAAGGCAGTAGAAGTAAAGAGGACGTCTATGAGATCGAGAGATTGAGGACCGAGTACTTCTTCCCTCGACCAAAGTATCTTCAGGCTGTTATTCAGCTCCCTGATGTAAAGGACTATCTTGAAGAGACGAGTTATCGATTCCCCGTCTATCTTGTCACCGGTCTGAAAGCAGCCTTTGGTGCGAAAGTGTCGATGGAAAGAGACAGAAGCAAAGACGGAAATTTCGACGTTGGGGCTACTGGCCCAGGAGGCATCGACATCAGTGTCAACGCTAAGGCCGGAGCTCATAAGTCTTCAGGGACATCGTCATCACACTCGGGATCTATAGACTTTGTTCTCGCGATGCAAGTAGTTAAATTGTATCATAAGAAGAAACTGTTTTCAGGGGACAAGGTTCTGAAGAAGGAGCTCGTCACGAAAGGTGCTACGCTTGTCGATGACGAGGCACCTAACAAGGGAGATGAAGAGTTCGTGATTAGCGCCTTAGATGAGGCAGAACTACGAGATTCCTGCCCAGATATCTAGGCATTGTTATTTAAATATTACTGTTGTATGGGCTAAATGATTTGAGTGTATTGATTACTATATAAGTATGATTGCTTATCTAGGCTTTCGTACCTGTATAATCACTAACATATTCTACATATGTGCGCGATGCAACTGTAACCGCCAAGGAGGGGTTAAGCGCCTTAGGTAAGAAACACCACAACCAACTGCGACTACCTCCCTGCGACAAACCTGTCTGAAAATAAGCATGCGATAACACTGATTACATGAGATCGTGGCCATCATGATTCAGCAGCGTCTGCACGAGTCTTGGGCGCTGCTCGAAGTTACCTTTCCACTATTCCGACCAGATGTCCTCCCAACAATCAAGGAGGCGCGGGACGGGCGGTTCGGTCCGCTGCGGGGCGAGCTACTGGAGGATTTCGAGAACTGTATCACCAAGTTACGCGCCGACGTAAAGCTGAATGCCTTGAAACGTCAGCACGCGAAAATCAACGACCTGGAATCGTCTTCCGCCGAGAGGCTGTTCAGTGGACTCATGAAAGTCTTAGGAGCTATGGAGTCTTTGGTTGACGACGAGATCTTAGCAGATGACGGGGTTGCGCTCACTGCGCCGCCTAAGGCTTCACAAATAAAGGTTCGTTAATATTAACCCTTAAAATATATATTTGAGTATATACTGAGTATATATTTAAGTATATATCTGTGTATATATTTGAGTATATATTTGAGTATATATTTGAGTATATATTTGAGTATATATTTGAGTATATATTTGAGTATA